>JAYMZC010000218.1:0-295730 GCA_036346975.1 Drosophila prolongata | reverse complement strand
CTCTTGTGGCTTGACTTCCGGGTCCCCGAGCTACAAATTCTCTCTCTTGTGGCTGACCTCCGGTCCCCAAGCAAACATCTCTCTCTCCTTGCGGTCGACTTTTCGGGTCCCCAAGCACTGAATCGATCTCGCTCGTGGCGGACTCCAGGGTCCCCAGGCACCCTATCTCATTTCAGGTAACCCAACCCGTGCTGGTCCTATCGAGCAGCTGGACGACTCCCGAGACCAGGTGTTCTAAGCGTGAGAAGGAAGCGAAAGCTGCCAGGGCGGCATCCCGCCAAACCGGAGAATTCGTTAGTTGTTCATAAATTGTCAAGATACTTACTGAAATAAAAACATAGTGCTAATTCAATTACTAAGTAATTCCCACGACTTCTACTCTGGGCTAGGTCGGAACTCTCTTTCATCAACCACGCCTGACACAAACAAATTCTTGTGACGAATCCTGGCCATCCTGAGCCACCCGACAACGACGAACCGTCACAGTGGCGCCCGAGCAGGTTAAAGTGGTTGCAAGAGATAAACCGACACCAGCGGAGTAATGTCGAGCTGGGTATATCTGGCACCAAAGAGCGAACTAACGAAATACACGGAAGAGTTCGGATTAGGAACGGCATAAAAAAGTAAAGACTTAAGACGTTTGTTGGCAGCGTTCGCCAAAAAAACGGATCATACGGAAACGGTCAGACAAAGACTCGCAGAACTGACAGAAAAATATAGGAGAGAAAAAAGCCCGGCGAAGGAAACAATTCCGGCGATCGTGGTAACCAGGGAAAGGGAGGAGATAATGGACATCAAAGGAGCAAGTCGAGGGACGAAACGGAAGGAAAGACAGAAATAAAAATGGAAACAGAAGTCATAGACCGGGTACGCGGATGGGGCATCCGGTACCAAGGAACAACAAACCCACTGGAGTTCCTAAGCAAAATGGAACAGTGGGCAGGCGGATACGGAATACGGAAGGACCAGCTGATACAGACGATGCCATTCATCCTGGAGGGGCAGGATCGTAACAAGGACTCAGCTCAGAACAGAACTTCTAGAATACTTTTGCCGCCGAGGTATGAGGAACAGTTGGAGAATCAGATTGCACAGATGAAACAGAGAGAAACGGAGCCCGTAAGAGAATACGCAATGGGGCTACGAAAACTGATGCAATTCACGAAACTCTCAGAAGAGGCCAAACTGGACCGAGTGTACAAAAACAGCAGGAGCAAGATAAAGCTGTACGCTAGGAGGGCAGGATTCAACTCGTTGACAGAGTTCCTCAAACTAGCGGAGGAGGTAGAAGAAATAGAGGCAGAGGACCGGACACAGGCAAGCCAACCTGCACAGCAGCAACTAGGACCGGAGATATGCATGCGCTGCGGAGGAACCGGACATGCGGCAAGCACGTGCAGCAATCCGCCGAGGCTGTTTGTTTGCTGGATCTGTGGAAGAAACGGTACGAGAACCAAGGAGTGCTGCAGGAGACCTGAGCAGTTGAAGCTGGCAGCTCAGGCGGCAATAAAGAAGCCAGCAGCAGGCGAACAGCTGTGTTGCGACGGGTTCCAAATAGTAGCCCGCATAAGGGTCGGTAAGAAGACAGCGAAAGGAATCGTGGACACAGGAGCATCCAGGAGCGCTATAAGCAGAAACAGATATCAAGATCTGAAACACCAGGGGAAATGGTGTGGAGCCCGTGCAAAAATAACAATGGCCAACGGAACGACGCAGAAGGCGATAGGAGAGTTCACAGCAGAAGTCCAATTTGGAGGAAAATTGTTCAGTGTGTCGTTTATGATACTGACAGAAGTAACAGGAGGAATACTGCTAGGGATGGACTTTTTGGCAGGGTACACAGCTCGCTGAGGTGTGGAAACCTAGAGCTGGAAATAAGAGAGCCCGGAGGCGAAGAAGAACAACCAGAGACGAGTACAGAGCAAGAGACACGACAGGGGAACCATCCGAAAAGGAAGTGCAGGACTTTCTGGAGACACAAAGGCAAGTATTTGAACGAATGCAGGGAACAAGTAATATAACAAAGCATAAGATTTACCTCAAGGATGATAAACCGATTAAACAGAGGTACTAGCCTCGAAATCCGAAACAACAGGCAATCATCAATGAACAGGTGAACGAGTTGTTGGCACTGGACTCATAGAACCCTCACGTAGCCCGTACAGCGCGCCAGTAGTGCTAGTGAGAAAGGAGAACAACGAATGGAGAATGACAAGACAGAAAAAGACGCCTATCCGGTACCAAGAATGAACTTCATCTTGGACCAGTTAAGAGAGGCAAAGTTCATCAGTACAATAGATCTCAAGTCAGGATACTGGCAGATTCCAATGCATAGGGACAGTAGACAATACACGGCGTTCACAGTCCCCGGACGTGGACTGTTCCAGTGGAAAGTTATGCCATTTGGGCTAACCACAGCTCCCGCAACGTTTCAAAGAGCACTGGACTCAATAATAGGGCCAGAAATGGAACCGTTTGCATTTGCATATCTGGACGACATAGTGGTTATTGGCCGGAACAAACGTGAACATCTGGAGAAGCTAACAGAGGTATTCAGGAGACTACAGAACGCGAACCTGCGGATTAATCCAGACAAATGCCACTTCTTCCAAAAGGAGCTAAAGTACCTGGGACACGTCATAAGCGATCGGGGCATACGGACAGACCCGGACAAAGTAGCGGCAATTCGAGACTTACCAGCACCGAGATCCACAAAGGAAGTGCACAGCTTTTTAGGAATGGCGTCATGGTACCGACGGTTCATACCAAATTTCACCGAACAGGCAGGAGCGTTGCAAGGTTTAATCAGGAAAGGACAAAAATTTGAATGGACCAGGAACAACAGGAATCGTTTGACCAACTGAAAACGAGCCTAACAAAGGCACCAGTACTGGCATGCCCCGATTTCACAAGGCAATTTAAACTGCAAACGGATGCCAGTGACTTAGGCGTAGGCCGCGGTCTTAACGCAGGACGGAGAGGACGGGGAGCATGTGATAGCGTTTGCCAGCAGGAGGTTGAGTAAAGTAGAGAAAAATTACAGCGCAACTGAAAAAGCAATATATGGGGCATCAACAAGCATAAGATGTACCTCGAAGGCTATCGGTTCATAGTGATAACAGACCACATGGCTTTGAAGTGGCTAAACTCAATAGAAAGCCCGTCGGGAAGAGTAGCCAGATGGGCGTTAGGCCTACAACCATTCCAGTTTGAAGTCCAGTACAGAAAGGGAAAATGAAATGCGGTAGCAGACGCCTTATCCAGAGCACCACGGAACGAGACCCAAAAACACGGAATTCAAAGTAGAGGCAGGCAGGCTATATAAACTGGGTAGCAATCGGAGAGACACACAACCATGGAAATTGTGCATAACTGAAGATTAAATTCAACAGGTGTTAACGGAAAAACCACAGTACAGCTGAAGCAGGACACCTAGGCATGTTCACGACACTGAGGAGGGTAAAGAACCGATATTTCTGGCCACGAATGAACAAGGACGTAAGGAAATACATTCAGAAATGCGAGTGTTGCCAAAAATACAAGGTATCGCAACAGAAAAAAGCTGGGAAGATGCTGACAAAAGTGGCAGAAGCACCGTGGGAAACCATATGTGTGGATTTCGTGGGACCTCTACCCAGATCAAAGCACGGGAACACCACACTATTAGTAATCGTGGACAAATTCTCGAAGTGGGTAGAACTTGCAGCAATCAGACAGGCTACAGCGGACGCATTCCTACGAGTCTTTAGAGAAAGGGTAATTGCGAGAGTTGGATCACCAAAAACTCTGATCTCGGACAATGGGGTCCAGTTCACAGGAGGAAAAACAAGAAAGGCCATGGAAAAATGGGGGATACGGCAACAGTTGACGGCACCGTACACGCCCCAGGAGAACCCTACCGAGCGAACGAATCGAACAGTTAAAACGATGATCGCACAATTAGCAGGAGAGGATCAGACCACGTGGGATGAACATTTACCAGAGCTAATGCTAGCATACAATAGTAGTGTATCGGAATCTACAAAATATAGCCCGGCACAGCTAGTATTCGGCAAAGAGTTAAGATTACCAATCATGATGTTCGACAGAGTAACAAAAGGATCGGCGTTACAGGAGGAAAGTATAGAACAAAGATGGAACAGGTTAAAAGGTTTACGAAAAGAGGCAACGCAGTATACAGAAGAAGCCGCGGAACTACAAAAACATCTCTACAATCTACGGAAAAGGGACTGGAAACCAGATGTCGGGGACTTGGTATGGTGCAAGACGCACTATCTGTCAAAAGCGGCAGAAAAATTTAACGCCAAACTAGCACCAAAGTACGACGGCCCCTGGAAGGTAACCAATTTCGTGTCATCAGTGATCATGACAGTGAGAGACCAGAACACCGAAAAACAAAGAGAGTATACATCGGAAACATCAAACAGTACGTAGGAACAAATACAATACAGAACGAACACGATTCAATACCACTAAAATCCATAACGGGGGGGGAGTGTGACGCTGCGCGCACAATAGAAGCATTTAATTTCAAATTCAAACCGAGAACGCGCGCGCGCATGTAGGGGCACACTAGACCGAGAGAGAGACGGTCACACTTAGCCCAGCAAATCCCACAGACGACGGGCACACTAAATCTCGCCGAGCCCTATATAAGACGGGCCACGGGCCATGGAAAGGCACTTAGCAGCCAACCGTCTAAGGGTGCAGAGGCATCTCCCCAGTGGTGGTAAGCAGCAAAGTCATTTTGGGTGGACTCGATCATTCGATCAAAGTCCGCTAATATACATTGTAGTTAGTTCCCGTACTACTTCCTCCTCCCTCTAACCTTCCCGGCTTGCCGAGCTGAAGGTATCCCTAGGAGACGGCTGATTTTAGGATCACCTCAGGGTCCCCAAGCACCAACTTCTCTCTCTTGCGGCTGACCTCAGGGTCCCCAAGCACCAACTGCTCTCTCTCTTGCGGCTGACCTCAGGGTCCCCAAGCACCAACCTCTCTCTCTCTTGCGGCTGACCTCAGGGTCCCCAAGCACCAACTTCTCTCTCTCTTGCGGCTGACCTCAGGGTCCCCAAGCACCAACTTCTCTCTCTCTTGCGGCTGACCTCAGGGTCCCCAAGCACCAACTTCTCTCTCTCTTGCGGCTGACTACAGGGTCCCCAAGCATCCAATTCTCTCTCTCTTGTGGCTGACTGCAGGGTCCCCAAGCAACCAATTCCCTCTCTTGTGTCGCTGACTTCAGGGTCCCCAAGCAACCAATTCTCTCTCTCTTGTGGCTGACTTCCTCCGGGTCCCCGAGCAACAAATTCTCTCTCTTGTGGCTGACCTCCGGGTCCCCAAGCAAACACTTTCTCTCTTGCGGTCGACTTTCGGGTCCCCAAGCACTGAATCGATCTCGCTCGTGGCGGACTCCAGGGTCCCCAGGCACCCTATTCTCATTTCAGGTAACCCAACCCGTGCTGGACCTATCGAGCAGTTGGACGACTCCCGAGACCAGGTGTTTCTAAGCGTGAGGAGGAAGCGAAAGCTGCCAGGGCGGCTTCCCGCCAAACCGGAGAAATCGTTAGTTGTTCATAAATTGTCAAGATACTTACTGAAATAAAAACATAGTGCTAATTCAATTACTAAGTAATTCCCCACGACTTCTACTCTGGGCTGGGTCGGAACTCTCTTTCAGCAACCACGCCTGACACAAACAAATTCTTGTGACGAATCCTGGCCATCCCTGAGCCACCCGACAACGACGAACCGTCACAAGTTTTTTTCAATTTTGAACACAGAACTTCATGATTAACAGAGTCAAAAGCTTTACTATAGTCAAGAAGTACTAGAAGCGTCACGTTGGATTTGTCTGCATGTTTACGTATATCGTCCGAGATTTTTAGGATTGCCGAGGTGCAGCTACGTTTTATTCTGAATCCCGATTGGTTGTGTTAAGTAGAGCATTATCACCTATATAAGAGTTTATTTGGGGGCTGCCATAATGAATTGATATAGGTCTATAATCCTTGTTGGCTTTCATAATTGGGATAATTTTTGCGATTTTCCAACAGTCAGGAAATGCGGATGTTGTAAATGCAGTGTTAAAAATGTGAGTAATGTATGTAAGAATTTTAGGAAGTATTATTTTAATGAATTTAGGATTTATTTCGTCTAGTCCGATTGCGTCTGATTTAATTTTAAGAATATTGACGAGAACTTCATACTGATTAACACAAACAAATCTAAAACTATTATCACAGAAATGTTCAGGTACTGAATTCAGGTACAAATTGTTATCGTCGATTTCAGGTACATTGCATTCTGAGAGTTGTTGTTTAGCTCTTCGACATTAACATCCTGTCCCGCGTTGATTTTTGTTTTCCTATCCCTAGTGACTTGATTTCTTTCCAGGTTTGTCTAGACGATGTTGAGTTTTTGAATTTTCGAAAATAGAATTTTGACTTTGCGGTGTCAATAAGTTTAGTGACTGTGTGTCTCAATGATTTAAATTGGGCATAATGTGGCGGAGTCTTATACCTTTTCCACTTTTGATATGCAAAGTTTCGCTTTTGTATTGCTGACTTAATTTCATTATTAAACCACGGTTTAATAAAATGTTTAATGTGTTTACTTTTGATTGGAACGAAACAATTGTACAAGTAACTAATATTACGTTGAAGCAAACTGAGTTGTTCGTCTACATCTGGAAGACAGTAAATGTCATTCCAATTGCATTTTTCGAGTTCGGTATTAAGAAGGTAATAGTCTATATTATTAAAATCCCTAAATACTATTTTTTCGTCATTATACTGAAGGTCAAAATTATAGGTCAAGTATATAAGGTCATGTTTTGAAAACGACGGCACAATGAGTTGGTCATACAAACATATTTTTTCAACATCACTAACAAAAAAACATCTAACAGTGAGCTGCATGTTCTGCTGAAATGAGTCGGGTAAGTGGAGTTTACAAGATTCAAGCCTAGTGATTCCATGTTAATTTTAAGGTGCTCTTCCCGAAGTATGTTGCTGTTGAGATCACCCGCTAAAAGTATATCTTCGTAATTTATTGTGATGTCTGATAGCTTATTTAAAATATCGTCATAGTTAATGCTACTACGTGGGCGGTATATGCAACCCAGCAGCATTTTTTTTTGTGAGGACTGATTTTTAATTTCAAGGAATAAGTATTCTATTGGGCTGCTATCGGGATGTTTACATATAAACTTGGACACTAATTTTGTACTAACATAAATTGCTACACCACCTCCATGACTGACACGGTCCGCTCGGTAGACATTATAGCCATCACACGAAATTATAACATCACAAACATTAACGCCAAGCCATGTTTCAGAGACACATATAATATCTAGACCAGAATTTACAAATAAATATTTAAACTCATCGACTTTTCTCGGCAAACTTTGAGCATTAATGTGACAAACTTTAAGCCCAACTCTCTGCTTTGTGAGTATGCGCAATAGGGTATGGCTATTTCCTTCATTTAGGTCTTCCATTTCCAAAATTTAAATAAAATTATTAGCTGCTCACGCACTAGATATGAAAAATTGAATTGATAAAACATCACGGAGAACATTAAGTAAACAAATGATTAAATGACTATTATACACTTAGGCCGGAAAGTATGGAGCAAGTATGTCTCGTGGATTTTGTCGCACTCTACGATCGAAAAGTCCGCAAAACCAGAATGATGAAGATGAATATGCGGAGCATGAAGAGGAAGATGAAGAGGAGAATATTGCAGCGGAAAACCTAATCATGCTGAATAATTCAGGTACTCTTAAGAAACGAAGTAAGCCGTATATTTTAGGTGGAGACGGTTTAGTAAAAATTCTTCAAGATCTGACTATTATCGAGAACTGGTAATGCTTTTTTATCCTTGGCGAAATGAGCAAATGGATATCCTGGAAAAAATAATGAAGAAACGTATAATCTCAACAAAGTCTTAATTGAAACTAATAGAAAGAATTACGACAAATAAGTGAAGAAGACTTTGAGGAAATAATAAGAGAAATACAACAAAACAACAATGATGATCTCGAAGACAATGACATTCTCGCATCACATTTTGGGTGATGAATTTCGGGGATTTGCCATTCCCGAAGTGGAACGGAATCCTAATGTGTTTCAAGAAAACTCTACTGATCCCAGCTCTGATGAAGATGGTCCCAGAGTCTTAAAATTGCCTCCATTAATTCCCGTTGATGACGTTTGTAGTTTAGTGCGATCTCTTAATAGTAAACAACGTCAATATTATGCCCATTTAATGCATAATATGAATCAAAAGAACATTTTTTATGAGTTTATTGGAGGCGGCGCAGGAGTTGGAAAAGTCGATTAATTTCGACCATTTATCAGTCACTTATGTTAAGTTTAACACCTTGGATGTAATCCAGACTCGGCAAAAGTTTTACTTTGCGCTCCAACAGGTAAAGCGGCCTTTGGAATAAAAGGACATACATTGCATTCATTGTTTTCATTACCCGTGAACCAGTCTTAGGATTGAAGCCATTAAGCGCAGATACGTTGAATACTACATATTCAAAACTTATGGATGTAAAATTGATTATAATTGATGAAATATCAATGGTGGGAACTAGAGTGCTATCATATTTGGATTGCCGCTTAAAACAAATTTACAGAACAAACCAATATTTTGGAGGAATTTCCATAATAGTTTTTGGAGACCTTAAACAGCTTCAGCCGGTTGGTGACAAATGGATATTTAAACCCAACACAAGAGACGTATAGCGCGATTATTGGAACACCGCTATGGGATTTGTTTAAATTTTTTGAATTGACGGAGATAATGAGACAACGTGAAGACTGTGACTTTGCTGTGGCCTTAAATAATATGTCGGAAGGAAATATGACAGATGCCGACATTGCTTTAATAAAGGAGAGAAGATACATTCCAGAGATTTGGAAACAATTCCAAGAGAGGCAATTCGACTATTCTATTCAAACGCAAAAGTAAATGCATATAATAACTTAAGACTGGAGCAAATTGATACACAAGAGTTTATATCAACAGCAAAAGATACAGTAAAAGCATCTTCGGATTCTACAGAAAATAAATTTAGGATTTTGGAAAAAGTTAAGGCATATAAAGCGTCGGATACTCAAGGACTCCCATATTCATTAACCTTAAAAACTTCTGCAAAGTATATGATAACAGTCATATTGACACCAGTGATGGATTAGTAAATGGAGCAAGTGGTGAACTTAGGCAGTTGACCAAGCACCAAGCGGATCGGTATCGACTCTTTGGATACAATTTATAGAGTCATCTATTGGATCCGAAGCTCGAACAAAAAAAGCAACAGATCACACCCGGATTGGACTCCTATAGAGCGAATTTTAAGAACATTTCAATATGGTAATAGTAAGCAAACTATGATAGAACGTTTCCAGTTTCCAGTAGTACCTGCTGAAGCCATTACGATACACAAGAGTCAAGGAGCGACATATAGCGAAGTGGTTGTGAATGTGGAAAATCGAATAAGCCGAGCTGCTCTTTACGTTGCCTGCAGCCGAGCAACGAAAGCTTCTGGTCTTTTATATTGGAAAATTCTCCCCCCAGGAAAATGGAAGAAACAGATTCAGTTTTATTGAGCTAAAGAGCCTCAGAACTGAGAAGAATCTTATACCGTTTCACAAGCAAATCTTGACAATCCCGAAGAGAAAATTATAGTTTACTATCAAAACATTCAGGGATTACATTGCGATGTAAAGGTCAGCGGACATCTTGTGCTTTGTCGAAAGTTGGACTCTTAACGAAGAGGATTGCGAAGTTAATAGTAAAATAAACCAAGGAAACAGAAGGGCTCACAATGGAATAATTGTTTTTGCAAAGCCACACATTTTCCAAAACATTGAAGTAATTTTTCACCGAAGTATTGAAACGGGAAACATTAATGAGGTGTGCCAAATTATTGCATTTAAGCACCTTCAAATCATATATGTATTATTATACAGAAATCCTTCATTTCCAGTGTCAAGGTTAGGAATGCACTTGTAGACTGCATAGAGCAGGAGTTGGGCGTAAGAAATCGCATAGTCATTTTGGGTGACTTTAATATATGCGCTCAACTAGTGAAGCCGTATTGGAAAGGAAGCTAAATGAACTAGACTTCACGGCGCTTTTGGAACGAGTTTCAACAATGAAACAAAACACAGCATAGATTGGGCATTTTCAAATTTTTCTTTACCAAGAGCTTTCGTGTATGAGACTCCTTACAGTCATCACGACGGAATTTTTCTCTACTTAGGCTAAATATTTAAAATAATAGCAAATAATAGCAAATAATAGCCCGCAGCTTTGCTTGCGGTGGATAATTTTGAATGTAGATATGTCTGTATATTTTGCAGATAGCTCCCCACATCTGTATATTCCTTATTCGCATTTATCTTAAAGCAGCAGTTCTTATTTAAAAGTAATAGAGTATCTTATATACATATATAAAAATGGTGCAAAAATGTACGACATCGCAAAACAAGAGAACGGCTGGGCCGATTTGGCTCAAATTTTTTTTTTCAGTTGTTTGTAATTGCCAGAAGAAGGTTAATACATAAGAAAATTTTGGGAAAGCCTGCCGGAAAAGTCGCTATCGGCTCAAGAGATGTATTCATTGTTGACATAAAACTGTTAAAACAGCAGTCTTGGAAATAAAGCCTTCATTGTTGAACATAAAAATTTAAAAAATCGAGTTAACAAATTTTTTGCCAATGTTTTAGTTGAAAATAATGCCTTCTTTTAGATCAAGACTTGGACGGCGTTCACGCAATGCGATACATTCTCAGAATGTCCGTAATAATCGAACGCAAGAGGTACGTGCATAAATAAATGTGAGTAGAAGAAGACCAGCCGCAAATGAAATCTTGAATCGCGCTGCATTCGCATACAATTGCGAAACACCCAACAAAGATTATAGCTGCGTTGTAATTGGTTCATTGTCTGTCGTATGTCACCATTGCAATGCACTGAAGTTTCGATTGCAAAGCCCCGGCTTATGGAAATTCAGACCAATCAAACAGTTTCCTAAAGCTTGCACAAAATATAACGGATGCTTTCAAATGACGTCATTTGGAGCCGAGGTTGTTTGTCAATTAGGCTACAATCCGAGTCATCAGCCGTTATCAAAATGAACAACTCTCATTTTTTGCAAAATTGCATCCCAACATTCAGATTCAAGGGCAATTCACTATCGAGCTGGCGCTTTGTTACCACCACCGTACAAAGATCATAAATTCCTTCAGATCTAATTCATTGGTGATTCGGAAGATGAACTAAATCAGCGTTGTGCAATTTTCACTGCATCTAAACGTGAAATTATACAACAATTGCAAAATCTTCTGCATGAGCGTAATGAATTGGTCAGATTGTTCAAAACCGCATTGGATACAATGCGTTCTGACGACCACAAAATCATTATAAGCGCTGACAAAAGGCCCACTGGAAGCCATGCAAGACAATTTAATGCTCCCACTATTATTGAAGTCGCAGTGGTGATTGTTGGCGAGAATGTGGAATCACGCGATATTGTTCTCAAGCGTCGGGATGATGGCCAATTGCAGCCTAAAATCGTCCTCTTTGTGGCGATATGTCAAGAAGTTTAAATTGTCCACGAATATTAGAGTCGCATTGCAGAATGACCCTCCGCTGCTGAGTTCTTAAGACAACTGCTGGCGCTTGGCAATGTCGAAATTCCTGTTGATGTTTAGACTGGACTAATATCGTTCCCAGCAAATTTTTGAGAGTTCACATCGTCGAAAGAGGAACTCATCACAAAAGTGTTTCCCGACATTGCACAAAATTATAAAAATCTCGATTGGATTAGTGAACGGGCAATACTAGCAGCGAAGAATAAGGACGTAGATAGTTAGAATTTGTTATTCAAAGTAAAATCGCAGGAGAACTGCATTCATACAGATCCGTTGACAGCGTGACCGACGAGGAAGAAGCGACCAACTATCCGACAGAATTTTTGAACTCACTGGATGTGCCAGGAACTCCGCCGCATAATTTGCAACTGAAAGTGGGATCAATTATTATAATGCGGTTGTCCCTTAAAAACTGATGAACAACGTGATTCATGCGACGATTATTAAGGGCAACAGATCTTCCATTCCAATTCAAGAGGATTCAGTTCCCAGTTCGATTGGCATTTGCGATGACAATTAATAATCGCAAGGCCAATCGTTGGATGTCTGCGGGATTAATCTGGAATATCAATGTTTTTCACATGGGCAGTTACACGTAGCCTGTTCGCCTGTGGGAAAGCCGTCATCATTATTTAATAAAAAAACAAAAAATATTGTTTCAGATCGCTCTCCTTTGATTTCGAGTCAAATACATTTTTATGAATTTGAATTACCAGTGTTTTATTATTACTCTGGGTTATATGAAGTCGTGAAATTGGTGCGAGACAAAGTTCGCCGGGTGCTATAGTTAACTATATAATTTAAAGTAATTGAGGTTTTCTTTCTTTACACTTTCAGTTTTTAACTGAAACTAAAATAAGGTGGTTTCCCCAAATAGGCCTAGTCCACAATTAAAACATTTTTAATATATTCTTATTTTAAAAACCTCTCTGTAAACAACATTCTTTGTTTGACCATCATGAGACAGGATCATAAGGCTCTTTGCCGAGCTGACTCTTGAACATTCCACATAAAATTGTCCGTGGGAGAAACACTCGTCCCTATGGTCTAATCCAGCTACTTTCAAAGTCTGTCCTTGTGATTTATATATTGTTATCGCAAAACAAACCTTTACAGGAAACTGTAGGCGTTTAAATTCAAAAGGTAAGTTTGATGACGTTAAGGGAATTCTTGGTATGAATACAGTCTCTCCCTTGGCGCAACCACTAAAATAACGGCTTCAATAACAAAATTGTGAAGAGTTTTCACTTGCAATCTTGTTCCATTGCATAATTTTGGGGGGTTTTAAGTTTCTTAATAACATAATTGGTGTTCCGACCTTAAGGGAAAGAATATGCAATGGGAGTCCAGCTGGATTCTGCTTGTTAAGAAATTCTACAGGATAATGTACAGCATTTTCTGGCTCAGTAACAGAGTCTATTGATTTGTATGTAACATCCTCTCCATTAATGATTTTATTAGCTGATCATTAATTGAAGCAGCTCTGTCATTTCTTGAAGTTAAAATGGCTCGTTCTGATAACCAGTCCAATGATTTATGTAAGATTTCTGAAATATCAGGAAAAATTTTAGAATAAGCTTTTCCAAAGTGCTTACTACAGTACCCAAGCTTGATGACAATTTTATTTTGCCCTCAAGCGTCGGATAATCTCCATTTCCTATTTTAAGTAAAGTTTGGGCAAAATCACCGGCAGTTTCATCACCTAGTAAATGTACGCGCATATTTTTTAAGAGCCATTTTTTGTATTTTACACCACAACAAGAAAGGAAAGCTAACTTCGGGCGGAGCCGAAGTTGAAAACCCTTGCAGAATATTCTGTAAATTATATTCTCCAAAATTATTTATACTTGTATGATGCATTCTTAACACTTTAAAAAAATCTCAACTTCCTAACTTTATGGCATTTCCAATCGTTCAGTTATATGGCAGCTATAGAATATAGTCGGCCGATCCTTATGAAATTTGGTATGTCGGATTGATTGGCCAAAAATAAAACCCATAGAAAATTCCAACTTCCTTATTTTACAAACACCAAGGTTATGGCATTTACGATCAATCAGTTATATGGCGGCTATAGGATATAGCCGGCTTATCCTTATAAAATTTGGTAGGTCGGATTAAGTGGCCAAATATAAAACCCATAGAAAATCCCAACTTCCTAACTTAACAAACAACATATATATACTGCGTGCAAAGGAAAGAAGGGTGTGTGCAAAGTTTCAATTCGATATCTTTAAAACTGAGAGACTAGTTCGCGTAGAAACAGACAGACGGACATGGCTATATCAACTCAGGAGGTGATCCTGATCAAGAATATATATACTTTATAGGGTCGGAGATGTCTCCTTCACTGCGTTGCACACTTTTGACCAAAATTATATACCCTCAGCAAGGGTAGAAAAAGAAGATTTTATGCAAGATTTTATCTCATCAGCCCTTGTTCGTCGGAGTACAACTGGGAGCGTTTGTCTAAAATCTCCAGCTAATAGAACGGTAATACCTCCCATTAATAAGTCATTGCCTCTAATGTCTTTTATCGATCGATCAAGTGCTTCAAATCCTCCTTTTTGAGCCATAGTACATTCATCCCAAACAATGAGTTTACAATGTTTAAGGACGAATGCCATATTAGACTGTTTGGAAATGTTACAATAAGGTGTTTCTATATTTATTAAATCAAAAGGAAGCTTAAATGCTGAATGGGCTGCCCGTCCTCCGGTTAAGAGCGTGGCCGCAATTCCTGAAGATGCAACAGCTAATGCAATTTTTATCTTGTCTAATTTTTGCCAATAGCAAATTGAAAAGAAACTTTTTTCCAGTACCACCAGGAGCATCCAAAAAATACATTCCTCCGTTTCCAGCGTCAATGCAGTCTAAGATTGTTTTATAACATTTTTTTTTGTTCAAGAGTAAGGGAATTTTCCTCGTTTCTTACTTGAGCTTCATTGCATTCAAAATTTATTTCTCGCAAGTAATCAATGTTTTCCAAAAACTCTTTATCTCTAATTGCCTTGGGTAAACCATAACTTGATAAGACATCTCCGCCCATTGACTATATGAGATCTTCAATACAAATTAAACTTTTATTAAAAACTTTTTCTATAAGTTCTGGATCTATATCGTCATCTATTTTAGATTTTAGTCTATACAATATCATCTTCTAGTAAGCCTAAAGCTTTGCAAGCCAATTGGAATGTTTTATACAAAACATGATTTACTGTTTTTAAAAAAGAGAATGATGTTGGACACCGAACTTCGTGAAGCAAAAGTCTTAAGTAATAACATTCACTATTTTTTGGATGTATTGTATACACAGCCCCAAAGTATTATCCTTGTTAACACCAGAAAACTGGTACATCTAACCCCTTCTTTCTTCTTTGGAATTTTTTATTAGCCCAAATATAATAGGATGGCACCTCAACATAAAGAAGTGTTTTTGCAAAGTGATCAATTTTGCAAAGATCGAAGAACGCTGTAAGCGTAGTTTTTGCCGGATTAGTTAATTGATTAGCTAATTGATTGGGTTTATTTGGGTCAAAGTATATCCGCAGACTATTTTCCAAATGAACACTTAAATGAAAAATAGGGGGATATCTTTCATGTATTGGAAACGATAAAATCATCCATACTGCCTCTGAGCTACTTATATATTATATCGACCACTTTGGTACACATGGACCTCATCTTTAAGACTCTCGACTGCAACTGTTGCTTGGTCACTGTCCTTGTTAACATATTACAAATGTATTTAATAGACTTTACTGAGTTGCAATGTTCCATATTTATATGAGCTCCGAAGGTCCGCAAAAGCACGGAATTGTATGGCACAACCCAACGATTATCTACAGTTATACCATTAATTTTAACAGTAAGCCCCCCATCCATTGGGGATCTTCGCCGATATTGGGGATAACCATCAATTTCTGTAATAGTTTCCTTAAGAAACTTTTTTGTGCTTTTACCTTCTTTCATACATGGCGAATTAATATTTAATACACCACATGGCCCATGTATCATGTTAGTCTTAACAATCTCATGCAGACCATGTTTTTGCCATTCAATAGAATACCTAAAGCACTGCACTTCCCCAAATAACCGGCCTTTAATCAACAACGCCATTAAAGCCTTAACCTTCAAATGAAAACTCGTGATATGATGTCATGTCGATCTTGAGGCTTTTGGCCTGGAAATAACTCATTTGTTATATCCTCCCATTTTGGGTTACTGTAGTATGTTCACATATCGAATGCACACTGTACTCAGTGTTACGCATCGACTTAAGTACAGACACCTTATTTGGCATTTTGCATTTGGCCACAATAACAAAACACAAATATATAAATCTAGCAGTTCCCGAGTGCCGGTTATATGACCGCCCTCGAATGCGTGGGAACTGCAGTCTTAGCATATTTGATATGTGCGGACGACCGCTCCGACGGCCAAGTTAACATAGTATCTCTCTCTCTCTCATATATAAAGACAATTATACATAAGCGTCGACCGTTGCTCTGCCGGCGTCTCTGCCGACATAGCCGGCCGATCTTAGCTTTATGAAAGCATGTAATAGAATTAAGAAATCAGAATTGAAAATAAAAAGCTTGGGAGCGTACCTCTGAGTCGCTCCCAATTCAACAAAAATTATAACAAAGCCTCATAAAGAAAACTTAACACATGGCGACCGTGACTAAGGTTGTAATCGTTAAAAACAAAAAAATATATGTAATTTAATGTGAAAAATATGCGTGTGAGTGCGAGTGAGAATTTGAAAAATGCGAAAACAGCGCAAATATAATAAAGACAGCACAAAAAACAAGAGAGAACGCTATAGTCGGGTACCCGACTATCAGATACCCGTTACTCAGGTAAAGGGAGTGCGAGGGAGATGGAGTTAGAAACTTTGATCACGCAACTTTATAACGAATAGTCCGATTTGAAAAATTTCATCTACATTTCGATAGGTATTAATAAACACAATAAAACTGCATTTTAACTTTTCCGAAATATTAAAATTTTTAAAATCGTATATAAGCGATTGTGGGCGTTAAAGGGGGCGTGGCACCTTTTTGAAACAAACTTGCGCTGCGTAGGAACTCCTAGAATCTGCATGCAAAATGACAATCTTCTAGCTTTTATAGTTTCCGAGATCTCAGCGTTCATACGGACAGACAGACAGACGGACAGACAGTCGGACAGACGAACAGACGGACAAGGCTATATCGACTCGGCTAGTGACCCTGATCAAGAATATATACTTTATAGGGTCGGAAACGCTTCCTTCTAGCTGTTACATACTTTTGCACGAATACAATATACCCTTTTACTCTACGAGTAACGGGTATAAAAATTATAACAAGAAACAAAAAAATTTACGAGAAACATAAACTTTTGGAGCAACCAACACTAAAACAACAACGACACCTGTGCGATGACCGGCACCGGTACCGCCTGAGCCCAGAGGCCCGGACAACGAAAATTAGACAAGTGTGGAAGGAATGGCAAATCCTTCTACACCAACGCTGGAAATATATGAGTGCGGAAGGCAATCCGCCTTCTTCACCTTCGTGGGCGGCACCTGCTCCTATTGAGCAAAGGGATGCACAGAGACTAGAAGTGTATCCCAACGATAGATGAAATAGCCTGTGCAGCCAGCACCGGTCCCGTTCGGCGCGCCAAGCCGGACCACGGAAAAGTGAACCGACAGCGCTTCCAAGAGCGCCCAACATTACTTTTTTTTATATATTTAAGCATCTGCGATGCAAAAATAATATTAATAATATTGTACAGACCAGGCAGTTTCTAGCTGCGGGTCTTCATTTTTTTTTACCTAGGTAGGGATACCTGTAAAATAAATAAATACCTCCATACAAAAAGAAAAATTATAAATGCCTAAATCAAGATAAATAAGTAAAACAAGAGAGACAGAGACAGACAGACGGACAGACAGACGGACAGACGGACATGGCTAGATCGACTCGGCTAGTGATCCTGATCAAGAATATATATACTTTATAGGGTCGGAAACGCTTCCTTCTAGCTGTTACATACTTTTGCACGAATACAATATACCCTTTTACTCTACGAGTAACGGGTATAAAAAAAAAGAGGAGGACAGAAAAATTTCCTAAATCTCAAGATAAAGGAATTAAATAGCAACTTTATGATACAAAATCAACCCCAGTACCATGGGAAGAGAACTTAAAAATTAAAGAAGAATTAGAAAACACATATAGGGAATTACAAGCTTATAAAAATAAGCAGGACATGAAAGAAGCGGGGAAGCCTAAGTGCCCTCCTGATTGTAAAGGTCCTTTCGAAAACCCTAATTGTGAATATACATGCTTAAAAAAATGATATACTAATTTAATGTACTGTAAAATTTTATATATATGGAAGTCTCATTTAAAAGCAATTCAATATCCAAAACAGACCCCACAAACGAGACAGAAAAAATACCCAATATGGGATTAGTAGACGTTAAGTCAGTGGATTCCACTGCTAACGTAATAAATAAAATTGAATCACAAAATATTGATTTCAAATTAACGAATATTCTACTATCAATAATTGTTTTCTTTATGAGCGCATTTATTTTATATAAGGCCTATATGTTCCACAACAAATGTGTATCAAAGAGAGCCATTAACAGAAGCCGGGCTAATGATCTGGATAAAATCTTATTTAACAAGCGCCAAACAATTATTAATAATAAAATACAAAAATAAAGAAATTAAAACAGAAAATTAAATTTAAATTAAATTGTATATGTAAGAGAATTAAAATACCCGATTAAAAAAATAAATAAAAATCATTAAAAAAAAAAAAAATAAAAGAAAATTATTAAAATGAATACAACAGAGTGCCTTAGAGTTACATTGGCTAACGAGCCAAATTTTGAGAATAGGGTATTAGCCTTAATTAGGAACAGAACAGAGCCTCTATTAATTGCAGATTTTGAGTACGAATATATGAATAGGTACGATCTTGAATTCTCTCCAATTATTCATTGCAGCAGAACGCAAAAGGCCATAGTACTGTCAACCATGAGAAACTGTAAAGTATTCTCCGAAATCGACATACACCCAGTCCTAGGACATATTAACGTGCTAAAAATAATGCACAAGTAAAAATAAAAAAAAAAAATGATGACTAAAAATTAAATATGGAATGGGAGCAATTAATACTCCATATTCGAGAATTAAAAGAAACATTTGAAAAGTCTTACAAATGTGTAAGCCAAAAAAGGCAAACACAAAAAGAAACAGTAGATAAACATGCAAAATATTTGTAGACTCTTACAATCAGGCCAGAACCCTAGTGCATGAAAATAGGGAAATAATTAACAAGATAAACTTATCAAAATTATCCAAAATATTGATAAGGTTGCGGGCAAACCTAATAACTGTCAAGGATAAGTATGATTTAAAAATATATATCCCGACAATTTTGAATACGCCTTTAACGTTAGACCAACAAAAAGCCCTAGCAGAAGAAGAAGATTCAGATACAAGCAAAGATATCGAAATAAATGAAAAAGATCTACACGATCTCTCAATCCCTGCATTTATTACAGCAGAAGAGTCAGAAACAGAAGAAGACGAAAATATAGATTCAGATACAAATATAGTAGAAATAAAAGAAAACATAATGGCAGATCCAGCTGCCCAACGGGCATATATTAAAGAAATATCAAGTGCCATTCCGGAATTTAACGGACAAAAACTACACTTGCTTAGATTTGTAACAGCTTTGAAGCTGGTTGACCTGACAAAGGGAACGTTTGAAGATTTGGCTGTAGAAGTCGTCAAATCAAAAATTGTAGGATCTACACTATATAAGGTTCAAAATGAACTAACGATAAAATCAATAATCCAAAAACTGCAAGACACTATTGTCGGTGAAACATCTGACGTTGTCAAAGCAAAAATGGCTAAAACAAGCCAAAAAGGCAAAACAGCAGAAAAATTTACAAATGAAATAGACAACCTACGAAAGCTCCTTGAAGCTTCATACATTGACGAAGGACTACCGGCTGAACATGCCGACAAGTTCAGCACAAAGGGAGCTATAACCACAATGATCAAAAATTGTGAGCATGGCCGACTTAAGACTATCCTAGAAGCTGGCAACTTTTCAACAATGAATGAAGCCGTCACGAAGTACATACGAAGATGACAGGCAACGCCAACTCAAGCCTATACACACAAAAAGGAAACAACTATCGTGGTAATAACTTCAGAAATAATTATCGCGGTAGGGGTAACAATAGAGGTAATTATCAAAATAATGGATATTACCAAAACAATGGTTATAACCAAAATAACGGTTATAACCGAAACTATAATAACCAGACCAACAATAACTACAGAGGTCGTGGTAATTATAGAGGAAACAATCGTGGTGGAAACAATAATGGATATAACTCCAATAACAACGCCAACGGTAATAACAATACCAATACAAACGCAAACAGACAAAATAACAATAATAATGTCCGACAAGTACAAACAACTTCGGAAAACCAATAAAGACCCTTAAGATAAAAAACCCAGTAAAGAATACGGTTCACACTATCAATCTTAACTTCAATCTTTTATTTCACTTAAAAATGAAAACACAAATAAATTATATACATTACTAGTTGATACAGGTGCAGACATCTCTCTAATCAAAGAATCCTCAGACTCATTTAACAATGTTGACTATAAAAATATTACGCAACTATCAGGCGTTGGTGAAGGAACAACAAATTCAAAAGGTTTAGCAGCAATAGAACTTCTATCAGGCAACTATGCCATACCACATAATTTCCATATAGTAACGTCCAACTTTCCTATTCCATGTGATGGAATTATAGGAATAGATTTTATGAAAAAATACAATTGTCAAATAGATTTAAAACCAGAAAATGATTGGCTTATACTGAGACCAGATAATCTCTATAATCCGATTAATATTCCGATAAATCATACACTCGAAAATAATTCGACAATTTTGCCAGCTAGATCTGAAGTCGTCCGAAAAATAACTATAAATTCAGCAACCAGGTATATAGTAATACCAAACCAAGAAATCCAAAATGGAGTATTCATTGGAAATACCATTGCAGATTCTAAAAACACTTTTGTCCGAATTCTAAACACAACAAATAAAACTGCAATTCTTCAATTAAATACACTTAAAGTCCGAACCATTGGATAATTACGATATAATTAAATCCAATAAAAATACAAATAAAGAAGAAATCTTAGAAAAACTTAACAAAAATTTCCCGCCTCAATTTAAAGAAATACTTAAAGAATTATGCACCAAATACACAGATATATTCGGAATAGAAACCGAACCGATATCAACTAATAATTTCTATAAACAAAAAATAAGAATGAAAGATGATGAACCAGTATACATAAAAATTACAGAATCCCCCACAGTCAAAAAGAAGAAGTAGAAAAACAAGTAGAAAAACTAATTAAAGATAAAATAATAGAACCATCAGTTTCAGAATACAACAGTCCATTATTAATAGTCCCGAAAAAATCATTACCAAATTGCGATACAAAAAGATGGCGTTTAGTAATTGATTACCGCCAAATTAACAAAAAAATTTTATCAGATAAATTTCCACTACCAAGAATAGACGATATTCTTGACCAATTAGGTAGAGCTAAATACTTTTCATGTCTAGATCTAATGTCAGGATTCCATCAAATAGAACTCGAAGATACGTCTAGAAATATAACGTCCTTTTCCACGAGCAACGGCTCCTATCGTTTTACACGATTACCTTATGGTTTAAAAATAGCGCCAAATTCTTTCCAAAGAATGATGACAATTGGATTTTCAGGTATCGAACCTTCTCAGGCATTCTTGTATATGGATGACCTAATTGTCATCGGTTGTTCAGAAAAACACATGATTAAAAATCTTACAAACGTTTTTGATCTATGTAGAAAAAACAATCTTAAACTGCACCCAGAGAAGTGCACATTTTGCAGACACGAAGTGACCTTTCTTGGACACAAGTGTACTGACAAAGGTATTTTACCAGATAGTAAAAAATACGAAGTAATAGAAAAATACCCAGTCCCAACGGACGCAGACAGCGCTAGAAGATTCGTTGCATTTTGCAATTACTACAGACGTTTTATTAAAAATTTTTCCGATTACTCACGTCACATAACTAGATTATGTAAAAAGAATGTTAAATTTGAATGGACAGATAAATGTCAAAACGCATTCGAATACCTAAAAACCCAATTGATGAAACCCACATTATTGCAATATCCCGATTTTAATAAAGAATTTTGCATAACAACAGATGCAAGCAAACAAGCATGTGGAGCTGTTCTTGCTCAAGATTACAATAACATTCAGCTACCAGTAGCCTATGCATCAAGATCCTTTACGAAAGGAGAAAGTAATAAAAATACAACAGAACAAGAGCTAGCAGCTATCCACTGGGTAATAAACCATTTTCGACCATATATTTATGGAAAACATTTCACAGTCAAAACAGACCATAGGCCATTAACCTATCTATTTTCAATGACAAATCCAAGTTCGAAATTAACACGAATGAGATTAGACTTGGAAGAATATGATTTTACTGTGGAATATCTTAAGGGAAAAGACAACCATATAGCCGATGCGCTATCAAGAATAACAATAACGGATTTAAAAAATATCCAGACAAATAATAAAATTCTAAAAGTCACTACCAGAAATCAAAGTAAACAGAAAAATTCCTGCGCAGGAACAGAAAAAGAAAAAATAGATTTGCCTAGGCATATTCTTAATAAAGCTTCTCAGCCCAACGTATACGAAGTCATTGTTAATGACGAGGTACGAAAAGTAGTGACCTTGCGAATAACTGATTCACTTTGCTTACTAAAGCATGGAAAAAAGGTTATAGCAAGAATTGATGTTAGCGATTTGTACACCAATGAAATTCTCGACTTAGGTCAGTTCTTTCAAAGGCTTGAAAAAGAAGCCGGTATACTTAATATCAGCTAACTCAAAGTGGCACCGAGCGAAAAGATCTTTGAAACCATTTCAATGGAATCTTTTAAAATTATGGGCAATAAAAATTACAATCATTAAGAGTAGCGCTACTCAAGCCGGTGACCCAATTATCAAATAATGATAAAGAGAAAGAAGCATTACTGTTTACATTCCATGATGATCCAATACAAGGAGGTCATACAGGCATAGCTAAAACATTAGCAAAAATAAAAAGGCATTATTATTGGAAAAACATGAGCAAAGATATAACAAAATATATAAGAAAATGTCCTAAATGCCAAAAAGCAAAGACAACAAAACATACAAAGACCCCATTAACTATCACCGAAACGCCACAAACGGCTTTCGACAGGGTAATTGTGGATACGATCGGTCCACTACCTAAATCTGAACAAGGAAATGAATACATAGTAACGCTAATTTGCGATTTAACTAAGTACCTTGTAGCAATACCAGTCAGGAACAAAAGTGCAAAAACAGTAGCAAAAGCTATATTCGAAGATTTTTATTCTGAAGTACGGTCCAATGAAGACGTTCATTACGGACATGGGAACAGAATACAAAAATTCGATAATTGAAGATTTATGTAAAAACTTAAATATCAAAAACATAACTTCAACAGCACATCATCACCAGACTGTAGGAACCGTGGAGCGAAGCCACAGAACATTTAATGAGTTCATCCGCTCATACATCTCAGTTGATAAAACAGATTAGGATGTATGGTTGAAATACTTCGTATACTGTTTCAACACAACACCCTTTATTGCACATGACTATTGTCCATACGAGTTAGTTTTTGGTAAAACATCTAATTTAGCCAAACACTTCAATAGTATAGATAATATACAACCATTATATAACCCAGATGATTACGCTAAAGAATCTAAGTTTAGACTAGAACAAGCATTTAAGAGAGCTAGATTAATGCTAGAATGCCATAAACACAAACAAAAACTTAACTATGACAGAAATATTTTGAACTTTGATTTAAAAATCGGAGACCAAGTTTTAGTAAAATATGAAACAGGGCACAAGCTAGACTATAAATACACTGGACCATATAAGGTAGAAAGTATAGAAGAAAGAGAAAACATAGTAATTTCAAATAACAAAAATAAGAAGCAAACAGTTCATAAGGATAGGTTAAAAATTTTTATTTCATAATCACTTTAATTCTCTTATATATATATCACGTATGACCATACACCATAACAACCATACACAAAAAAAAAAACCATAATTAAATTGAAAAAAAAAAAAAAAAATAAAATAAATGAATTATATATAAATATCACTTTTGATTCAAAACAATACTTTCTGATTCAAAACAATTTTTAATAAATTAAACTACATATAAAAAAAAAAAAAAATAATAAAAATATTTTCATTTATATTAAATATACACCTAGAAAATAACTCCATATAATGACGTTATTTTTAAGTTATTTTTATTGTAAATTTTTCTGCTGTTTTGCCTTTTTGGCTTGTTTTAGCCATTTTTGCTTTGACAACGTCAGATGTTTCACCGACAATAGTGTCTTGCAGTTTTTGGATTATTGATTTTATCGTTAGTTCATTTTGAACCTTATATAGTGTAGATCCTACAATTTTTGATTTGACGACTTCTACAGCCAAATCTTCAAACGTTCCCTTTGTCAGGTCAACCAGCTTCAAAGCTGTTACAAATCTATGCAAGTGTAGTTTTTGTCCGTTAAATTCCGGAATGGCACTTGATATTTCTTTAATATATGCCCGTTGGGCAGCTGGATCTGTCATTATGTTTTCTTTTATTTCTACTATATTTGTATCTGAATCTATATTTTCGTCTTCTTCTGTTTCTCACTCTTCTGCTGTAATAAATGCAGGGATTGAGAGATCGTGTAGATCTTTTTCATTTATTTCGATATCTTTGCTTGTATCTGAATCTTCTTCTTCTGCTAGGGCTTTTTGTTGGTCTAACGTTAAAGGCGTATTCAAAATTGTCGGGATATATATTTTTTAATCATACTTATCCTTGACAGTTATTAGGTTTGCCCGCAACCTTATCAATATTTTGGATAATTTTAAGTTTATCTTGTTAATCATTTCCCTATTTTCATGCACTAGGGTTCTGGCCTGATTGTAAGAGTCTACAAGAATTTTTGCATGTTTATCTACTGTTTCTTTTTGTGTTTGCCTTTTTTGGCTTACACATTTGTAAGACTTTTCAAATGTTTCTTTTAATTCTCGAATATGGAGTATTAATTGCTCCCATTCCATATTTAATTTTTAGTCATCATTTTTTTATTTTTTTTATTTTTACTTGTGCATTATTTTTAGCACGTTAATATGTCCTAGGACTGGGTGTATGTCGATTTCGGAGAATACTTTACAGTTTCTCACGGTAGACAGTACTATGGCCTTTTGCGTTCTGCTGCAATGAATAATTGGAGAGAATTCAAGATCGTACCTATTCATATATTCGTACTCAAAATCTGCAATTAATAGAGGCTCTTTTCTGTTCCTAATTAATGCTAATACCCTATTCTCAAAATTTGGCTCGTTAGCCAATGTAACTCTAAGGCACTCTGTTGTATTCATTTTAATAATTTTCTTTTATTTTTTTTTTTTTTAATGATTTTTATTTATTTTTTTAATCGGGTATTTTAATTCTCTTACATATACAATTTAATTTAAATTTAATTTTCTGTTTTAATTTCTTTTTTTTTGTATTTTATTATTAATAATTGTTTGGCGCTTGTTAAATTAGATTTTATCCAGATCATTAGCCTGGCTTCTGTTAATGGCTCTCTTTGATACACATTTGTTGTGGAACATATAGGCCTTATATAAAATAAATGCGCTCATAAAGAAAACAATTATTGATAGTAGAATATTCGTTAATTTGAAATCAATATTTTGTGATTCAATTTTATTTATTACGTTAGCAGTGGAATCCACTGACTTAACGTCTACTAATCCCATATTGGGTATTTTTTCTGTCTCGTTTGTGGGGTCTGTTTTGGATATTGAATTGCTTTTAAATGAGACTTCCATATATATAAAATTTTACAGTACATTAAATTAGTATATCATTTTTTTAAGCATGTATATTCACAATTAGGGTTTTCGAAAGGACCTTTACAATCAGGAGGGCACTTAGGCTTCCCCGCTTCTTTCATGTCCTGCTTATTTTTATAAGCTTGTAATTCCCTATATGTGTTTTCTAATTCTTCTTTAATTTTTAAGTTCTCTTCCCATGGTACTGGGGTTGATTTTGTATCATAAAGTTGCCTATTTAATTCCTTTATCTTGAGATTTAGGAAATTTTTCTGTCCTCCTCTTTTTTTTTACTTATTTTTCTTGATTTATAATTTTTCTTTTGTATGGAGGTATTTATTTATTTTACAGGTATCCCTACCTAGGTAAAAAAAAATGAAGACCCGCTGCTGGAAACTGCCTGGTCTGTACAATATTATTAATATTATTTTTGCATCGCAGATGCTTAAATTATATAAAAAAAAAAGTAATGTTGGGCGCTCTTGGAAGCGCTGTCGGTTCACTTTTCCGTGGTCCGGCTTGGCGCGCCGAACGGGACCGGTGCTGGCTGCACAGGCTATTTCATCTATCGTTGGGATACACTTCTAGTCTCTGCGCATCCCTTTGCTCAATAGGAGCAGGTGCCGCCCACGAAGGTGAAGAAGGCGGATTGCCTTCCGCACTCATATATTTCCAGCGTTGGTGTAGAAGGATTTGCCATTCCTTCCACACTTGTCTAATTTTCGTTGTCCGGGGCCTCTGGGCTCAGGCGGTACCGGTGCCGGTCATCGCACAGGTGTCGTTGGTTGTTATAGTTGTTGGTTGCTTCAAAAGTTTATGTTTCTGCACAGGCTATTTCATCTATCGTTGGGATACTGTGCATCCCTTTGCTCAATAGGAGCAGGTGCCGCCCACGAAGGTGAAGAAGGCGGATTGCCTTCCGCACTCATATATTTCCAGCGTTGGTGTAGAAGGATTTGCCATTCCTTCCACACTTGTCTAATTTTCGTTGTCCGGGGCCTCTGGGCTCAGGCGGTACCGGTGCCGGTCATCGCACAGGTGTCGTTGGTTGTTATAGTTGTTGGTTGCTTCAAAAGTTTATGTTTCTCGTAAATTTTGTTGTTTCTTGTTATCATTTTTTGTGCTGTCTTTATTATATTTGCACTGTTTTCGCATTTTTCAAATTCTTTTTGTGCGTTTTATTTATGTCACTCGCGCTCACACGCACATTTTTCACATTAAATTACATATATGTTTTTTGTTGTTTTTTTTTTTCACTTACAACCTTAGTCACGGTCACCATGTGTTAAGTTTCCTTTATGAGGCTTTGTTATAATTTTATATTGAATTGGGAGCGACATAGAGGTACGCTCCCAAGCTTTTTATTTTCAATTCTGATTTCTTAATTCTATTACATGTTTTCATAAAGCTAAGATCGGCCGGCTATGTCGGCAGAGACGCCGGCAGAGCTGCGGTCGACGCTTATGTATAATTGTCTTTATATATGAGAGAGAGAGAGATACTATGCTCACTTGGCCGTTGGAGCGGTCGCACATATCAAATATGCTTACACTGCAGTTCCCACGCATTCGAGGGCGATCATATAACCGTGCACTCGGAAACTGCTAGATTTATATATTTGTGTTTTGTTATTGTGGCCAAATGCAAATAACATGCCAAATAAGGTGTCTGTACTTAAATCGATGCGTAACACTGAGTACAGTGTGCATTCGATAAATATCGTAAAATAACGTAATTATATGGAGTTATTTTCTAGGTGTATATTTAAAATAAATGAAAATATTTATTTATTTATTTTTTTTTTTTATATGTAGTTTAATTTATTAAAAATTGTTTTGAATCAGAAAGTATTGTTTTGAATCAAAAGTGATATTTATATATAATTCATTTATTTTATTTATTTATTTTTTTTTTTCAATTTAATTATGGTTTTTTTTTTTTTGTGTATGGTTGTTATTGTGTATGGTCATACGTGATATATATATAAGAGAATTAAAGTGATTATGAAATAAAATTTTTTAACCTATCCTTATGAACTGTTTGCTTCTTATTTTTGTTATTTGAAATTACTATGTTTTCTCTTTCTTCTATACTTTCTACCTTATACGGTCCAGTGTATTTATAGTCTAGCTTGTGCCCTGTTTCATTTTTTAGTAAAACTTGGTCTCCGATTTTTAAATCAAAGCTCAAAATATTTCTGTCATAGTTAAGTTTTTGTTTGTGTTTATGGCATTCTAGCATTAATCTAGCTCTCTTAAATGCTTGTTCTAGTCTAAACTTAGATTCTTTAGCGTAATCATCTGGGTTATATAATGGTTGTATATTATCTATACTATTGAAGTGTTTGGCTAAATTAGATGTTTTACCAAAAACTAACTCGTATGGACAATAGTCATGTGCCATAGAGGGTGTTGTGTTGAAACAGTATACGAAGTATTTCAACCATACATCCCAATCTGTTTTATCAACTGAGATGTATGAGCGGATGAACTCATTAAATGTTCTGTGGCTTCGCTCCACGGTTCCTACAGTCTGGTGATGATGTGCTGTTGAAGTTATGTTTTTGATATTTAAGTTTTTACATAAATCTTCAATTATCGAGTTTTTGTATTCTGTTCCCATGTCCGTAATGAACGTCTTCATTGGACCGTACTTCAGAATAAAATCTTCGAATATAGCTTTTGCTACTGTTTTTGCACTTTTGTTCCTGATTGGTATTGCTACAAGGTACTTAGTTAAATCGCAAATTAGCGTTACTATGTATTCATTTCCTTGTTCAGATTTAGGTAGTGGACCGATCGTATCCACAATTACCCTGTCGAAAGCCGTTTGTGGCGTTTCGGTGATAGTTAATGGGGTCTTTGTATGTTTTGTTGTCTTTGCTTTTTGGCATTTAGGACATTTTCTTATATATTTTGTTATATCTTTGGTCATGTTTTTCCAATAATAATGCCTTTTTATTTTTGCTAATGTTCTAGCTATGCCTGTATGACCTCCTTGTATTGGATCATCATGGAATGTAAACAGTAATGCTTCTTTCTCTTTATCATTATTTGATAATTGGGTCACCGGCTTGAGTAGCGCTACTCTTAATGATTGTAATTTTTTATTGCCCATAATTTTAAAAGATTCCATTGAAATGGTTTCAAAGATCTTTTCGCTCGGTGCCACTTTGAGTTGGCTGATATTAAGTATACCGGCTTCTTTTTCAAGCCTTTGAATGAACTGACCTAAGTCGAGAATTTTATTGGTGTACAAAACGCTAACATCAATTCTTGCTATAACCTTTTTTCCATGCTTTGGTAAGCAAAGTGAATCAGTTATTCGCAAGGTCACTACTTTTCGTACCTCGTCATTAACAATGACTTCGTATACGTTGGGCTGAGAAGCTTTATTAAGAATATGCCTAGGCAAATCTATTTTTTCTTTTTCTGTTCCTGCGCAGGAATTTTTCTGTTTACTTTGATTTCTGGTAGTGACTTTCAGAATTTTATTATTTGTCTGGATATTTTTTAAATCCGTTATTGTTATTCTTGATAGCGCATCGGCTATATGGTTGTCTTTTCCCTTAAGATATTCCACAGTAAAATCATATTCTTCCAAGTCTAATCTCATTCGTGTTAATTTCGAACTTGGATTTGTCATTGAAAATAGATAGGTTAATGGCCTATGGTCTGTTTTGACTGTGAAATGTTTTCCATAAATATATGGTCGAAAATGGTTTATTACCCAGTGGATAGCTGCTAGCTCTTGTTCTGTTGTATTTTTATTACTTTCTCCTTTCGTAAAGGATCTTGATGCATAGGCTACTGGTAGCTGAATGTTATTGTAATCTTGAGCAAGAACAGCTCCACATGCTTGTTTGCTTGCATCTGTTGTTATGCAAAATTCTTTATTAAAATCGGGATATTGCAATAATGTGGGTTTCATCAATTGGGTTTTTAGGTATTCGAATGCGTTTTGACATTTATCTGTCCATTCAAATTTAACATTCTTTTTACATAATCTAGTTATGTGACGTGAGTAATCGGAAAAATTTTTAATAAAACGTCTGTAGTAATTGCAAAATGCAACGAATCTTCTAGCGCTGTCTGCGTCCGTTGGGACTGGGTATTTTTCTATTACTTCGTATTTTTTACTATCTGGTAAAATACCTTTGTCAGTACACTTGTGTCCAAGAAAGGTCACTTCGTGTCTGAAAAATGTGCACTTCTCTGGTGCAGTTTAAGATTGTTTTTTCTACATAGATCAAAAACGTTTGTAAGATTTTTAATCATGTGTTTTTCTGAACAACCGATGACAATTAGGTCATCCATATACAAGAATGCCTGAGAAGGTTCGATACCTGAAAATGCAATTGTCATCATTCTTTGGAAAGAATTTGGCGCTATTTTTAAACCATAAGGTAATCGTGTAAAACGATAGGAGCCGTTGCTCGTGGAAAAGGACGTTATATTTCTAGACGTATCTTCGAGTTCTATTTGATGAAATCCTGACATTAGATCTAGACATGAAAAGTATTTAGCTCTACCTAATTGGTCAAGAATATCGTCTATTCTTGGTAGTGGAAATTTATCTGATACAATTTTTTTTGTTAATTTGGCGGTAATCAATTACTAAACGCCATCTTTTTGTATCGCAATTTGGTAATGATTTTTTCGGGACTATTAATAATGGACTGTTGTATTCTGAAACTGATGGTTCTATTATTTTATCTTTAATTAGTTTTTCTACTTGTTTTTCTACTTCTTCTTTTGACTGTGGGGGATTCTGTAATTATACCCGTTACTCGTAGAGTAAAATTTATTTTAAAATTTAAATATTTCGGAAAAGTAAAAATGCAGTTTTATTGTGTTTATCAATACCTATCGAAATGTAGAAGAATTTTTCAAATCGGACCATTCGTTAAAAAGTTATATACCTGGTTGCTGAATTTATAGTTATTTTCGGACGACTTCAGATCTAGCTGGTAAAATTGTCGAATTATTTTCGAGTGTATGATTTATCGGAATATTAATCGGATTATAGAGATTATCTGGTCTCAGTATAAGCCAATCATTTTCTGGTTTTAAATCTATTTGACAATTGTATTTTTTCATAAAATCTATTCCTATAATTCCATCACATGGAATAGGAAAGTTGGACGTTACTATATGGAAATTATGTGGTATGGCACAGTTGCCTGATAGAAGTTCTATTGCTGCTAAACCTTTTGAATTTGTTGTTCCTTCACCAACGCCTGATATTTGCGTAATATTTTTATAGTCAACATTGTTAAATGAGTCTGAGGATTCTTTGATTAGAGAAATGTCTGCACCTGTATCAACTAGTAATGTATATAATTTATTTGTGTTTTCATTTTTAAGTGAAATAAAAAGATTGAAGTTAAGATTGATAGTGTGAACCGTATTCTTTACTGGGTTTTTTATCTTAAGGGTCTTTATTGGTTTTCCGAAGTTGTTTGAACTTGTCGGACATTATTGTTATTTTGTCTGTTTGCGTTTGTATTGGTATTGTTATTACCGTTGGCGTTGTTATTGGAGTTATATCCATTATTGTTTCCACCACGATTGTTTCCTCTATAATTACCACGACCTCTGTAGTTATTGTTGGTCTGGTTATTATAGTTTCGGTTATAACCGTTATTTTGGTTATAACCATTGTTTTGGTAATATCCATTATTTTGATAATTACCTCTGTTGTTACCCCTACCGCGATAATTATTTCTGAAGTTATTACCACGATAGTTGTTTCCTTTTTGTGTGTATAGGATTGAGTTGGCGTTGCCTGTGATCTCAGTACTACACTGTATGTACTTCGTGACGGCTTCATTCATTGTTGAAAAGTTGCCAGCTTCTAGGATAGTCTTAAGTCGGCCATGCTCACAATTTTTGATCATTGTGGTTATAGCTTCCTTTGTGCTGAACTTGTCGGCATGTTCAGCCGGTAGTCCTTCGTCAATGTATGAAGCTTCAAGGAGCTTTCGTAGGTTGTCTATTTCATTTGTAAATTTTTCTGCTGTTTTGCCTTTTTGGCTTGTTTTAGCCATTTTTGCTTTGACAACGTCAGATGTTTCACCGACAATAGTGTCTTGCAGTTTTTGGATTATTGATTTTATCGTTAGTTCATTTTGAACCTTATATAGTGTAGATCCTACAATTTTTGATTTGACGACTTCTACAGCCAAATCTTCAAACGTTCCCTTTGTCAGGTCAACCAGCTTCAAAGCTGTTACAAATCTATGCAAGTGTAGTTTTTGTCCGTTAAATTCCGGAATGGCACTTGATATTTCTTTAATCTATGCCCGTTGGGCAGCTGGATCTGCCATTATGTTTTCTTTTATTTCTACTATATTTGTATCTGAATCTATATTTTCGTCTTCTTCTGTTTCTGACTCTTCTGCTGTAATAAATGCAGGGATTGAGAGATCGTGTAGATCTTTTTCATTTATTTCGATATCTTTGCTTGTATCTGAATCTTCTTCTTCTGCTAGGGCTTTTTGTTGGTCTAACGTTAAAGGGGTATTCAAAATTGTCTTGATATATATTTTTAAATCATACTTATCCTTGACAGTTATTAGGTTTGCCCGCAACCTTATCAATATTTTGGATAATTTTGATAGGTTTATCTTGTTAATTATTTCCCTATTTTCATGCACTAGGGTTCTGGCCTGATTGTAAGAGTCTACAAGAATTTTTGCATGTTTATCTACTGTTTCTTTTTGTGTTTGCCTTTTTTGGCTTACACATTTGTAAGACTTTTCAAATGTTTCTTTTAATTCTCGAATATGGAGTATTAATTGCTCCCATTCCATATTTAATTTTTAGTCATCATTTTTTTTTTTTTTTTATTTTTACTTGTGCATTATTTTTAGCACGTTAATATGTCCTAGGACTGGGTGTATGTCGATTTCGGAGAATACTTTACAGTTTCTCACGGTAGACAGTACTATGGCCTTTTGCGTTCTGCTGCAATGAATAATTGGAGAGAATTCAAGATCGTACCTATTCATATATTCGTACTCAAAATCTGCAATTAATAGAGGCTCTGTTCTATTCCTAATTAAGGCTAATACCCTATTCTCAAAATTTGGCTCGTTAGCCAATGTAACTCTAAGGCACTCTGTTGTATTCATTTTAATAATTTTCTTTTATTTTTTTTTTTAATGATTTTTATTTATTTTTTTAATCGGGTATTTTAATTCTTTTACATATACAATTTAATTTAAATTTAATTTTCTGTTTTAATTTCTTTTTTTTTTGTATTTTATTATTAATAATTGATTGGCGCTTTTAAATTAGATTTTATCCAGATCATTAACCTGGCTTCTGTTAATGGCTCTCTTTGATACACATTTGTTGTGGAACATATAGGCCTTATATAAAATAAATGCGCTCATAAAGAAAACAATTATTGATAGTAGAATATTCGTTAATTTGAAATCAATATTTTGTGATTCAATTTTATTTATTACGTTAGCAGTGGAATCCACTGACTTAACGTCTACTAATCCCATATTGGGTATTTTTTCTGTCTCGTTTGTGGGGTCTGTTTTGGATATTGAATTGCTTTTAAATGAGACTTTCATATATATAAAATTTTACAGTACATTAAATTAGTATATCATTTTTTTAAGCATGTATATTCACAATTAGGGTTTTCGAAAGGACCTTTACAATCAGGAGGGCACTTAGGCTTCCTCGCTTCTTTCATGTCCTGCTTATTTTTATAAGCTTGTAATTCCCTATATGTGTTTTCTAATTCTTCTTTAATTTTTAAGTTCTCTTCCCATGGTACTGGGGTTGATTTTGTATCATAAAGTTGCCTATTTAATTCCTTTATCTTGAGATTTAGGAAATTTTTCTGTCCTCCTCTTTTTATACCCGTTACTCGTAGAGTAAAAGGGTATATTGTATTCGTGCAAAAGTATGTAACAGCTAGAAGGAAGCGTTTCCGACCCTATAAAGTATATATATTCTTGATCAGGGTCACTAGCCGAGTCGATATAGCCATGTCCGTCTGTCCGTCTGTCCGTCCGTATGAACGCTGAGATCTCGGAAACTATAAAAGCTAGAAGATTGGCATTTTGCAAGTTTGTTTCAAAAAGGTGCCACGCCCCCCTTTAACGCCCACAATCGCTTGTATACGATTTTAAAAATTTAAATATTTCGGAAAAGTAAAAATGCAGTTTTATTGTGTTTATCAATACCTATCGAAATGTAGAAAAAATTTTTCAAATCGGACCATTCGTTAAAAAGTTATGCGTGATCAAAGTTTCTATCTCCATCTCCATCTCCCTCGCACTCCCTTTACCTGAGGTAACGGGTATCTGATAGTCAGGGCACCCGACTATAGCGTTCTCTCTTGTTTTTTTACTTATTTTTCTTGATTTAGGCATTTATAATTTTTCTTTTTGTATGAAGGTATTTATTTATTTTACAGGTATCCCTACCTAGGTAAAAAAAATGAAGACCCACAGCTAGAAACTGCCTGGTCTGTACAATATTATTAATATTATTTTTGCATCGCAGATGCTTAAATTATATAAAAAAAAAGTAATGTTGGGCGCTTTCCGTGGTCCGGCTTGGCGCGCCGAACGGGACCGGTGCTGGCTGCACAGGCTATTTCATCTATCGTTGGGATACTGTGCATCCCTTTGCTCAATAGGAGCAGGTGCCGCCCACGAAGGTGAAGAAGGCGGATTGCCTTCCGCACTCATATATTTCCAGCGTTGGTGTAGAAGGATTTGCCATTCCTTCCACACTTGTCTAATTTTCGTTGTCCGGGGCCTCTGGGCTCAGGCGGGTACCGGTGCCGGTCATCGCACAGGTGTCGTTGGTTGTTATAGTTGTTGGTTGCTTCAAAAGTTTATGTTTCTGCACAGGCTATTTCATCTATCGTTGGGATACTGTGCATCCCTTTGCTCAATAGGAGCAGGTGCCGCCCACGAAGGTGAAGAAGGCGGATTGCCTTCCGCACTCATATATTTCCAGCGTTGGTGTAGAAGGATTTGCCATTCCTTCCACACTTGTCTAATTTTCGTTGTCCGGGGCCTCTGGGCTCAGGCGGTACCGGTGCCGGTCATCGCACAGGTGTCGTTGGTTGTTATAGTTGTTGGTTGCTTCAAAAGTTTATGTTTCTCGTAAATTTTGTTGTTTCTTGTTATCATTTTTTGTGCTGTCTTTATTATATTTGCACTGTTTTCGCATTTTTCAAATTCTTTTGTGCGTTTTATTTATGTCACTCGCGCTCACACGCACATTTTTCACATTAAATTACATATATGTTTTTTGTTGTTTTTTGTTTTCACTTACAACCTTAGTCACGGTCACCATGTGTTAAGTTTCCTTTATGAGGCTTTGTTATAATTTTATATTGAATTGGGAGCGACATAGAGGTACGCTCCCAAGCTTTTTATTTTCAATTCTGATTTCTTAATTCTATTACATGTTTTCATAAAGCTAAGATCGGCCGGCTATGTCGGCAGAGACGCCGGCAGAGCAGCGGTCGACGCTTATGTATAATTGTCTTTATATATGAGAGAGAGAGAGATACTATGCTCACTTGGCCGTTGGAGCGGTCGCACATATCAAATATGCTTACACTGCAGTTCCCACGCATTCGAGGGCGATCATATAACCGTGCACTCGGGAACTGCTAGATTTATATATTTGTGTTTTGTTATTGTGGCCAAATGCAAATAACATGCCAAATAAGGTGTCTGTACTTAAATCGATGCGTAACACTGAGTACAGTGTGCATTCGATATGTGAACATACTACACTTGGCTATATTGTTCATTTAATTAAGAGACCAAAAACCCGTTTCTTTTTATTTTTAGTTACGGTATTTTTATACCTTTTGTAATAATTTTTATAATTTTGGTCAAAAGTGTGCAACGCAATGAAGGAGACATCTCCGACCCTATAAAGTATATATATTCTTGATCAGGATTACCTCCGTCTGTCCGTCTGTCTGTTTCTACGCAAACTAGTCTCTCAGTTTTAAAGCTATCGAATTGAAACTTTGCACACACCCTTCTTTCCTTTGCACGGAGTATATATGTCGGAACGGCCGAGATCGGCCGACTATAACCTATAGCTGCCATATAACTGATTGATCGGAAATGCCATAACTTTGGTGTTTGTAAAGTTAGAATGTTGGGATTTCCTAATTTCTAGGAAGCTGGGATTGTCTATGGGTTTTATTTTTGTGATTTTTTATGAGTATTAAGAATGCATCATATGAATAATTTTGGAGAATATAATTTACAGAGTATTCTGTATTCGGCTCCGCCCGAAGTTAGCTTTCCTTTCTTGTTAAAGTTAGGAAGTTGGCATTTTCTATGGGTTTTATATTTAGCGAATCAATCCTACCTACCAAATTTCATAAGGACCGGCCGACTATATCCTATAGCCGCTATATAACTGATTGATCGGAAATGCCAAAACTTTGTTGTTTGTTAAGTTAGGAAGTTGGGGTTTTCTTTGGGTTTTACTTTTAGCCAATCAATCAGACCAACCAAATTTCATAAGGATCGGCCGACTATATCCTAAAGCTGCCATATAACTGAACCATTAGAAATGCCATAACTTTGGTGTTTTTAAAGTTAGGAAGTTGGGATTTTAAATGAGTATTAAGAATGCATCATATGAATAATTTTGGAGAATATAATTTACAGAGTATTCTGCAAGGGTATATCAACTTTGGCTCCGCCCGAAGTTAGCTTTCCTTTCTTGTTATTTATCGAATCTACTCTCTTCGAGACTAACGACAAGTATTCAAATCTTAGCCTAATACATACATTTAATTTAATCGTCGGTAGGGTATGCAGGCACCATCCGCTCGCAGAACAACAACCAAAGCTGATTTGGTTTGAAGTTTTCTCAACCACTAAGCGCAGACACCGACTGCGATGTACCCTGTTCCTATCTCATTAGATTGATTTATATTAATTGGAATACATACATATATGCAAAACATTTTTATGCTACCACTGATTTTAATTTGTAAACCAAAATAAAATATATGCGGAAATATTAAAAAATATACTATCCAATATAATATTCTTATTTTTATCATTAACCCAATAGGGAATACGTCCATATTGTTAGGGTACCAAGTGTGAAAAGTAGCAGAAGACAAAATATTCTTGCTGCATCGAAATGAAATGATCGCACACATGCACCCCTGTATGAGAATGCTTGAACACGCATACATACAAAGCCCAATTCTTGAAAATGCGCGTCTCTGCGACTGAACGACCGAACTCGAGTAATGAGCGCGCGAGCGTCAAAATAAGAATTAGAACGAGAGCGGAAAAAACCCGAAGGCACACGAAGTGTCCGGGGCCTGCCGCTACCAGCTGTGGGGCCTCCTGATTTGAAAATTTTGTGTCCATTTTCGTTGAATGAAATGACCAGTCTATATGTTGTATGGTTAGTGGTTCTATGTTGCGCAGTCGGCGCTGTCGGTCAAGCTGGAATGGAATGTTATGTGCATACATGGATATATTTGCTGCAGTCGCCAAGCTGTGGGAATAAGCTGGCGCGGGTTATCACTCACTGATGGCGTGTGTGGTCAAATTACGTCTGCACTTGTAGAGTGCTGATCCTGCAGATTTGGCTAACATTGTTGCCACTGGTGCACTGGGCAAATCTGTTGTTGTTGGATCTCCCGGGAAATTCGTTGTCTCTTTGGACTCGGTTTATTTTTGGCTTATTACCCACCGCGGTGTTCTGCGGGCTAGGCTTATGCTTAATTTGGATGTACTGACATGAAACTATGCAATTTATCTAATTTATTTATGTATACCTTGCTCGGGGTAAAAGTTGCAGCCGCTATTTAAAAATGAAATTGATTACGTATAGCTAATCTTTTTTTTGTGTATAATTACAGAAAACTTAATTTTTTTATATATAATTACACAAAATGTATTTCATATATATATTTAGTATTTGATTTCATATAATTACAAGAAATTAATAGTTGATATATATCCAACATATATGTCGCATTTATGTTGATCGTCAATAAAATGGTATTAGTTCTACTATATAATTAAACATATTTATTCATTTATATTATTTTTTAATATTTGATTGAAAGTTTGGAGTATCACCACAACTGGGTTCGTTGTTGATTATGTTTTTGCTATCGTACATGTGCCATCCTCCTCGATTCTCATAAAAGCCTTGTATATGCGCCATGCATTTTAAACCTGAAGGAATTGTCTCATTTTTGACCATCATGATTGTACTTTTTTTAATAAACGCTGTGATCTCGGAAGCTATAATATTTCGAGGATTGGGTTTTTAGATTAAGTTTCCTTAGTTTTCCATCCAGCGCAAAATTTTTATGCGAATATTCCACGTCCACTCTAACGCCCACAATCGCTAACTAAGCTAAGGTCTGTCTAGCGCTTTAGATCTTATTTTGATTATTAATATCCATCTAACACCAGAATATTTTCAAAATTAATTGCTCATAAGTTTTTAATGAGTTATAAGCAATTAAAGTTTTCCCCAATAGATGGAGCTTGTTTAAAAATCGGAATCGGTGGCTCTGGCAACAACATTTTTTAAGGAGAGAGAGAATAAAAATTCTTCATACGCATTCTACTAGTGACCATGAAGACCATTTTTGCTTCAGCCAAGTGCCAGGCCCACAAAAATCTTCAACGCTAAAATCTGACTAGCAGCCGCATTTCAAATGATTTTGTAAAATTGTAAATCGATACCAATATACTCATTCAAAATTGTTTAAATCGGACCCTTGGCTGAGTAACTGGTATATGATAGTCGGAGCACCCGAGTATAGCATTCACTGTTGTTTTATTTGTAAATTCTACATTACAAAAAATTTTCGAATCGCTCCAATCGTAATATTTTTTTAAGGTTTCAATATGTACGTTTAAAGGCTTTATTATGACGCCAAAAACTTTAAACCTGAAGGAATTGTCTCATTCTTACATTTTGTTTGATACTACAGCGCTGTCCTCCTCGATTCTCATAAAAGCTTTATGTAAGCGCAATGTATTTTAAACCTGAAGGAATTGTCTAATTTTTGGCCATGTTAATTGTATTTTTTTAATGGTACAGGTGCCCTTTTCCTCGATTCTAATAAAAACGTTGGGCAATAAAATTGTATATTTAAGCGTTGCGACACTCGTTATGCATACCTTGATCAGGGTAATAATAATAATAGGGTGAAATCGGTCCAAATTTGATGTTTTTCAGAATATTTCGCGAAGTGTATAAGCTATTAACATAAATTTTTCCAAGTCTTATTTATATACGCATACCTTGATCAGGGTAAAAGCGCTTGCCGATCGGACGTCTATATCTTATAGCTTCCGTAGTAAAAATTGTTAAAGGCAGCGAAAATAACCTTTTTTTTTCCTATTTGTATATGACATTTTTGAAGTATAAAAGCTATTGGCATGAAACTATGCAATTTATCTAATTTATTTATGTATACCTTGCTCAGGGTGAAAGTTGCTGCCAATCAGACAACTACATGCTACAACCGCAATTTAAAAATGGAATTGATTACGAATAGGTAATCTTTTTATACCCTTGTAGAGGGTATTATAATTTTGGTCAGAAGTTTGTAACGCAGTGAAGGGGACGTTTCCGACCCATAAAGTATATATATTCTTGCTCAGGATCAATAGAGGATTCGAAAAATTGTTAAAGGCTGCGAAAGTACCCCTTTTTATACCCTTGCAGAGGGTATTATAATTTTGGTCAAAAGTGTGCAACGCAGTGAAGGAGACATCTCCGACCCTATAAAGTATATATATTCTTGATCAGAATCACCTCCTGAGTGGATATAGCCATGTCCGTCTGTCCGTCTGTCTGTCCGTCTGTCTGTTTCTACGCGAACTACTCTCTCAGTTTTAAAGATATCGAATTGAAACTTTGCACACACCCTTCTTTCCTTTGCACGGAGTATATATGTCGGAACGGCCGGGATCGGCCGACTATAACCTATAGCTGCCATATAACTGATTGATCGGAAATGCCATAACTTTGGTGTTTGTAAAGTTAGGAAGCTGGGATTGTCTATGGGTTTTATTTTTGGGATTTTTTATGAGTATTAAGAATGCATCATATGAATAATTTTGGAGAATATAATTTACAGAGTATTCTGTATTCGGCTCCGCCCGAAGTTAGCTTTCCTTTCTTGTTAAAGTTAGGAAGTTGGCATTTTCTATGGGTTTTATATTTAGCGAATCAATCCTACCTACCAAATTTCATAAGGACCGGCCGACTATATCCTATAGCCGCTATATAACTTATTGATCGGAAATGCCAAAACTTTGCTGTTTGTTAAGTTAGGAAGTTGGGGTTTTCTTTGGGTTTTACTTTTAGCCAATCAATCAGACCTACCAAATTTGATAAGGATCGGCCGACTATATCCTAAAGCTGCCATATAACTGAACCATTGGAAATGCCATAACTTTGGTGTTTTTAAAGTTAGGAAGTTGGGATTTTAAATGAGTATTAAGAATGCATCATATGAATAATTTTGGAGAATATAATTTACAGAGTATTCTGCAAGGGTATATCAACTTTGGCTCCGCCCGAAGTTAGCTTTCCTTTCTTGTTATTTATCGAATCTACTCTCTTCGAGACTAACGACAAGTATTCAAGTCTTAGCCTAATACATACATTTAATTTAATCGTCGGTAGGGTATGCAGGCACCATCCGCTCGCAGAACAACAACCAAAGCTGATTTGGTTTGAAGTTTTCTCAACCACTAAGCGCAGACACCGACTGCGATGTACCCTGTTCCTATCTCATTAGATTGATTTATATTAATTGGAATATTGAATTTGTAAACCAAAATGAAATATATGCGGAATATATTCTTATTTTTATCATTAACCCAATAGTGAATACGTCCATATTGTTAGGGTACCAAGTGTGAAAAGTAGCAGAAGACAAAATATTCTTGCTGCATCGAAATGAAATGATCGCACACATGCACCCCTGTATGAGAATGCTTGAACACGCATACATACAAAGCTCAATTCTTGAAAATGCGCGTCTCTGCGACTGAACAACCGAACTCGAGTAATGAGCGCGCGAGCGTCAAATAAGAATTAGAACGAGAGCGAAAAAAACCCGAAGGCACACGAAGTGTCCGGGGCCTGCCGCTACCAGCTGTGGGGCCTCCTGATTTGAAATTTTTGTGACCATTTTCGTTGTATGAAATGACCAGTCTATATGTTGTATGGTTAGTGGTTCTATGTTGCGCAGTCGGCGCTGTCGGTCAAGCTGGAATGGAATGTTATGTGCATACATGGATATATTTGCTGCAGTCCCCAAGCTGTGGGAATAAGCTGGCGCGGCCTATCACTCACTGATGGCGTGTGTGGTCAAATTACGTCTGCACTTGTAGAGTGCTGATCCTGCAGATTTGGCTAACATTGTTGCCACTGGTGCACTTCATTTTTCTTCAAGACTCTGCTGTCTGGCTCCAGCTCTACTTTGAGAAGTGGTTGCGGCTTTTTGTTCCTGTTAAATATGTTACTAACGTTTTTTGCAGAAAACCCATTTTCTTTGGGGGCATCGATAACTTATTTGGGGGTTACAATACCTTTGTTGACCAGGGCGTTCGATCTTTTCTCCCAGATGTAAATGGGAGGGGGCGGTTTTGTATGGCCGGACCTGATTGTTGAATATTAGCTTGATTTTGTTTTATCATCATTTTAGTTGACGTTATATTTGGCACTGCAGTCGACGACATCGCAGTCTATTCCGCGGTAAGAGCCGTTGCTGTTGAAGTGGTTTGTTTTTTTTGCCGATGCTGTAGTTGTTTCTATTACTTTTGGTGCGATTGCAGAAGTTTTACCACTGCATGTTGCTGATGTGCCAAGGGTCGACTCTGACGGTGGGGGGGTTTTACTTTGAGAACTCCACGCCGTTGGAGTGAGAGTAACAGTGAGTAAAGAGGGTGACAACGATCGTGCTCTTTGAGTATCGACTGACAGTAGAGCTGGGTGGGTCTTTGTAGACGTTTTTTGCACTTTGATATCGCGCGTAGAGATATACGAGAAGTACGGGTCTCTTCGGCAAACCGAGCTTAAGCGCTCTTTATTTGGTTCGTCGGACATTAAACTTTTAGCGTGGCACTATTATAAAATAATTTGCCCTTGATTTAATGGTATCACCGATTTTTTATTTTGTTTTAGCGTCTTATCGCCTATTTTGTAGTACACCAATTTAGTTTTTTTTAATTTTATTTTTCTTTAATACATCCGCTTTCTTCAGCTTTTCCCGGAGCTTCGGGGTTTAAGGCTTCAAAAATTTATCCATTTTATCGATATTTTGAAATGCTGGAATATGAAATCCGCTCCCGGCGGAAATGAGATACCTCTAATTTTTCGTCTATTGATGCGTCACGCTTAGTACATCGAAGAACAGGAAGTGCGCCGCGTCTACGAAACTTTGAGATCGATTATCACCTCCTGATGTTAGAGACGGAACCAAGACCCTATACCCGTCAAGATGATGAGTATGGAATCAACCGAACATCTTAGATGGCATCATATTTTGTTGCATAGCAACCATCATAGCTTCCGGTGGGCTTTGGAATCAACCGAACATTTTAGATGGCATCATATTTTGTTGCATAGCAACCATCATAGCTTTGTGTCTGTCCTGGGACGTGTTGAACGATTCCTAGATAAGACTGGAGTGGGTTTTACGTTTTTGTTCGAAGGGGAATCGGCGTATGAGAATCCCTTCTGTGTATTTAGCTGACCAAATGAGTATCTTGCAGCCGGCCCGACAAATACTTCAGGCGTCGTTTTTGAGTAAGTGTACACGTTTTGAGAGTTTTGGTGGCGCGTTGTTGTCACTCGTCGCATGCTGTCCTTCAACTTGTAGACCACACAGGCCCTGTAGTTTGCCGTGTGATATCCTCCGCAGTTTCCACATTTCTTCTTTGGGGGTCTTCCTTGTTGGCAGGGCAATTGGCCGAATTGTGAAAGTCTCCACAAACTACACATACTGATCGAAATGTGCAGTATGTTCTGGGGTGTCCATACTCCTGACAGTTTGTACATTGAACTGGGCCGTTCCTTTTATGTGGTTCTGTTATGTTGGGGACACGCCGGTTAGTCCGCTGAATTTGTCCAGTTCGGCTTCCAACTCCGTCTTAGCTGTTTGCAGGTCCACCTCGTCCAAGATTGAAGTGTCTCTGTCTAATGGTTCATCTGTAGCGGCTGTGGCCACTGCTGCCGCTCTTGCAGATCGTCGAAAAGGGTTACGCCGTATGGCTTCGGGGCATGGTGCAGGTAGAATATCTCTCGGGCTGGTGCTCTGTGCCTCGGTAGCGCTGGTTGGTGTTGGTATAGTGGAGTCCTCCGCCGGTCTTGTTGCAGGATCCGATGGTAGCGTTCGGGTACGCGGGGTCGTCCGGGTGTGCACAGCGGGATTCTGCTGTTCTTCGTATATCGGCTGGACTGAATTCGACAGGGTTGGCGGGGCTGGTCGCCGCTGCTCCTGCAGCGCTGGGTTCGACAGGGTTGGCGGGGCTGGTCGCCGGCAGGTCTGGATTCGACAGGGTTGGCCAGGTTGGTCGCCGCTGCTCCTGCAGAGATGGGTTCGACAGGGCTGGATTTGACAGGGTTGGCGGGGCTGGTCGCCGCTGCGTCGACTACTTGCTGGCCTCCCAAACGAATGGTAACGCTGAGTGCTTGGGTGACTTCCCTTCTTCTTCCGTTGGCGAGGCTGAGTTGAGTGATGACTGCGCACTAATTTTGCTCGGTTCTGACCATCTCGGCGACCCTTCACTGATGAAAGTGCGCATGGCTCCGGTGTCGATGGTAGCACAGAGAGGCTGATCTTCGATGGACACCGTCGCCACTATCCGGCTCCCTTCACATCGAAGAGTGGGTTCTATTGCTGGCGGGGGGTATTGAGCGCTGTCTCCCTCCGTTCCCTGGGCGGGCGGAAGTGCTCTTCGTTTCCCGAGGGCGTGGCTCGGCAGCAGTGGGTTCCGGCATTCCCTGCTTAAATGTCCACCCTGAGCGCAGTTTCCGCAAGCACTCCTGACGTCGATCCTGGGCAAGTCCTCAAGGCAGCGATGCGTGACTTCGGCTGACATGGGTACCAGGGCGTTGGATGTCCTGGGCCTTTCGGTGGGCTGTTCGTCTGACGCCTGGTTCGCGGCAGTTGAGTTCCTTGCAGGAAAAGTGGGCCGGGCTCTCGATGTCGTCATCAGCTGGTCATATCTGTGTTTATCCCGATCCCGGGTAACTTTGAAGTTCGTCACCAGCTGGTTCAATTGCGTCAGTGTCTCAAATTCATGTCGTCTCGTGAAAAGTTGGTACTCTGGGCGGAGATTTTCATAGATCCGATTCAATTCCTGGTTCCCGTCTTAGTGGGCGCATCATCAAGCGTAGGTTGAAGGCGATATCTTTGAAGCTTGCGCCGCTGCGGCCTGGCGCGGATCTCATCTTCGAGAGTTTGAAAATAGCGTGGCGGCAAAAATAATTCCAGAAACTCACACGTAAATTCCTTCCAGGTGGCTTTCTGGAGTTGACTGGCTCTAAACCAGTCTCCGGCTCGACCAAGTAAAATGATAGATAGCACCCCTGGGAGTTGTTCCTAAACCAGTCTCCGGCTCGACCAAGTAAAATGCTAGATAGCACCCTTGGGAGTTGTTCCTTCTCGATCTGATATGCGTCCGCTCGCTCTCCAATTGCTCCAGAAAATACAGCTGGTCGCCGATCTCGCCGTCGAAGAAAATGCCCCACTTTCGTAGCTTATCCGCCAGGCCAAAGTGGAGAACTCGTTCGGTTTCCATCCGCGGTAGGGATCCAGGCTGCCCAGTCTCGTTGTGCCCCAGTGGTGCATTTCCCGGGTTCCAGTCATAGGAACTTGTAGTCGATGTGTCCCTGCCTGTTGCTCCGAGTCAAGTTTCCGGTACTTATCATCGGGCTCGTAGAGTGGGCGATGGGGTGAGGGCTCTCGTGACTTTGCCTTGTATAAGAGCTCCAGCTCTATCAAGCGTTCCACTCGCAGCTTGGGCAGATCGTATTGATCCATGTATGCGGACATTCGTTTCCGCAGGTCTGCCAGGGTACCTTCTGGGGTTAGCCTGAATTCCTTGAAGATCTCCTCCAGTTGCTCCTTCTTGATGACGTAGATCCATTCGGATCTCAGACGTGATGCTTCTCGATGAAATCCGTGGTTTTAAACTTAGCGCTAAAACTCTGGCGTGCGGATAGTGCGAGGTTACTAGAGTGACGCTGATGATTATACCCGTTACTCGTAGAGTAAAAGGGTATATTGTATTCGTGCAAAAGTATGTAACAGGTAGAAGGAAGCGTTTCCGACCCTAGAAAGTATATATATTCTTGTTCAGGATCACTAGCCGAGTCGAACTAGCCATATCCGTCTGTCCGTCTGTCTGTCCGTCTGTCTGTCCGTCTGTCTGTCCGTCTGTCTGTCCGTCTGTCTGTCCGTATGAACGCTGAGATCTCGGAAACTATAAAAGCTAGAAGATTGGCATTTTGCATGTAGATTTGAAGAGTTCCTACGCAGCGCAAGTTTGTTTCAAAATGGTTCCACGCCCCCTCTGACGCCCACAAGCCACAAGCTGTGACCACAGTTTTAATTGATATGTATTTGTTTCTTCAATAAATATCGATTGGCCTAATAAAAGTTTGCCACGCCCACTCTAACGCCCAAAAACCCATTAAACGCTTTAGCCTGGCTAGCGCCTACATTTCCGCCTTTTATGGCGCCATCTAACGGATGACTTTGGAACAACTGACCAAGGTGCTCAACAGAGTCAACGCTAATTTCATTTGTTTTCATTTGTCAATACCGAACTATATCCCAAGAACTATGCAAATCAAATCAAGTTAGCCGAATTGGAGGTCTGAGTCAAACAATGGCGTATGTGTGTTTTTGTGTAAGCATATACATATGTATGTATTTACATTTTACTCAGTTGCAATTGCCCGGCAAAGATAACTCCTTTCAAAAAAGCTATTCGCTATACCCGTTACTCTTGTTGTGCAAACATTTAGACTTTAATACAGGGACTGAAACGGATTGGAATACCGGTTCCGATTCCGGTTTCGGTTCCTATAAAAATCGAATATTAGCACAGGAATCCACTGCATGCCTGAAGTTTTGTACGAAATTCAAATTCCACTAAAAGATAATTATACAAATAAATTTCTATATACATAAATTTTTGTTCAAGATATAACAATAACGAAGATAAAGCAATAATAATAGAGGAAACCCATTATCGAGCTCACAGAGGTTTAGATGAGAATTATAAACAAATCAGTAGGCTATACTATTGGCCAAACTTATACAAAAAACAAGAGAGAACGGTATAGTCGGGTGCCCCGACTATCAGATACCCGTTACTCAGGTAAAGGGAGTGCGAGGGAGATGGAGATAGAAACTTTGATCACGCAAAACTTTTTAATGAATGGTCCGATTTGAAAAATTTCTTCTACATTTCGATAGGTATTGATAAACACAATATAACTGCATTTTTACTTTTCCGAAATATTAAAATTTTTAAAATCGTATATAAGCGATTGTGGGCGTTTAAAGGGGCGTGGCACCTTTTTGAAACAACTTGCGCTGCGTAGGAACTCCTAGAATCTGCATGCAAAATGCCAATCTTCTAGCTTTTATAGTTTCCGAGATCTCAGCGTTCATACGGACGGACAGACAGACGAACAGACGGACATGGCTATATCGACTCGGCTAGTGACCCTGATCAAGAATATATATACTTTATAGCAGGGACTGAAACCGATTGGAATACCGGTTCCGATTCCGGTTTTGGTTCCTATAAAAATCTGTTAGCGGTTCCGGTTCCAATTTCGGTTCCTAAGAAAAATCGCAAATCGATTCCGGTTTCGGTTCCGGTTCCTAAAAAATATTACAAATCGGTTCCGGTTCCAGTATCGGTTCCATTTTTTAATGTATAATCGTGTAGAAAAGTAATTGCGACAACATATGTATATATCAGGGACTGAAACCAATTGGAATACCGGTTCCGATTCCGGTTTCGGTTCCTATAAAAATCTGTTAGCGGTTCCGGTTCCAATTGCGGTTCCATCGAAAATTTAAATTTCGGTTTCGTTCCGATTCCGGATCCGTAAAAAGGAAACGGTTCCGGTTCCGGTTTCTCTTCAGTCCCTGCTTTAAGATACATAATAGTATTTAAGAATGTACATATGTGTTTTAGCCAATATAAGTATGTATGTTTAATATTTCTAGTCAATTTATTACAAGAAGGCATATTTATATTAAGTTGTTTAGCTGAGTAACGGGTATCTAATAGTCGAGGAACTCGACTATAGCGTTCTCTCTTGTTTTTTTCTCAAGTGGTGACAACGATTCAATGGCTAAATATTTCTCTAGTGCCGGACAAGGATATATATTATTTCTGGCCTGGCGATTTGTTTTATTTATTTTATTATTAGCGGACCCCGATTTCGTAGCAGGAAGAAAAATGGTATGACTCTGGTGACTTTTTAAGTCACGAAGGATGGAATTCTCAAATTATCCTGATTCCCTGGGTCCCTGTTCGGGCGCCATCTGTAAAGTAGTTATCCTGGCTGGGATATGCCTCAGACCGGCCAGGGTCGCTTACAGAAAATTTATAAGATTTGGGGACTCGGAAATTTTGGTAGAGAGCGGGCCGACTGAAGGTGATGGTTGTCGACTCGCGTTAGAGTTTCCTGCGCAAAAGGGTCTCCGCTTGGGAAATAGGGAAAAGCAACTGAGGCTGGTCGCTAGCAGTGCTGGGCACTTGTCTCAACCGAAGCTTTCCGCCCTAGCGCCTGCGAAGCAAGCGGGGAGCGTTTGATCGCACCATTCGGGAGCGGAGGCTGGGCGCCTTGCAGCAGTCACCGAAAATGCTCGTGAGGATCGGGAGAGGGTACGGTTCCGGGAGCAGCGGCTGTACGCCTGGCAACTTGTCTCAACCGAGGTTTTCCGCCCTAGCGGATACAAAGCAAACGCGGAGCGGGTGATCGTACCATTCGGGAGCGGAGGCTGGGCGCCTTGCAGCAGTCACCGTAAATGCACGTGAGGATCGGGTGAGGGTACTTTTCCGGGAGAAGCGGCTGTGCGCCTGGCAACTTGTCTCAGGCATTAGGATTTTAATAATGTTTATATTATAATTCAGAATTCAGACTTTTATTACTACTACTATTTTCAATATGAATTATTTCTTTGTAAAAACTTAAATTAGTAATATGGAACAGTGCCTCAAAGGAGTCGTAAGTCATTACATCGTTTTCGTTTTTAAGTAGTAAATACTCGTTGTTAGTGTAGTCAATAATTTTCGAGTGGAATAAAAGTAATCAAAATAGCGATGACAAATGGGATTTCCATCGTCTGTAAGAGATGAATTATTTAATATTATCTTTATGAATAACTCTTTTTATTATTAATTGAACTTGTTTTTTGAATCTTGGACCTGGTTTGTTTCTTTCTCCGAATCTTTTTTCGTATACTACTTCTCCTACGTGATAATTTTTTTTGTAATTTATTATTATTTTGATGATCTAACATTTTAGTTTGTGCTATCTGTAATTTGACTGGTAAGTCGCTATGATTTATTTTATTAAGCAAGATGTCGTAAGGTTTTTGGTTTGTCACTGAGTGAATTGTCAAATTGTAATTTTTTTGCTGCTCTTATAATAATTTCAGAATAATCTAGGAGGCGGTACTCGTCTTTAATACAACGAGCTATTGAATGAACTCTTTCAACTTGTCCGTTGGATAGGCTATGTCTAGGGTCTGTATAATGAATTGATATTCCAGAAAGTTGTAAAAAGGATTTAAAAATCGAAAAATTAATTTTTGCTTTATCTTAAAGAACAACTTCTTGAGAACATTTCCCCAAATTTTCAAAGAGATTTGAGCAGTACGCGCCACGTCCCCGCAAAAACCCAAACTTAAAACTTTAAACACGAATGTCTCGAAAGGGTGTTTTTTTGAAAAATGTCTTTGTGGTGATATGGATTGCCGAAAAACTACTGAACCGATTTTCTTCAAATTTTTTTTTTTAAATGTTCGTAATAAATTTTATTAGTACTTGAACGATCGTTTATTCATCTAAAAAATTTTATTTCGCCGAAATATATAGTTTTGTAAGAATTTTAGCGTTCAAAAACGTAATTATACCCGTTACTCGTAGAGTAAAAGGGTATATTGTATTCGTGCAAAAGTATGTAACAGCTAGAAGGAAGCGTTTCCGACCCTATAAAGTATATATATTCTTGATCAGGATCACTAGCCGAGTCGATCTAGCCATGTCCGTCTGTCCGTCTGTCCGTCTGTCTGTCTGTCTGTCTGTCCGTATGAACGCTGAGATCTCGGAAACTATAAAAGCTCGAAGATTGGCATTTTGCATGTAGATTTTAGAAGTTCCTACGCAGCGCAAGTTTGTTTCAAAATGGTGCCACGCCCCCTTTAACGCCCACAATCGCTTATATACGATTTTAAAAATTTAAATATTTCGGATAAGTAAAAATGCAGTTTTATTGTGTTTATCAATACCTATCGAAATGTAGAAGAAATTTTTCAAATCGGACCATTCGTTAAAAAGTTATGCGTGATCAAAGTTTCTATCTCCATCTCCCTCGCACTCCCTTTACCTGAGTAACGGGTATCTGATAGTCGGGGCAACCGACTATAGCGTTCTCTCTTGTTTTTTCCATAAAACGTTCCCGTATGCACAAAAAAAATAAAATTTTTAAAACGTTCGTTCAAGTACAGGATACTACTTTAAACTAATGAAATATTTTTATTTTTTCGCTATCAGTTGACCCGTTCCTACTGGGGAATTATCACCGCAAAGCTCTTTAAAAAAAGGCGTTTAAGGGAAACAGCCACACCTTAAAAACTATTAAATATTTTTTCAAAATTTTTTGCATAAGCATTGTCAACAATCTAAACTTTCAGAAAATAAAAACAATAGTTACATACATAAAAAAATCCAAACTTTCCTATTTTTTTCGACAAAAAAAGGTATAAACCCCCTTAAACTGTGCCGATACGAAACTCGACTCGTTAGCTGTCATAATTGTTTTTACTAGTGAAAATGTTTGAAGTAATTCGAATACTTTTGAGTCAATGTTCTTTTTGTTACTAATTTCTTTTACAACGAGGTATTTAGAGTATGAATCGATGCAAGTTAAAAACGTTAGATTTTGTGCGTAATAAATATCAATATGTAAATGTTGACCTTCTATTTTTGGAATAGGAGCTTCTCCGATAGGGATTTGTGTTGGATTTCTGGTACCGAAACCGGAACCGGAACCGTTTCCTTTTTACGGAACCGGAATCGGAACGAAACCGAAATTTTAATTTTCGATGGAACCGAAATTGGAACCGGAACCGCTAACAGATTTTTATAGGAACCGAAACCGGAATCGGAACCGGTATTCCAATCGGTTTCAGTCCCTGATATATACATACTAGCTGTACCCGGCGCGACTTCGTTCGCTTAAAATTAGTTTTGAGTACGGTTGTCAAACTTTCCCATTTCCACACCACCCCTGAGGTAGAGAAATTGGAGCGTTTTTTTAATGTGGTATCTCCAATTAGACATATTCCACTGAAACTTTCTAGGATTAATAATGTTAATTAATATGATTACTTTAAAACCTCTGTGTAAACAACATTTTTAGAAGATCCTTCAGGAGCGAGAATAATAAGGCTACTGGCAGAGCTAACTCTAGAGCATGCGACATAAAATTGTCCATGAGAGAAGCAATCTTCTTTAAGATCTAGTCCAGCCAGCTTCAAAGTCTGCCCCTGCGATTTATTTATAGTTATTGCAAAGCAAACTTTTAGAGGGAATTGTAGCCTTTTAAACTGAAACGGCAGACTGGATGGTATTAATGGGATCCTGGGTATAAACACTGTTTCCCCCTTCGCGCACCCCGTAAATACTGTTGCTTCGATCACATTTTTATGAAGACCTTTTATCTGCAATCGTGTCCCATTGCATAACTTTGGGGGACTTAAATTTCGCAATAACATTACGGGTGCTCCAATCCTAAGAGACAGATTATGCTGAGGAATTCCTGGAGGATTCAAAGAATTTAAAAATTCAACAGGGTAATGAACAGCATTATCAGCATCAGGAACAGAGTCGACCAATTTATAGGAGACTTCTAAACCATCAAATGAGTTTAGCAATAAATTATTAATAGTGGTTGCTCTTTCATTTTTCGTTGTCAAAATGGCGCGCTCAGATAGCCAATCTAAGCTTTTACATGATATGTTGGAAATGTCAGGAAATATTTTGGATGTAAGGTCTTGAACGTTTTTGACTACATTTCCTAAGCGTGATGTTATAACTATTTTTTAATCAACTGTTGGATGGACGCCATTCCCAATTTTTAAAAGAGTTTCGGAAAAAATTCCTGCAGAACTGTCTCCTTTTAAGTGCACTCGCATATTTATCGTGAGCGCTAGTTTTTTTTATCTGTGGCCATAAAAATGAAAATTTTAAACAGGCCTTTATTTCGTCAGCTCTTGTACCTCTTGGCACAACAGGAAGTGTTTGGCCAAAGTCTCCAGCTAGCAGGACTGTAATACCACCCATCAACATAGTATTCTCATTAATATCTTGCAGGGTTCTATTTATGGCTTCAAGCCCACATATATGTGACATTGTGCACTCATCCCAAACAATTAACTTACAATCTTTAAACACTGCAGCCATATTACATTGCTTTGAAATAGAGCAATGAGGTGTTTCTAAATTAACTAAATCCAAAAGAAGTTTAAATGTAGAATGAGCAGTTTGACCTCCATTGAACAGGGTAGCAGCTATACCGGAAGATGCTACAGCTAGGGCTATTTTTTTTAACTACCCCACCCCCTCATCAGTTTTCTTGGCTGTTGCTCTCTCGGACGTCGCTCTCTTGGCATCCGCTCTCTGGGTTTCGTTCTCTCGACCGGCTCCCACAAAATGCAACGCAATAACTTAGAAATTCTAAATAAATTCGTTAAAAATACTTAAAAAAATGTTAAAAACTTGAAAAATTAAACTTAAGCATTTAGGCCATAGAATAACTATTGAGCGAAAATCATCTTGATCGGAGCAGCGGTTTAGATTTTTTAAATCGAAAAGTTAATTTTAAATATAGCCCCCAAATTATGGGGGATATCGAAATTTCTTTTAGATTTCTAATTAGGCCTTTCCAAAACCTAAAATTCGGAAAAAACCAAATATCGAAATTCCAACCACTTTAGAAGTTAAGCTTAAATACATCAACTTTTTTTTGCTCAGAATAATGAATGTTGGAGCTGTTTGGGGCCACTGGGGGGACATATCGGATTTTAGTGGGCGCCCACGCCCCCAATGGAATTCTCTGAAAAAATTTGGCTGCTCTTGCTCTTACGGGTTGGGCTGTGGCCGTATCCCCTTAAAAATCAGTCTTTCATTTTATAATCTTTAGGGATGTTGTCGCAATTACTTTTCTACACGATTATACATAAAAAAAATGGAATAGATACTGGAACTGGAACCGATTTGTAATATTTTTTAGGTACCGGAACCGAAACCGGAATCGTTTTGCGATTTTTCTTAGGAACCGAAATTGGAACCGGAACCGCTAACAGATTTTTATAGGAACCAAAACCGAAATCGGAACCGGTATTCCAATCGGTTTCAGTCCCTGCTATAAAGTATATATATTCTTGATCAGGGTCACTAGCCGAGTCGATATAGCCATGTCCGTCTGTCCGTCTGTCTGTCCGTCCGTATGAACGCTGAGATCTCGGAAACTATAAAGCTAGAAGATTGGCATTTTGCATGCAGATTCTAGGAGTTCCTACGCAGCGCAAGTTTGTTTCAAAAAGGTGCCACGCCCCTTTAAACGCCCACAATCGCTTATATACGATTTTAAAAATTTTAATATTTCGGAAAAGTAAAAATGCAGTTATATTGTGTTTTATCAATACCTATCGAAATGTAGAAGAAATTTTTCAAATCGGACCATTCATTAAAAAGTTTTGCGTGATCAAAGTTTCTATCTCCATCTCCCTCGCACTCCCTTTACCTGAGTAACGGGTATCTGATAGTCGGGGCACCCGACTATACCGTTCTCTCTTGTTTTTTGTATAAGTTTGGCCAATAGTATAGCCTACTGATTTGTTTATAATTCTCATCTAAACCTCTGTGAGCTCGATAATGGGTTTCCTCTATTATTATTGCTTTATCTTCGTTATTTGTTATATCTTGAACAAAAATTTATGTATATAGAAATTTATTTGTATAATTATCTTTTAGTGGAATTTGAATTTCGTACAAAACTTCAGGCATGCAGTGGATTCCTGTGCTAATATTCGGTTGTAGAAATTCTTTTAGAATTGTAATTAAGTTTTCTGGTTGGTCATATTCGATGATATGCCTTCTTCATGTATTGTAAAGTTTCCTTTTGCTAATAGAAGTTTGTAACGACCCTTGTTTTGGGAGGCGGTATAGGTCGCCGTGGTCAGGGTTCGTGACAGATATTTATATTTATTCCTCTATAGATCGGTTTACCTCCCTTTCCCCAATAATGACACAGATGGGTAAAACTAGAGACGTGTATTTCAAAGTAATCGTATAATCGTGTAGTTGTGTGTAGAAGCGTCGGGACTGCTTGTTCTGTCGATTCGGCGCTTCGGAAGAGCCGAGTGATGAACTGCTTGCTGTCGTGATCCGGTGTGCGAGCTTCGGCGCTGCGAAAGGGCCGAGTGATGAACTGCTTGCTGTGAGTGTCGGCGCTGCGAATGGGCCGAATGATGAACTGCTTGCTGCGAGTGTCGGCGCTGCGGATGGGCCGAGTGATGAACTGCTTGCTGTGAGTGTCGGCGCTGCGGATGGGCCGAGTGATAAACTGCTTGCTGGGAGTGTCGGCGCTGCGAATGGGCTGAATGATGAACTGCTTGCTGCGAGTGTCGGTGCTGCGGATGGGCCTAGTGATGAACTGCTTCGTCGTGCGTACGTCGGGTCGAAGTGTTCTGGGTCGTTGGGAGAGATCTACTTGGTTTCTAGTGGGATTCGGAAATGTAGGGCATCGTTAATTTCGGTCTGCCGGGCATCGCTAGGTTCGAACTGCCGTTTCTACATCCGTTTCGTTTCAGGGTCGGGAGCCGGAAACGTGACTTCTGGGGGAACTCACTGAGGTGGGCCTGTATTACGAAAACCGGGCCGCCTCAGTGATCACGACTGGGTCTGGGCTGATTTCTAGGAAACCACACCGGGACGCAAGTGATCCTGTCCAGGTCGTAGAACCGATTTATAAACCGCGTTCTTACGGATCCACTACTACTACCAAGACTATCTACCAGAATACTTACCTTGTTGCTGATGTTTCCTCGAAGATCCCCGTGGTTTTGGGTCCCACTCTTCCACACTTTCCTCCGATAGATTGATCGGTTTTACTCCAGAATAGTCGAGGGAAGAGAACCGCCGCGGGGTTACCCATTTCGTCCGTGGCCGTTGAAAATCCGCTAACTCGTGCTTTTTTGTGCCGGTTGTGGTCCTGGGCATGGGGGGTCGTGCTTCGTTGTGGGTTGTTTGCCGTGTCGTTTCCTTGGTTGTTGTTGTTGCCATTGTTTGCCGTGTTGTTGCTGCGGTTGTTTCCTTGGTTTTTGGAGTCGCCTTCGTTTGCCGTGTTATTGCTGTGGTCGTTTCCTTGGTCGCCTTCATCCGGTGTTTTCTTTTTCTGTTGATTATCGCGTAATCTGGCCATGTTTCGGGATTTCTTTCCAAGTCTAGGAGTTTCCGTTTAATCCAGATGTCTTCTTCGACCTCGGCTCCGTGAGCTTCTTCTTCTGGCATTCTGCTGTGATGCCTCCGCATTGTAGTGTCGCGTTACATTTTTCCAAGAAGTCTGTCCCCAGTAGAAAGTCGCCGATTACTTCTTCGAGGATTAGGAGCGTCATCGTGCTTGTTTGGTTTCCGAGATGTATTGGTACTTCCAGTGCCTCTGTGACCGTTCTGATTGTCCCGTCTGCTAGTCTAATGGCTTCGGTTACTTGTTTCCTTATCCCATGCCTTGCTATGTTGTTGGCTAGTTTCCTGGCGATGAAACTTCTTGTTGCTCCCGTGTCTATGGCCCCGCGAACTCTTGTGTTGCCTATATTCACTTGTGCAAACAGTCGTCGGCCATTAAAGTTTATTGCTGTTGCGGGTGTGGTGTTTGCCCTGGGTGCCCGCTCTGATCCCATGGGCTTCTGGCGTTTCCCGCCGTTTCGTTCCGGCGACAGCAATGGATCGTGCGTATTCCATCATGTCCGCATATCCAGCAATATATTCTTGGTGTGTTGTTGCACTGCTGTCCTATGTGTCCCTCTCCTTTGCACCTTGAACATATATTATTCATGCTGAATGATCTTGTGATTCCTCCGTTCAGTGCTTGTGGTGGTTCCTGGGTTCTTGTTTGTCTCCCGAAATTTCCGGATGTTTGCTGTTGTCTCTCGAAATTTCCCGGTCGCTGCTGTTGTGTCCAGTGATTTTCCGGTGTTTGTTGTGTTGTGCGTTCCTGTGGCTGTAGGGCCTCGAATTCCATTGCTAACTGCAGGTATTCTGCTAGGGTTCGGCATTCTCCCCGTTTAGCATACTTTTTAAATTCCACTCGACTGTTCCGGTAAACCCACTCTAGTTTTTTTTCTTCTGTGAGTGTGGTAAATCTCATAATCTTCCGTAGTTTCCGCGCGTAGTCTTTTGCTGGTTCGTTTGTACCCTGGTGCCTGCGTGTTATGTTTTCCATCGCTCTCTCTTCGTGGTCCGTTGGTCTGTAGTATCCCAGGAATTCCTTTTTAAAGTTTTCCCACGATGGCATTGGGGTAGGATGGGTGTGCCACCAGTCCAGGGCACAGTCTCTGAGCAAAATTACCATAGCTCCAGCTGCGTGGTCGAGCTCTATCCCATAGGCCTTTGCCAGCTCTTCCATTCTAGAAATAAATTCTGTCGGGTCGCCCTTGCCGTCATAAAATTCTCCCCAGCTTCGTATTACTCCCATTGTGGCCACTTTGTCGGTCTTTCTGGGCTCGGGTGCGGGTTTTCCGTTGCTTGTCTCTTGTTTGTCTGGATCTGTAGCAAGTTCCGTCGGGTGCTGGTGATGGGGTTCTTGCGTGCTTCTGTGCTTGGTCTTGGAGACGTTTGGTGGTTTCTTCGCTGTGGGCACCGCTCTTGATTAACTCCTACATTTGTTTCCGCATGTCCTCGCATGTCTGGCTTGATGTCGAATTCCCTCAGATAGATTTCCAGTTGGGCCTTGTTGCAATTGTTGATCCAGCTTCGAGTCAGTTTGTCTTCCATTTTTAATCCGTGCTGTGTTGAGGAAGAGGGTAAACGATCTTTGCTGGTATTTTGAGGGGTCTATCTGTTTGTTTTTAATCTGTTCGGGCGCCACTGTAACGACCCTTGTTTTGGGAGGCGGTATAGCTCGCCGTGGTCAGGGTTCGTGACAGATATTTATATTTATTCCTCTATAGATCGGTTTACCTCCCTTTCCCCAATAATGACACAGATGGGTAAAACTAGAGACGTGTATTTCAAAGTAATCGTATAATGGTGAAGTTGTGTGTCGATGCGTCGGGACTGCTTGTTCTGTCGATTCGGCGCTTGGGAAGAGCCGAGTGATGAACTGCTTGCTGTCGTGATCCGGTGTGCGAGCTTCGGCGCTGCGAAAGGGCCGAGTAGTGAACTGCTTGCTGTGAGTGTCTGCGCTGCGAATGGGTCGTGTGATGAACTGCTTGCTGCGAGTGTCGGCGCTGCGGATGGGCCGAGTGATGAACTACTTGCGGTGAATGTCGGCGCTGCGAATGGGCCGAGTGATGAACTGCTTGCTGCGAGTGTCGGCGCTGAGGATGTGCCGAGTGATGCACTGCTTGATGTGAGTGTCGGCGCTGCGAATGGGCCGAGTTGTGAACTGCTTGCTGTTAGTGTCGGCGCTGCGGATGGACCGAGTGATGAACTGCTTGCTGCGAGTGTCGGCGCTGAGGGTGGACCGAGTGATGAACTGCTTGCTGTGAGTGTCGGCGCTGCGAATGGGCCGAGTTATTAACTGCTTGCTGTTAGTGTCGGCGCTGCGGATGGACCGAGTGATGAACTGCTTGCGGTGAGTGTCGGCGCTGCGGATGGGCCGAGTGATGAACTACTTCGTCGTGCGTACGTCGGGTCGAAGTGTTCTGGGTCGTTGGGAGAGATCTACTTGGTTTCTAGTGGGATTCGGGAATGTAGGGCATCGTTAATTTCGGTCTGCCGGGCATCGCTAGGTTCGAACTGCCGTTTCTACATCCGTTTCGTTTCCGGGTCGGGAGCCGGAAACGTGACTTCTGGGGGAACTCACTGAGGTGGGCCTGTATTACGAAAACCGGGCCGCCTCAGTGATCACGACTGGGTCTGGGCTGATTTCTAGGAAACCACACCGGGACGCCAGTGATCCTGTCCAGGTCGTAGAACCGATTTATAAACCGCGTTCTTACGGATCCACTACTACTACCAAGACTATCTACCAGAACACTTGTCCTTGTTGCTGATGTTGCCTCGAAGATCGTCGGAACGCAAGTGACTCATCTGGGGTCTTGCCTCTGCTTATATAGGCCCCGTTGAGTGTGCCCAGAGTGGTCGATGACGAGAATACCGATCTCGATAACTCGTTATCGGGTCACGCATATAGCGATGGTAGTCGACTATCGATATATTAGTGTGACCAGTTTATTGTTTTCGGGTGCGCGTTTTGAAAGAGCGCGATTTTGGCGCGTGTTTTGAATGTGGTGTAGCGTAGGGAGAATAAAAGATCATTGTGTGTTGTTTTTGGAATGTTCTTTTATTATTTGTGACGCTGGGTCGTCACAAGTTGTTGTTTAAACTGATTAAGGGGTTTTTTGTTTCGTTAATTATATTATCAAAGCTGAATGTTGAGTACCAGAATCCGTGGATTCTACATTAGTAGTACCAGGCTTATATATAATTTTTGGGTTAAAACTTTCTATATAATTAAACCATCTTTTTAATTTAACATTTGGGTTTTTATCCGAAATTGCGTAAGAGAGCGGTTGATGGTCCGTATGTATTTCTAGTCCTGATACTCCGTATAAATAATTTCTTAAGTGTTTTAGTGCCCAAACTATCGCTAGAAGATCTTTTTTATTGGTAGCGTAATTTCTTTCGGTTTAATTGAGTGTCTTAGATATAAAGGTAATTGTGTTTCCGTTTTGGGAGAGCACGGCTCCTTTAGCTAAAAGAGAGGCGTCTGTTGTTAATGTAAATTTTTTTGTGTAATCTGGTTGAACTAGTTCTATGTAGCTAATTAGTTGTTCTTTTAGTTCGTTAATGGCCTGGATTGCCGAATCATCGAGAGTAATGGAAACATTTTTTGACATTCTCTTTGAAATTTTTCCATTGGAGCCTTCTAAAAATCTGGTTAGGGGTTTTGGCAATGTGAGTCCCAGGAAGCTACGCAGCTCTCTGATATTTTTGGGAATATATATTTCGATACGGTTTCTATTTTTTGAGGGTCTAGTGATATTTTCATATTGGCTTCGTGTAGAATGTTAATTATCGAATTGAGGTCATTTAAATGTGTTTTGAGGGAGTGAGAAAAAATAATTATATCGTCCATGTAAACATGGCAGAATTTCTGGATTCCTTACATGTTAACAATGATACGATTGTGTTCTCCTATTCCTGGTTTGTCCTTCCGCCTGGTTTGGCGAATGCCCATAGTTGAATCCTGATGCCTCGCGGTCTGTATTACTTACATGATAACCGTATCATTGGGTTCTCCTATACAGGGTCCTACCGCCTGGCGTAATCACGGATGATTTGGCGAATGCCCAAAGTTGAATCCTAATGCCTCGCGGTCGGGGTTCCTTACATGAAAACCGTGACCTTGTGCTGTCCCCTTAAGTGTCCTTTCCGCCTAGCGTGATCACGGATGATTTGGCCAATGTATAAAGTTGAATCCTGATGCCTTGCGGTCTGGGTTCCTTACATGTTAACCGTGTCCTTGTACTATCCCCGTTTCCGCCTGGCGTAATCATGGATGACTCTGGCGAATGCCCGACGCTGAATCCTGTTGCCTTGCGGTTTGGATCCCTTATGCGTTAACAATATCCTTGTGCTCTCCCCATGAGTGTCCTTTCCGCCTGGCGTAATCATGGATGACTCTGGCGAATGTCCGATGCTGAATCCTGTTGCCTTGCGGTCTGGATCCCTTATGCGTTAACCATATCCTTGTGCTCTCCCCATTAGTGTCCTTTCCGCCTGGCGTAATCATGGATGACTCTGGCGAATGTCCGATGCTGAATCCTGTTGCCTTATGCGTTAACCATATCCTTGTGCTTTCCCCAAGAGTGTCCTTTCCGCCTAGGATTACCATGATTACCATGGATGACTCTGGCGAATGCCCGACGCTAAATCCTGTTGCCTTGCGGACTGGGTTCCTTATACGTTAACCGTTCTTTGTGCTGTTCTTCAAGGTGTCCTTTCCGCCTGGTTTATTGTAGTCTGTAGCTAGTCCTCCGATGTGTCCGTCTGCTCGTTCGCAGCGAGTGTTTGTTGCTGCTTAAGCTCGCTAATGTGAAATTTTCGCTCTTTCTTTGAACATGTGTGGCGTATTCTGCAGATCACTGGAGAGATTAAATCCACAAACTGATAAGGACCATCGTACCTTGGGGCTAGTTTCGCTGCGAATCCCTCGGCTGCTTTGGAAAGGGGTGTTCTTTTGCCCATACTATGCTGCCCACTTCCGGCGTCCACTGCCTAGTCCTCAGATTGTAGTGTCTGGCTTGGTCCTGGGATGCGTTTTCCATGTTAAGGCGTACGATTTCGAAGATCTCTTGTAATTTAGCTGCATTCTCGTCTGGAGCCTCTGTACCGAGCCTAAAGTTTCCCTGTCGTATAATGCGTTTGGCAAACGGGGTTCCCGGCCTTGAGTGAGAAACGCTGGGGAGTACCCGGTTGATTCAGATATTCTTGAGTTTACTGCTCGCCCCAGGTTCTTTGGACCTTTCCTGCGAATTGAGCTATCATCGTCTTTACCGTGCGGCTAGCTCGAATTGCTGCTTTATTCCCATTTCGCTAAGAAATATTTTGAAGAATCTGAACGCCCTCTGTGGGGTCTCCGCTGTTGCTGTTCGTAGCGGTACAATTTCCGTCCATTTGGAAAACCGATCGATTAACACCAGTATCATCTGATTTCCGTGCTTTGATCTTGGCAACGGCCCGACGAAATCCGCACATTCTGATGCCCATGGTTCCTCTGGTACCTGAGTGAGCATTTTCCCTGCAGCCTGCAGCTGAATGGTCTTGTATTTCAGGCAAATTTCACACTTGCGTACGTGGGTCCTGGCGTCTCTGTGCATTCCTGACCAGTAGTACCGGCTGCCAGGCGAGCTATTGTTCTTCTACTCCCAACATGACCAGCGGATGGAGAGTCAGGGTTTTCTTCTAGTACGGCTTGTCTTAGACCCTGCGGAACGCACAGTTTCCAAGCCACGACATCTTCATTGCCCGCTAATGGTGCCTTTACCTTTCGAAAGCCTGTTGGTGTTCCAGCGTCCATATCCACTTTGTGCCTTTGCGTAGAAGATCATTAAGTGGTTTTACTATACGCGTAAAATCTGGCACAAATCGTCGGTACCATGAAGCTACGCGTGCGTCCGATCATAATGATGTCATCTTGGTATGCAAACGCGTATGGTGACATCCAGGCCGATTACCTGATCCAGATCCCTTTGGAACGTTGCCGATGCTGAATGTAGTCCGTTACTTTCCATTGGAACAAACCTTTGCCGGGTACTGTAAACGCCGTATATTGCCTACTATTTACCTCCAAAGGTATATAATTGATCCGCGGCATCGGGTAGGCAACTTTTATGGACTTCGCGTTTATTTGTCTGAAATCAACGCATAGCCTCCACTTGCCCGTCTTCTGTTTCACCATTACGATGCGCGATCTGTATAGACTTCTTGAATGTTCTATGAAGCCCATTTGTAACAGCTCGTACACTCTTGCGTTGATCTCTCGTTGGACTCTTGGATTCGTAGGATAATACTTCTTTTTGATTAGCTTGTCATCGTTCATGGTGATTTTGTGCTCGGCCGCTGTAGAAGTTCCTTACATGGTGCTGAAATCTGCTAACTGTTTGTCGAGGAATTTCTCAATTACCTCTTCATCACTTAAGCGTGAATCTACAGCCACCGACAGCCATAGGACGTTGTTTGGTTTACCGTGCTGTCTTCACATCTCCTGCATGTACTTTGTGGTGGTGCTGCAATTTTGTTTCGTGAGAACTTGTGTTCGTGAACGAACTCTTCTCGCTCTTTGTCCAATTCTTCGTACTCGTCAGCCAGGATCATTAATGTGTCCAGATCATCCACTTTGTACTTCATTCTCAGGTCTGGTTTGTTGTCCATGATTATTTCTAGGGTCTCCTTTGGCGAGTACCCGAGTGGCCTCATCAAAGTCTGCATGTCCACCATGTAATCTTTGAACGGTTCCCTGAAACCCTGTTTCCGCTGTTTCACCTTGTCTGCCAACTTTGAGAAGAACCCTCTCGGCAGAAAGTATGTCTGGAAACTTTCGCTGAACTCTCCCCATGTTCTCCAATGTTTATTGTTTGAAATAAACCATTTCAGTGCTTTGCCTTGCAATAGCTCTGGCATTGCACGTGGGATCATGTTCAGGTTCAGACCGTATGTGTTTGCTGACCATTCTACCTGTTGTAGGAACTCCAGTGGCTTCTCTGTGCGGTCGAATTTGAACGACCAATCTCTCACTTGCTTTGCGATTTTGGCGTAATCTAGTGTGCTAGGTCTTTGCTGCCCTGATTTTCTTTCTTGGCTTGTGTTTTGACTCCTGCCAGCTTCCTTCATGCTGTCCACTCCAAGACTTGCTATGAGTTTCTCGGCGTCAGGGCTCAGCAATTTGACTGTTGGGCCTGGCTTATTGTCGTTTTTTTCTTCAAGCTCAGCCCAGATCTCTGCTACTCCTCGGTCATTCATTTTCCTTGCTAGGTACTCTGAGAGGGTCATCCGTTCTTCCCTCCAAAGTGATGCCTAACTTGGCTCCTATTTTTGCGACATCCTTTTCTTAAGGAGATATATCCCCATTTCTGTTTAGATGATGATTCTCACAGACCGGACAATCACGTTTTTGGCGCCAGATGTAACGAACTAATTTTTACGGTCTGCTCGCTACGAGTATCGTGCGGCTAGCTCAGAAGATGTGTGTTGTTCGTCCCACCAAATTTATATAAACGTGAGCGCCCGATTGTCTAGTCAGAACGCACAGAATGTTAGGATGTTTATACTAGGATTTTTATTCGCCGACTTGTCCCTCGGCCTGGGACTAATGGTGACAGATGTTTGTCTCAACGCCTTCCTGATGTATTTGTGGCTGCTCCACCGTCGCTCTCCGCTGCCCTCGCTTCGTGCTGGTCCGGAACGCCTCCGTTGTCTTTGGCCTCGGGGCTATGAGGGTCTAGGGATGCCGGTTCAGGCGTACGCCGGAATTCGACAAGGCAATTGTTTTCGTCTTCTCCTTTTTCGGTTTTGCGCACGGCACCATACTAGGGTCCAAAGTCCGCCGCGTTCTACCGTTACTCCTTCTCTCCAAACTCTCTCTCTCTCGTCGTTCTCTCCAAACTCTCTCCAGCCGTATTCTCCAAACTCTCTTCTCGTTTCTCTTCAAACTCTCTCCAGCTGTATTCTCCAAACTCTCTCCAGCTGTATTCTTCAACCTCTCATTTATTTGTGCGGAGTTATTTAACACCTTTGGGGTTGGTCAGTCGAGAGCCCCTGTGGGTGTGTTTTGCATTGTAATCACCAGCCGCTAAAAAACGGTCACCTAATAGGTCAAAGAACTGTACAAATTCACAGCGGATAAGTTTAAGAGACCGCTTCTGATATCGATGTGTATTTATGTAGCTTGCATAAAGGCTGTTGCAAATGATGGTAACTCATAGTGCCTGATGTTTTTCTTGATCAGTATGCCAGTTCCGCAATGAGCCTTGCCATCAGGATGGTTTGTTTCATAAAATGTAAAGCCATTATGGTGAAATTTGTTTTTGTTTGTTAGTTGAGTCTCTGATATAAGCATGGCGTCAATGACATACTGATTTAGGAACTGCTGGAATTCGTATTTGTGCTGTGAAATCCCGTTCGCATTCCAGAAATATATTTTTAAGGAAACGATCTAAGCAGATTTCTGTTTGATTAATAGCTCCAAAAGAAGATTTCGAGAGCGCATAAGTTCCTGCAGCGTTTGCTGTATTGCTACCTTTGGTTTGATTATAGTTACCAGCATTGCTTCTACGCCGTTATGCATTTTTGTGTTTGCAGTTATATGTTGGCCAGAAGTTTCTGAACTCTGGTTCAATATTGGTTGCCGCACTGTATCAGCAGTGGGTTGCTGATTTGTCAGCTTATCTGCTGAGGCATAAGTCCCGTTGTTATAACTTAATGGCTGTGCAAAAGAAAGCCGGGGTCGTGGTCGATGGTATATATGGATAATTTTTTTGGGTTACAGGATTTCGATCTGCATTTATATGTTGGCCTAGTCGACTTTTCAACTCTTTATAGATTTTCCCTTACAATTACTACATTTTTTGGCAGAGTGGTTGTCCTTGTTTATAGGGCAGGCCTCAGTTGAAAGTCCATCCCCGCAGGCAACGCAGGCTGCGCGTAGAGTGCTGTAAGTTTTCGTGTGGCCGTATTCCTCACAATTCATGCATTGCACAGGCCCATTCCGTTTATGGGGTTCCTCAACGGTGCAATAGATATTGAAGCTTATAGATTGGGTGAACTTCATTGTTTTTCAAGTGCGTACTTTCCAGCTCCAACCCTACCTTGCACATTGGCTGTGGAACTTTGTTTTATTTAATATGTTCCTAACCTGTTTGACGTCAAAGCCCATATCTTTAAGTCCAGCTATAATCTCATAGATAGGGACTGTTGCTTCAATACGTTTTATAGCTACTTGTAATCCTTTGCAACTTTTTAGTTGGTAGGTGTAGTAGTTTATTTTTCCGTTATCGAAGTGTTTGTCCACTGATCGGTAATATTGCTCATCGTTCATCTGTATTTTTCTTTCTTTGATGTTACTTTACATAGAACTTGTTTTCTCCAATTTGATCAGTTATTTTTTTAACCAAGTTAGCACAGTTTGCCTGACGTACAAAATTGGTGGTGGCCTTGGTTGCTAGGCCCGAGGTGTTTGAGCGGTATTGTCTTCATTTTTTTGATCACTAAGAATAGAAAATTGATTACTTGTCAGCGCATTGTTTGACACAGTGTTTCCAATGTTTCTTACTTACTTTTGATGCATTTGTTTTTTAACTGCTTGTGGGCTTAGTTTTCTTTTTATTTCCATACATCGATCGATTCCTGTTTTTATAAATGATCGGTTAACATTTTTTGTATTTCTGGATTGGGTAGAGGCTAGCTTGTCAGTAAGAGCTGACGGAACAGAAACTGCAGTTGATGTGGTTGTTGTGGTGGTTGTTGACGTCATTAGTGTCGAAGTCACCGTTGTTAACGAGGGCATTGTGCCCGTTTCGACAAAACAAAGTACGACAATCCGGTGTTTGCTGAGCTGGTGCCATCTTCAAGTGGAATTATCCTACAAAAAGGATGAAGTCGTATAATGCCATCGTTGTCAAGATTGCAACCATACAAAGAACAACTCTTTTCTGGATCATAACTGTGTGAAAAGTGTGGAACGAGATATTCATCCTGTTAAATGTGTAAATTGTGGTGAAAATCACACGTCGAAAAATCTTCCATCCCAACGTAATGCTCTCCGCCAAAAATACCCTACAAAAAGGACTACTGTTCGATCGGATGTCTTGGGATCAATTCCAAAACGATCAACAATGGAAACGACAAGAACAAATGTATTTACGATCTGAAGAAAAACTTACTGACCTCGTTGCTCGGTTTGACAAAATGCTCCAGATGAAGATGTGAATGATGTCACTTGATGCCTTTCAGCCCAACTATGAGTCAAATGGGACTCAAAATCGGTGTGTGGAACGCCGACGGCTTGACCAACAAGTGACTCGAGATAAATCTTTTTGTAAAGCAACAACATACAACATTAGTTAGCGAAAACTCACTTCTGCTCTAGATCATACTAACAGCTAAGGGGATCATCTGCCAAACCATCCTGCTGATCGCAATCGAAAAGAATCAGCAATTATTATTAAATTGTGCCTTAAGGCGCTTGTCTAGTCGAGAGGCTCGAGTTTCGACCTTTTTTTAACAATTAATAAAAAAAACTGCGGTGGCAATCAGACTGCTAACTACAGAGGCTGCCCTGTTTATAAGGAGCTGAAAAGTCGCATATACCAGAGAGGAACTGCCGCCCGCACCCAAAATAAACAGATGACAGCTTCGAGATCAAACCCTGAAGTCTTCTCCTCGACTGCAGCCAGATCCTCACTAGGACCCTTAAACTCTGATAAAATGTGACTTACCCAATCGCTTTAAAATCAGGACTGGCTAACCCTGTCTCAAAAAGTTGATTTCTGTAACCAGCAAACCAAGAACCGAACAGCAACAATTCCCGGAGCAGTCAAAAAGCAACTTTGAAGATATGATATGCAGCCTGCAGCAAAGCCTTACGGAGTTTATGTCGTTTATGCGCACAACTATGCAAGATTTAATGCGAAACCAAAATCTATTGATTTAAATGCTGGTTTCACAACAATCCAAATAATGACTTCCCTAAGGATATCTACGAGGAAAGTAAACGGAGTCTCACAGCATAAACTTGAGTTAGCTCAATTCCTACTCGACAACCATATCGACGTAATGCTGCTTTCAGAAACACACCTTACAAACAAATACAATTTTCAACTACGAGGTTATTCATTCTACGGAACAAATCATCCAGATGGTAAAGCACATGGTGGGACTGGAATTCTAATCAGAAGCCGTATTAAGCACCACTATCATAACAAATTTGCTAAAAATTACCTACAGGCCACATCTATAAATATACAAATAAATACTGGCAACCAACTAACACTAGCCGCAGTATACTGCCCCCCTCGCTTCACTTTATGCACACACACTAAGGATCACGTCTCGTGACTCCAAAAGAAAAACAGCTCTATAATGCAGTTATAAAAGCCAAGAACAAGCTGGACTATGTTTCTCCTGGCAGACCAACATACTGGCCGGCAGACCCAAGGAAACTACCCGATTTAATAGACTTTGCAATTACCAAAATCATTCCTAAAAATCTGGTAAGCGGCGAATGCCTCTCGGATCTTTCATCTGATCCCTCGCCTGTCCTGTTTATTCTACTCCGACTCCAGGCGCATTGGAGCAATCGTTAAAATTAACATCACAGAAAACCAATTGGGTTAAGTACAAGAAATACATTAGCTCACACATTGAGCTAAGTCCTCATCTCAACGATAAAGCCAACGTAGACAGATTTGTTAATACACTGGAGTCTGTACTCGTCTCTGCAGCTCGAGTTTCAATACCCCAAACTACAAGTTCACTAAGCAACCAAAGAAGACAATCTAAAATAAAACAGCTCGTCCTCGAAAAGCGACGCTTACGTCGAGAGTGGCAACTCAACAGATCAGCATCTGCTAGGCAAAGCTTAAAATATGCCTCACGTCAACTCACAAAAGCTTTACAGCAAGAAGAAGCACATGTCCACCTACATAGAGCAATTGTCAACATCTAGTACAAAACACTCACTATGGAGAGCTCATCCTACTCTAAGCTCACCGAAAGTAACCGTGATGCCTATTAGAAATCCCACAGGCGACTGGGCGCGCAGCGATGCAGACAGAGCCAGCACGTTTGCCAACCACATTAAAAATGTCTTCCAACCAAATCCTGCCACTAGTGCGTTCACCTTGCCGATTTTACCATATGAGCCTCAGCTTCAACATGAGCCAATTGAGTTTCGCCCAAACGAAATCGTTAACATCATCAAAAATCAGCTGAATCCGAAAAAATCCCCGGGCTGCGACCTCATAACTCCCAAAATGATCATTGAGCTCAAATATTGCGCCATTTGCACTATCACCCAGCTTTTTAATGCCATCGCAAAACTTGGCCACTTTCCAGTGAGATGGAAAAAGTCGATTATAATAATGATAGCAAAGCCGGGAAAAGACCAAACAATTCCCACGTCGTATAGACCTATAAGCCTACTTTCATGCTTATCTAAACTATTTGAAAAATGCGTATTGACTCGGATAAACACATACCTAAGAATCCAGGAAGGAATTCCGTCACATCAATTTAGGTTTCGTGAAAAGCACGGAACAATTGAGCAGGTCAACCGGATAAAATCACAAATTCGGACCGCGTTCGAAAAACGAGAGTACTGTACTGCCATATTTTTAGACGTCTCTCAAGCATTTGATAGAGTTTGGATAGAAGGCCTAATGTACAAGATCAAGACAATGCTCCCCTACAACACGCATTAGCTTTCAAAGTCTTACCTCTACGACAGAAAATTTGCTGTTCGATGCAACACTGCTATAACTGACGATTTCACTATTGGAGCTGGAGTTCCTCAAGGAAGCGTGTTTGGGCCAACATTTTATGTAATCCATACAGCAGACATCCCAACAAGCACACAACTAACAACATCTACGTTTGCTGATGATACAGCCATTCTCAACCGCTCAAAATGCCCGATGTAAGCAACTGCGCAGCTAGCTCTTCATCTGGTCGATTTTGAAAAGTGGATATCAGATTGGCGAATTAAAGTGAACGAACAAAAATGCAAGCACGTTACGTTCACCCTAAACAGGCAAAACTGCCCGCCGCTCATGTTAAACCATACTCTACTCCCGCAAGCAAACGAAGTGACATATCTAGGAGTACACCTCGACAGAAGACTCACATGGCACCGGCACATTGAAGCCGAAAGAACACACCTAAAGCTAAAAGCCAGTAGCCTTCATTGGCTTATCAACGCCCGCTCTCCGCTTAGCCTTGAATATAAAGTTCTGCTGTATAACTCGGTACTAAAACCTATATGGATGTAAGGCTCTCAGCTATGGGGGAATGCCAGCAATAGCAATATTGACATAGTCCAGCGAGCTCATTCGAAGATCTTGAGAACAATAATTCTATAATTAATTAACTTTCTCTCCTTCCTTCTATAACAATACCCTTATTTCCAGTATACTTCAATAATCGTTGAAAGTCATTGTATGGAGCGGGGATAGCTGATAAAGAGAATGTAAGTTATACGTAATATTCTATCAGTTATGCTGCCCGAAACTTAACGTAAAACTTAAAACGCGTTTTTCTTGAAACTCCTTTTTTTTAAGCGGTCGCCACTATATCTCAAGTTCTAATCAGTCGATTTACTTTAAATTTGGCAAGAATATTCTTTAAATATATCTCTATCCACAGAACCAACAAAAAAATGAAAATTTTAAATTTATAATATTTTTTAAAAATTCGACAAAACTGAAAAATTAGTGAAAATTTCTTTCGAGGCAGCCAGTTCATGAAAAAAAAATTGTTTTTTTTTTGTTGCTTTATGCCATAGCGACATTCGTACTCATTTAGAATCTATCATTGTTTTATTTTTCAGATAACGACAAGCATAGAAATCATGGCGACGAGGACAAGGCCCCTTTTTCCCCCTCTTCTTCAAGAACGAATAACTTAATGAAAACAATTTTTTTTTAATATATTTTATGTACTCCTTTAAGTTTAATAAGCAAATGATAAAAAACGGATATTAACAAGAGAGAACGCTATAGTCGGGTGCCCCGACTATCAGATACCCGTTAATCAGGTAAAGGGAGTGCGAGGGAGATGGAGATAGAAACTTTGATCACGCATAACTCTTTAACGAATGGTCCGATTTGAAAAATTTCTTCTACATTTCGATAGGTATTGATAAACACAATAAAACTGCATTTTTACTTTTCCGAAATATTTAAATTTTTAAAATCGTATTTAAGCGATTGTGGGCGTTAAAGGGGGCGTGGCACCTTTTTGAAACAAACTTACGCTGCGTAGGAACTCCTAGAATCTGCATGCAAAATGCCAATCTTCTAGCTTTTATAGTTTCCGAGATCTCAGCGTTCATACGGACAGACAGACAGAAGGATAGACGGACATGGCTATATCGACTCGGCTAGTGACCCTGATCAAGAATATATATACTTTATAGGGTCGGAAACGCTTCCTTCTAGCTGTTACATACTTTTGCACAAATACAATATACCTTTTACTCTACGAGTAACGGGTATAAAAATATCTATTGCTTTTTTATTTTTTTTTTTTTTTTATACCCTTGCAGAGGGTATTATAATTTTGGTCAGAAGTTTGTAATGCAGTGAAGGAGACGTTTCCGACCCTATAATATATATATTCTTGATCAGGATCAATAGAGCATTCGATATAGCCATGTCCGTATGTCCGTCTGTTTCAATACCGTTTGCGAGCTCAGTTTAAAAGCTAGCGATCTGAAACTTTCACAGTCGTCCTAAAACAAGCGTATGCAGATCAAGTTTGAAAACCGCCCCGATCGGATGTCTATATCCTATAGCTCCCATAGGAATAATCGGATATAATTTGAAAGAATGGAAGATATTTCGCGCAGTGTAAAAGCTATAAACATAAATCTTTCCAAATCTTATTTTTTTATGCATATCTTGATCAGGGTAAAAGCGCTTGGCGATCGGACGTCTATTGCCATACATTTTTTCAAATCGTATTTTTTTATGCATTCCTTCATTAAGGTAAAAGCGCGTGCCGATCAGACGTCTATATCCTATAGCTCCCATAGGAACAATAGGGTAAAATCGGTCCAAATTTTATGTTTTTCAGAATATTTCGCGCTGTGTAAAAGCTATTGCTATAAATTTTTTCAAATCCTATTTTTTTATGCATTCTTTCATCAAGGTAAATGCGCCTGCCGATCAGACGTCTATATCCTATAGCTCCCATAGGAACAATAGGGTTAAATCGGTCCACATTTGATGATTTTCTGAATTTTTCGCGTAGTGTGTAAGCGACTGACATAAATTTTTCCAAGTCTTATTTATTTACGCATATCTTGATTAGGGAAAAAGCGCTTGCCGATCGGACGTCTATATCTTATAGTTTCAGGAGGAATAATTGTTAAAGGCTGCGAAATTATCCCTTTTTTTCTATTTTTATATGACATTTTTGGAGTATAAAAGCAATTGACATCAAACGATGCAAATCTAGTTTATTTATGTATACCTTATTCCTTTCGCTACTTTTTCGGTTTTAGCAATTTCGGCAAAGTCTTCAAGGGTATTATTCGGCAAGCCGAAGTTAGCTTCTGTCCTCGTTTGTATTTAACTTTGCTTTTATTTATTGAATCTTCTCTTAGTTTTGAGATTAACAATAAGTTTATGAATCTTAACATTAAAATTTAACTAACAGTATAATAAGACTGCATTCTGGTTGCGCGTCCCTCAAGTCGGTCGCTGGGTGGGTAAGTCATTGCGACGAAGGCGTGATTGGTTGGTCAACCTTGTAAGACCTCTCGGCAGGTGGTTAGGGTGCAACGATAACTTGGTAAAGTACTTTTCCTTCTATTGATTAATTAACTCCATACAATGACTTTCAACGATTATTGAAGTATACTGGAAATAAGGGTATTGTTATAGAAGGAAGGAGAGAAAGTTAATTATACTCAGGTAGCCCGTGCCACCAGCCACCTATAATTGCAGGGGACTGAAAGAGAGCTCTACTCACATCCTGGAGTGCTACACATTACCCATACAGCCAACGCATGCCATCAGACATAGACTTTGCCATTAAAGGAATTCGTTCTGATTTTCTAATCAGCTGTTTATTTCGAAGTTACTTGTATACGTTGGTCGTGTGGTTGTGTATAGATGAGTCTGGACTGCTTGGTTTGTCGATTCGGCGCTTCGGAAGGGCCGAGTGATGAACTGCTTGCTGTCGTGATCCGGCGCAACGGAAGGGCCGAGTGATAAACTGCTTGTTGTCGTGACCCGGCGCTACAGAAGGGCCGAGTGGTGAACTGCTTGCTTCGTGGGGGTTGATCGGTGAGCTGCTTTCTCCGTGATCTGGCGCTACGGAAGGGCCAAGAGGTTCACTGCATACTGCGAGCTTCGGCGCTGCGGATGGGCCGAGAAGCTGCGTCGGCGCTGCGGATGAGCCAGGAAGTCGCTTCGGCGCTGCAGGAGGGCCGAAAAGTCGCGTCGGCGCTGCGGAAGGGCCGAGAAGTGGACTGCTTCGTCGTGCCTACGTCGGGTTCGTAGTGTTCTGGGTCGTTCGGGATTCGGGGAATGTAGGGCATCGTTAGTTTCGGTCTGCCGGGCATCGTTAGGTTCGAACTGCCGTTTCTACATCCGTTTCGTTTCCGGGTCGGGAGCCGGAAACCTGACGTCTGGGGAAACTCACTGAGGTGGGCCTGCATTAAGTAAACCGGGCCGCCTCAGTGATCACGACTGGGTCTGGGCTGATTTCTAGGAAAACAAACCGGGACGCCAGTGATTCTCACCAGGTCGCAGAACCGATTTAAAAAAACCGAGTTCTTACGGATCCACCACCAATACCAATAACAGAACACTTACCCGGATATTTCTCCTTGTTGCTGATATTTCCTCGATGATCGTCGGAACGCAAGTTCCTCATCTGGGGTCTTGCCTCTGCTTATATGCGCCCAGAGCGGTCGATGTCGAGAATCCCGATATCGATACCTCGTTATCGGGTCACGAATATAGCGATGGTAGTCGACTATCGATGTATCGGTGGAGTTAGTGTGGCCAGGTTTGGTAGTCGACTATCGATGTATTAGTGTGGCCAGTTTATCGTTTTGGGCGCGCGTTTTGAAAGTGCGCGATTTTGGCGTGTGTTTTGAATGTGGTGTGGCGTAGGGAGAAAAAGATCATTTTGTGTTTTTGGACTGTTCTTTTATTATTTGTGAGGCTGGGTCGTAACAAGCAAATAAGTAATTATGCAACTTGCAGACACCGACACAACTTAGCGTTTTAAAAATTAGACACACGATGGTATACTTTGCGTAGTTTTATTTGCCGCCTGAAGTGCCGCCTGAGCCAAATCACCGTGATGGCGAAAAAGCTAACAGCGATCAGGGTTGCTTCTAGTGCAACTTAACATAGTAGATTTACAGGGTTGGTTAACATGATTTTAATTTTAAAAAAAAGCTGTTACATGCCGAGCCGTTTGGGTTTTGACTAGCGGTTTCAGCAGGCAATGCCCCGCCAGACAGCTATCAAACTTTCTAACTAATATGTCAAATAAGATAAGCAGATGAAATGACTATACATAGCCCGCGTTGAAGAGCTCCAGATCTTCAATCCAATGGTAGTGGGGCCCTGTAGTGAATTGCTCGCTTGTAGGTTCCGCATTTGGACTTCACAACCGCCACTCGCACCTTGCCGCACCTCTTTGATAACAACGACGGTTCCAGTTTTGATGTTTGCGAAATCCTTTATCCATTTGGCCCTTTGCTTCAAGCACGGCCACGAGCCGCCACCGCTGCAGACAACTCAGGTTATTCCTCGGCGATGGAGGCAATTGTATTGGCGGTAATGAAGCGACAGTGGTGCCAATGAGAAAGAGTCCAGGAGTGATTGCTTTCCCATCGTTAGGGCTGTTGCTATCTGCGAGAGCACTGTACGATTCCTTGTTATCTGCGAAATTGAAGCATTCTTGACGAACCAACGAGAGGTCCACGGTAACCAATAAGTCTCCTGAGACAAAGTTAAAAGGAGTTAGATGTAAGATCCTTTATGAATGGCTTTTGCAGAGAAGCAGATTAAAACTGAAACGTACATTTTTAGTGGTGTTTTACTGCGGATTCCTAATCACACTCTAATTGGTCTGAAAACACCCTCTCCGCTAACTCTGAATGGCCGACTGCTTAGAATGGGATCAGCCGGTAGATTGCCCATTATTTGAGAATACAACCGTGGCTTGTATCGAAAGCAGTGAGTGCATTGACGTACGACATAGACTAGGGTCAGTACTCCTTGACTGTACAGCCTCGCGATGGAAGGTCTGCAGAATTGCTCTTAGTTGGAACATGTCTCCAAATTGCAGTTGGTACGAGTTCATGAATGGCTGAGACCCTGTTGGTTACGAAAGTTTTGAGGGTTGAGAGTCTTGTGCGTAACCAAAAAAAGTACTACTTCGGAATCTGACCACACCTTACTACCTTGTCTACACTAAAATGAATCAATTTCTGTACATCGTTCTAGAGTTTAGCAAGTAGATAAGATGCGCAAAGTTTTAATCTCGGTATGCATAGTTGTTTTGATGCCATCTGTAGTCACAGGTCGGACGTAGAGACAGCAACCATATGCGTCTTCAGATGCGTCTGCCTGTTCGACTTGTGCCGACGTATCTGGGAATCTGAATGGACCCTATCTGTTGAAACAAGGAAGCGACTGCATTCCAACGGTTATACATTTCTGGCGGAATTTCTTCATCCCAATCTGTCTTCAGTGACCAAAGTTAAATAAAAGGATCGAACGTTTTGTTAGTGGAACGATTCCATCCAATTCGAGAATACTAAATTTAAACACATCCCGCTTCGGACTCCAAGTAAGCCCTAAAGTATTGGTGTTCACAGTGTCGCCAAGAGGAATTTTTGCTTTTTGCTGTGACTCTATCGAATGCGATTTGGCAAATATTTCGGTTAACTTTTTTAAGCAACGTATAGCAAGGAACGGAGCGCTAGCGGTGACATATGTAACTGTGCTGGCTCTCCTTGGAAATCTCGATGAGTCTCCTCTACCGACAATTGGCGAAATCTCACCAGGGTTACATACATACAAGTTTGGATCTTTGGACCCACCAGAAGGAGGTCGTTTAGAGAGCATCGAGCCAGACTCGATCGAAAGCTTGAGATAAATCGAGGAATATTGCGCTGCAATATTCCCGATTCTCGAAGCACTGCCTTCTGATGTTATTCTGTAAACTTGTTCGATTGTACCAAGTTTTTTACGGAAGCCAAACTGATGGGCCGGGATAACATTGTGTGCTTCCAGATATGGTATTATGCGTGTAAGAAGGAATTTTTCAAACAATTTAAACAGACACGATAGTAAACTTATTGGTCTGTAGGATGAAGGAATTGTGTGGTCTTTTCCGGGCTTCGGTATCATTATGATAGTTGATTTTTTCCATTTGCTCGGATAGTAGCGGAGACGTATGATCCCATTGAAGAGTTTACAAATAGCCTCAATAACAGAGTTTTGAAGTTCAATTATCATTTTTGGTGTTATTAGGTCACTGCCCGGAGCCTTTTTCAGTTTCAGATCCCCGATCACTTCTGCTATCTCTTTTGGCTGAAGGAATGTTGATAAGGATATAGTTTCGGATTCTATTAGGTAGGAGAAATGGACCACTAGCAGGGTTTGGCTTTAAAAACGCTTCGGAGATGTGATGGGTTTCTTATTGGACTGACTGTTTCGATCGGAGAGCTCAGATTTTGGTGAGCCCTCCACAGAGGATGTTTTGGACTGGTTGGCGAAAGTTTTCCTATGTACCGCAGTTGTGCATTTTTAGCGTCTTTCTTCAGGGCTCGTTTTAGTGGGCGAGTTGCTTCCTTAAGGCGTTGTTTTGATCTATTGGTTTGCCAAGCACGTCGCAGACTCCTCTTTTCCAGTACAAGCTGTTTTAATTGCATATTAGTTTTGAAATGCTTGATTTGCACGTCCTTCGATTGTGGTGTTGAAATAGTGACTGCTGCAACGGGTACATCTTCAAGAGCCACGTGAAAGTGGTGTTTGATGCGTTCCCCGATTAGGATGACGGTTCCGCCGTGGTCTCTACCATCTGGATGACCTGTGCGGTAGAAGGTGAAGCCTCTTATTTGGAAATTGTATTTGTTTGTGAGGTCCGTATCTATCAGAAGCATAAAGTCGATATGATTATATTCTGGAACTGTGTTATTTCATGTTTGTGCCGGGAAACGCCATTGGCGTTCTACATCAATTATTTGGACTGCTTTGCTGCAAGCAACTGTAACACCATGTTCTGGTTTTGAACCAGTGTTGCATGTTTCATGAAGGACATCATTTTCATCATACTTTGTTGCATAGTAACCATCATAGCGTCCAGTGGGCTTTGTGTCTGTCCTGGGACGTGCTGAACGTTTCCTAGATAAGACTGGAGTGGGTTTTCCGTTCCTGTTCGAAGGGGAATCGTCATATGAGAATCCTTTCTGTGTATTTAGCTGGCCAAATGGGGTTCTTGCAGCCGTCCCGAAAAATACTTCTGGCGTCGTTTTTGAGTAAGTGTACACGTTTTGAGTGTTTTGGTGGCACTTTGTTGTCCCTCGTCGCATGCGGTCTTTCAACTCCTTGTAGACCACACAGCCCCTGTAGTTTGCCGTGTGATTTCCTCCTTCAGTTTCTACATTTCTTCTTTTGGGGGGTCGTCCTTGTTGGCAGGGCAATTGGCCGAATTGTGAAAGCCTCCACAAACTACACATACTGATCGAAGTGTGCAGTATGTTCTGGTGTGTCCATACTCCTGACAGTTTGTACATTGCACTGGGCCGTTCCTTTAATGTGGTTCTTCGACCTTGATTCTTCGGTGCAATAGCTATAGCAGGTTATCGATGGGGTGCACTTCATTTTTCTTCAAGACTCTGCTGTCTGGCACCAGCTCTACTTTGAAAAGTGGTTGCGGCTTTTTGTTCCTGTTAATGATGTTACTTACGTTGTTTGCAGAAAAACCATTTTCTTTGAGGGCATCGATAACATCATTGGGGTTACGTCGGGCTGAATCCCTTTTAGTACAACTTGCAAGCCCTTGCTGCTTGTTAGTTGGTACGTGTAGTAGTTTTTCTTAGCTTTAAACACAGCTCAGAAATGTTCTTCGGATTCGGTCTGAAGTTTGGTTTCGTGAATATTCCCTTTAGTGATCGGAACAACATGAAAATTTTCCTCGCCGACCAGGGCAAAAATTTTGTTGACCACGGCGTTCGAGCTTTTCTCCCTGATGGAAAATGGTGGGGCTTTGGTTTCGGTTGGGGCCGCTGTAGTTGTTGCTGTTACTTTTAATGCGATTGCAGAAGTTTTAACACAGCATTTTGCTGATGTGCCAAAGGTCGATTCTGATGATGGCGGGGTTTTACATTGAGAACTCCACGCCGTTGGAGTGGGAGTAACAGTGTGTAAAGAGGGTAATAACGATCGTGTTCTTTGAGTATCGACTGACAGTAGAGCCGGGTGGGGTTTTTAGAAGTTTTTTGCACTTCGCTATCGCGCGTAGAGATATACGAGAAGTATCCGTCTCTTCGGCACACCGAGCTACGCGCTCTTTATTTGGTTCATCGGACATTTAATTATTAGCGTGGCACTATTATAAAACAATTTGCCCTTGATTTAATCATATCAATGATTTTTGGTTTTATTTTGTTTTAGCGTCTTTTCGCCTATTTTGTTGTACAAGAATTTAGTTTTTTTTTAAATTTGATTTTTCTTTAATACATCAACATTCTTTCGCTTTTCTCGGAGCTCGCGCAAAACACGTCTGCTCTCTTCGGTGTTTTTGACTATTGAACACATAAAACCCAAAGGCACGACAAACCTAAATTAATCACGATAAAAACATTGATTAAACATAGAGCAATACAATTGACAATTAGTGATGTTAAAATCAGTTATTTATTTTTTTTAGAGCAGTTGGATGGTCATATTGTCAGCCTCTCGCTCGCATGGCGCCAAAAAAGTTTTTCAAAATGTCTTGGTTAATACGACTTGTAAGTATATAGTCCATCTGATAGTTTTTAGACAAATATGACAGTAGACCTACAAGGGATGCTTTATTGACCAAATTCCTTCCTGAAAGAGCAGACTATGAGCTTTGACAACTATATCTTTGCACATAATTTCAGTCATCTTAACCAAAACAGCTCGCTAGAAATTAATCTGTGTACCATATGGCTGTGTGATTTCTATAATGTTGGAAGTTGAAAACGTCGAACCAATCATTGAATACTTAAAAAAAAACCGCGGTTTCGCATGCGTTTTCCGCTTTATTCCCCAGCTCGCCTTATGGCACTTGCTGAAAATAAGTTACCAATTTTAATGAGTTACCAATTTTACCTTTTGTTTACCAAGAGAGCCAACATTGATATGATTTTCGCTAATTTTGAATAATATAAATCAGACTTAGTGGTTAATTGCCTGCCGAACTGTCGTCTTGGTTAATTTTTTGCCGTTGATGACTAATCCGCAGCCAATATAGTGGTTACGGACCAACTTTATTAAATGTGGTTTATACGAAAAAACATATATGTTTAATTTATAATCCGATGGATGGCTAAACCCTGGTTTTTTTGCTCTTTCTATTAATGAATTGTTCTTTAAAACTTACTTACTTTTACTTCTTCACGATGTCATTCAGAATTTCCACGTTCATTTAAGTATCGAAGTCAAAGAATGCAGGCTGTTTCCAAGATTTTTTCATGGCCAATTGAACGTAATTACTTGGCTTATATATATCCTCTTCTCATCGAAAGACAAAACGCATAGCTTATCCACTTCAAGCTTTTCTTCGTTGACCATTAGGTCATTTTTTCTTTTCTTCTCCATTTCCTAAGGCTTTTGTTCTCAATAAGCAATGTGGAACCTATTATATTGTCCATGTAATAAAAATAGATTATTTAATTTATTGCCTTATTATTATGTGAGGAACCGTAGAACGGCCCTCACTTTGTAGCCATGTAGGATTTTGTAGCCATGTAGGATTTTTGTAGCCATGTAGGATTTTGTAGCCATGTAGGAATATTTTTAGTTTAGCTTTTTAATAGCCAACACAGCAGTAGCACACATTTGAACCATCGAACGCCTGAGCGCAACCAACACGCTCTCGCTCTCTTCTTCACACACTTCAAACATCAGCGGCTGCACACATTTGAACCACCGAACGGCTGAGCGCGACCAACACGCTCTCGCCCTCTTCTTCACACACTTCAAAACATCAACGGCTGCACACATTTTAACCATCGAACGCCTGAGCGCAACCAACGCGCTCTCGCTCTCTCGCTCTCTTCTTCACACACTTCAAAACATCAGCGGCTGCACACAGTGGAACCATCGAACGCCTGAGCGCAACCAACACACTCTCGCCCGCTTCGAACAGTTTGAACACCTGCACAAAGCCAACACACACATAAGCTTTTCGTCGCACGATCGAACCAAATCGCAACCAACCCGACCGATGTTTTCCAGCAAGGGTACAAAAATTTCGCACGATCGAACCAAATTGCAACCGACCCGACCGATGTTTTCGAGCAAGGGGAAATAATTCTGCCTGCAAACTGCCGAAGCGCAAGCGCAGCGGCAGCGACGCCGACGCAATGCATGGGGAACGCGCGCCAATATCAAAGAGGGGAAAGGCAATAACTCTTGAGGCTTCGCGCGTGCCAGACTAAAATCGTGAGACTTGACAAAACCCGGGAAACCGCCCCGCCGTTCAAATTTTCTGACAAGTGCGTGAAAACGTGTGATAAAATGTCAACCGACAGTGGCGATGTGGATGGAGTGCGCGACGCTATTCCCGGTGCGGAGGCATGGGGAATCAACTGGCTGGATTTGCTGTGGACGAAAACGTAAGCGTCTAATATATATTTTTTCGGATATATTTTGTTTTTGAAAACAACGACTGGACTGGAGTGGCGTGACATGGAGGCTCTGTACACCCCTTGCACAAAACTTAAATAAAGAAAACGAAATATTTGAAACCTAAAAAACTATTTGCCTGACCGTGTTTTGTGTGTGAGTGAACATAGGAGGGGAATGGGAACTATTTTCTCTTGCCTCCATCTAGGAAAACCCCTGTTTCTCTGCCGATCGTTGCCGGACCGCGTGGTGGCCAAGGATTACGACGGAGTCTTGCACTCGCTTGGCGGATCCGAGGCTGTAGCCGGCCCCGGAGCGCGTAGTGGCCGTGGATTACAACGGAGCTAGGCTCGTTTGTCGGGTCCAGGGTCAGTGCGGGTTCCGGAGCGTGCGGCTGAGAGAGATTTCGACGGAGTCTTGTACTCGATTGTCGGATCTAACTCCGCTGCAGGTTTCGGCCCATGGTCGGCATCTCTGGGTGACAGTGCCCACAAGACCCCTTCCTCTTCTTTTGTTGCTGTTTCTGTCGATCGTTGCCGGACCGCGGGGTGGCCAAGGATTACGACGGAGCTAGCCTCGTTTGTCGGATCCAAGGATCATTGTCGGATCCAAACCCGCTGTGAGTTCCGGCCACGAAGTCTGAATAGGGTCAATTTTTTTTCCTCTCTCGCTTCCCACGTTGACCCGAACGCGGAGGACGGCGACTATAAGAGGAGCACACCGGGCTACCAGAAGGCAGTCAAGCTCCGGCCCTCAAGCGGGGAACATCGTCGCGAACAACAGACTCCAGTGAACATTCGGCATCCTAGCCCGAATCCTAGTACCGTGCACAACAAGGACCCCCGAGTCCTGTGAACATTCGGCATCCTAGCCCGAATCTTAGCACCGTGCGCAACCAAAGGACCCCGAGTCCTGTGAACATTCGGCATCCTAGCCCGAATCCTAGCACCGTGCCCAAAAAGGACACCCGAGTCCTATAAATATTCGGTACCCTCGCCCCGAAATTTTTTCCGCGTACACAATCAAAAGGTACGAATTTTTTTTAATTATTTCCCCCCTCCGCTCTCTGTCGCTTGGAAACCATGGGCGTAAGATGGATATCGTATCGCCGCAAGGAGGAACTCCAACTCCTCTTAGCCGAGTTCGGGTTACCCCAAGGGGGAACCGTCGAAGAACTGCGCAGTCGATCTAGAGCGCGAACTCCTGGACCGAGCCAGAGAATTGGCTAGTACGTTCCCCGAGGCAGCCACACCCAGGGACAAATCCCCGACCCCTCTGGGAGGACAAGAACCCCGGGAACAGAAGCTAAGCACAGCAGTCGTCGATACCGGGAGCACCCCCCTAAGACTGGAAGTACCACCAGGCAACCGACCAACAAGGAATACAAACGCGGACCCACCTGCACGCGAGGAAATATCCTCCGCCACCTTGGCAGAAAAACTGCGGAGCTGGGGCATCTTATTTGACGGACAGTCCGACCCGCTCACATTTATCGAACGCCTGGAAGTACAAGCCGAAGCATACCGACTAAGGACCGCATGACTCCCCAGGGTAATCTCCGGATTGCTTACGGGAAAAGCGGAAAGTTGGTACCGCACATTCCAAATGCAGGACGTGTCGTGGGAAATTTTCAGGAAAGAATTTCTTGAATTCTTCCTCCCACCACAATACTTCCAACGATTGGAAGACACGATCCGGACGAGATACCAGCAACCGGGCGAGAGCTGCAAGGAGTATGTAGTGGAGCTCCGACTCCTGATGCAGCGGGCAAAATTTACTCCGGCGCAGGAACTGGAGCGACTCTACCAGAACCTTCGACCGGAATACCAGCTATTTGTGAGGCGCCAAGACTTTGAGGATCTGGCCACTCTGATCCAACGGGCCACGGCCTATGAGATCACACGCGACCGCGATCGAGCACTGCATACAAACTTTCTAGCAGCTATGCCACACAGACAACCCCGACGATTTCCAGCTCCCATACCATCCACAGGAAACGTGAGTCACCCCCTGGAACTTCCAGGCACCCCAGCGACAAATCGAATGATGGCACAGGTACCCGAACACCGCATCGATTTCCGGAACGCTTGTTCCCGCTGCGGGGAGACGGGACACTTCCGCCAAGAGTGCCCCAATCCCCAGGTCCTGTTCTGCTGGCAGGGAAGGGAAGTGGAGTGCGGACCAACGAATGCTGTCGGGCCCGAAACCCGGAAACGGACCGAGTCCTCGCCCATCCGGGGAACCAGCGAGGACCACACACCAAGGACCCCAGAACTAACCCCACCTTTACGGTTCGAAGGGGGGCGCATCGTGGCGACAGATGGCAGATGGATCCACCACCGACGTCACCCAAGCCCTGACTACCACCGTAACCCTAGGACGGGATACGGCTAAGACCACACTGCTAGTGCTACCGTCCATCTTGGACGAGATCATCCTCGGAATAGACTTCCTCTGCGGGATCAAGACCACTATCCAGTGTGGGAAAGCCCAGTTGTCTCTCTCCTACTACACTCCGCCGCTAACAAGCAGAAGCAAACCACCATTCGTCACCCCACGAGTAGTCGTCAGTCCAAGAGCCGTCGGACCAACACCATCACCACGCTGCACGGTACCACCCGTGGCAGCTCCTCAACGATCGGCGTCTCGAATACAAGTCAACGAGCCTACCGCAACCCCACGACGATCACCGGCACTTCTACAAGTGGAGACCCACACCGTAACACCGCGACCCCGACCCACGCCGTCACCAGGGAATAACTCTTTTTATTTAAAACCTTTGGCCGACGCCGCCGCAGCACCGAAAAACAACCCCTTTCGAAAGTCACCAACGCATACCCACCCACCGGGACAAACCCAAGGGGTAACAGCCAGCCTAGCAACGGTCATCACTGAAGGACCCGAGGAATCCCGGATCCAATCCTTTCTCGAAGCGGAACTGGCCCCATTTGAGCATATGACCGGTACCTCTCACATAGCCGAACATAGGATTGTCATGAAGGACGACAAGCCCATCAAGCAGAGGTACTTTCCAAAGAACCCTGCCATGCAGAAAATCATTAACGACGGACGCATCGAGCCCTCCCGGAGTCCTCACAGCGCACCCATCGTCCTCGTCGGCAAGAAGACAGGAGAAGTGCGCATGTGCGTGGACTATCGTCAGCTAAACGCTCACTCGCTGCCCGACGCCTACCCATTACCGCGGATAGGACACATCTTGGAACGACTTCGCAACGCTAAGTTTATCTCGACGCTGGATTTAAAAAGCGGTTACTGGCAGATCCCGGTGGCCCCAGACAGCCGCGCCTGTACCGCATTTACCGTGCCGGGCCGCGAACTCTTCCAGTGGAAAGTAATGCCATTCAGCTTGCACTCGGCTCCTGCTACATTTCAGCGGGCACTGGACAGCGTGATAGGACCCGACATGGAGCCTCAAGCATTCGCCTATCTAGATGACATCATCGTCATCGGGACCTCGTTGGACGAACACTTCACCAACCTACGGGAAGTACTCCGACGCCTTAGGCAGGCCAACTTGAAGCTGAATAAAGCGAAGTGTAAGTTTTTCCAGCGCAGCATAACTTACCTAGGGCACGTCATCAGCGAAGACGGAATCCACACCGACCCAGACAAGATAGAACTCCAGCCAGCCACTAACTGCAAGGAACTTCGACGATGCCTGGGGGTAGCATCCTGGTACATGCGATTTGTGGGGAACTTCGCCACAATCGTCCAACCAATGTCCACCCTGCTCAGGAAGGGAAGGAAATGGACCTGGAGCGACCCTCAACAACAGGCATTCGAGGAGTTGAAAAGAAAACTCACCGAGGCACCAGTATTGGCCTGCCCGGACTTCAACCTCAAATTCCAACTACAAACCGACGCAAGCGACTTCGGCCTTGGAGCCGTCTTAACCCAGCAAGTCGATGGAACCGAACGAGTCATCGCCTATGCCAGCAGGAGGTTGCTTGCAGCAGAGGAAAATTACTCGGCTACGGAAAAAGAGTGCCTTGCTATAGTGTGGGCAATCAGGAAAATGAGGTGCTACCTCGAAGGATACCGATTTGACGTTATAACAGACCACCTCGCCCTGAAGTGGTTGAACTCAATCGACAACCCTACAGGCCGAATCGCACGATGGGCCCTCGAACTCCAACAATTCCAATTTGACATCTCATACCGACGGGGAAAACAAAACGTCGTCGCGGACGCCCTGTCCAGGCAACCGCTAGCAACGCTCTAGCGCACGACGAACCGTGCAAGTGGATCACCGCGAAGATCAGGCAAATCGGGAGAAATTTCCTGACTACATCCAGGAGAACGGGCAACTCTACCGACACCTCGACAACGCGTTTAGGAAGGAAGACCGTGGAGCATGGAGACTTTGCGTACCCAACAGCCATCAGCGTCGGGTTCTGGAAGAATGTCATGACCACCCCACTGCAGGACACCTAGGGATCAGGAAAACGACCACTCGAGTCTGCCAACAATATTATTGGCCGGATTTGTTACGTTCGACAATGCCCAGCCTGTCAGCAATTTAAGGTGAGTCAACGCAAACAAGCAGGGAAGATGCTAACCAGGAAATCGGAGGGACCATTCTCATCCCTGTGCGCGGACTTCGTAGGGCCTCTGCCCAGGTCCCGCAAAGGACACACGATGTTACTGGTGTTTTTGGACCATTTCACCAAATGGGTGGAATTAATACCCTTACGCCGAGCTACCGCCACCAGTCTGGAATTAGCCTTCCGGGAGCGAATACTGGCTAGGTTCGGCGCCCCAAAAACTTTTATCTGCGACAATGGGACCCAGTTTACTTCAAAGCATTCTGCAAGAAAGCAGGAATAGAGGTCCAACATACTGCTCCATACTCCCCCCAACAGAACCCTACAGAGCGAGCCAACCGCACCATCAAAACGATGATCGCGCAGTACGCCACAGAGGACCAACGAACATGGGATCACCTGTTGCCGGAAATCACCCTGGCCATCAACACGAGTGTCTCCGGCAGCACCGGATTTAGCCCAGCGTACCTAGTACAGGAGTCGTGAGCCCCGATTACCCGGAAGCTGGTTCAACGAGGGCCGGCGAAGCGCCCAGAGACCCCCAGAGTAAGGCAGAGCATCTCAAGAACATTTTTCAAACAGCCAAGGAAAACATGGAGAGAGCAGCCCAGGAACAAAGTCGCTATTACAACTTGCGCCGACGGGAATGGAGACCGACCATTGGGATGTGGGTTTGGGTCCGAACCCACCACCTGTCCAACGCCGCAGAGGCGTTCAATGCAAAACTAGCACCAAAGTTCGAAGGTCCCTATAAGATCATACAATTTCTGTCACCAAACATCGCCAGAGTCCAACTCCGAGGAACACGCAAGCGTCGCAACGCAAATCTAGCCGATTTGAAACCCTTTCATGGGGATCAGACCGCCGAGGACCCAGAAGAGGACGCCAAAGGGATCCACGAATCCACTCTAGATATTCATCAAACCCGAGACACCTGTGCGCCACTGCCGGGTGGTCAAGGAAAAGGGCAAACTAAAATCTGCCGCGGGGCCCTTGCTACGACAAGGAGATTCAATGGGGCCACTTGAGCCTGGGACCCCCCAGCTCCAACGCCCCACAACCCCCCCCCCCCCACCCATGGTGATTTCTAACTCCTTAGGGTAGACCACGCCAAATTAGTCACGCCTAGTTATCACCATAGTCACCGACACACGACGACACACGACTAGAACTTCCATAACATCACTGACCCTCCACGCTAACACGTTCTTCTCTCCTATCTAGCGCCGAGAGCGGATACTTCACCCCGTCCGGCCGTGGGTCTTCCCCCACCGAGGCCTCTTGGACACCGCCCATGAGCCCCCGGCTTTGGAAGTTGCCACTATCCTGGCCCGAGTCAGCCAGTACGCTGCCCAACACGCCCGTCGACTCGTTGGCACTCAGCAGCCATAGTGACCACCAGGGATCAGAACGTCCGACAGACGACGTCCCGAAGTGCAGCCAGGCTGACCCACTGTGGTGTTCCGTGTCTCGACTGGCCACCATTCACGTCCTGGAACCCCTGAGCGAGGAGGTCCAATCGGTCGCGCGGGCCGCTAGCAGCTGGGTGGACGTAGCCGGATTAGGTCCACATCCTGGGGACGACACTCCAAGTTGCAGCCAGGCGGACTCAAACCTGCTTACCGCGACCCGACTAGCACAGCTGCAAGCCCTGGAGCCCGGGGACGAAGCCACTCAGCCAACCATAAGTGCGTTCAGCCACTGGGTCGACGAGGTGGGACTGCCCTCCTTCGGACCCTCCATGTTGGAAGAGAGCCTCCGCCAAATACGGGTTGTAGCCACCGGTTCGGTTGGCAGTTCCGAGCTCATCTACGGAAGCTCGTCTGAGTCGGCGAGCACTTCCGAGACATCGTCTGAGCCGGAGAGACTGCACCAACACGCAGTTCTCCCTCCAGTGGCCATGCGCCTAGCTGCAGCCAACGCAGCATGGGACCAGATCCCCGTTGCGGACGATAGCTCGAGCGAGGAGTCGAACCTGGATTCTGCGCTGTCGACGGAACAGAGCTCCCGCAGCAGTCAACCGGTAATCGGCTACGACCAGGGCAGTTCCAGCAGGTCCGACAATAGCAGCATCCAAGGCGAGGACGATCCACGCGGGGAAGCTCACAGTTCTCAAATGGCGGCGCCCCGGCAAGACGACTGCTACAGCGACGTCAGTGAGGGAGAGCGACCTCTACCATGGATCGCCGAGGTGGCGAACGAGGCGATGGCAGCCCTGCAGCCGGCAGTCGACGTCCCCGGTGGCAGCCACGTCCAGGACGAGTGTCCAGTGCCCTGGGAACTCTGCCTTGACTTGGAAGAGGAAAGGGAGCTCTGGAACGCACTGGAGGACAACCAGCTATCTCCGGCCACCCCGGAGGAGGATCAGTGGACAGAATCCCCCGTAGAGTGGGCAGTGGACACAGAGCGACGCAGACTCCCCAACGAGCTCATCGTCTTCGTCCAACAACACGAGCGCCGAGGGGTACGCTTCCTACGGAAGGTGAAGGGACGAACATACAGGGTTGCGATCAGCAATAATCGCTTCATCCGCGTCTCGCTCCAGCACCTCGAAGGAAGGGGGGGTGTGAGGAACCGTAGAACGGCCCTCACAATTTACTTTGTAGCCATGTAGGATTTTGTAGCCCTGTAGGATTTTTGTAGCCATGTAGGATTTTGTAGCCATGTAGGAATATTTTTAGTTTAGCTTTTTAATAGCCAACGCAGCAGTTGCACACATTTGAACCATCGAACGCCTGAGCGCAACCAACACGCTCTCGCTCTCTTCTTCACACACTTTAAACATCAGCGGCTGCACACATTTGAACCACCGAACGCCTGAGCGCGACCAACACGCTCTCGCCCTTTTGCTCCACACTCTTCAAAACATCAACGGCTGCACACATTTGAACCATCGAACGCCTGAGCGCAACCAACGCGCTCTCGCTCTCTCGCTCTCTTCTTCACACACTTCAAAACATCAGCGGCTGCACACAGTGGAACCATCGAACGCCTGAGCGCAACCAACACACTCTCGCCCGCTTCGAACAGTTTGAACACCTGCACAAAGCCAACACACATAAGATTTCGTCGCACGATCGAACCAAATCGCAACCAACCCGACCGATGTTTTCGAGCAAGGGGAAAATAATTTCGCACGATCGAACCAAATTGCAACCGACCCGGCCGATGTTTTCGAGCAAGGGGAAATAATTCTGCCTGCAAACTGCCGAAGCGCAAGCGCAGCGGCAGCGACGCCGACGCAATGCATGGGGAACGCGCGCCATTATCAAAGAGGGGAAAGGCAATAACTCTTGAGGCTTCGCGCGTGCCAGACTAAAATCGTGAGACTTGACAAAACCCGGGAAACCGCCCCGCCGTTCAAATTTTCTGACAAGTGCGTGAAAACGTGTGATAAAATGTCAACCGACAGTGGCGATGTGGATGGAGTGCGCGACGCTATTCCCGGTGCGGAGGCATGGGGAATCAACTGGCTGGATTTGCTGTGGACGGAAACGTAAGCGTCTAATATATATTTTTCCGGATATATTTTGATTTCTTTGAAAATAACGACTGGACCGGAGTGGCGTGACGAGGAGGCTCTGTCCACCCCTTGCACAAAACTTAAATAAAGAAAACAAAATATTTGAAACCTAAAAAACTATTTGCCTGACCGTGTTTTGTGTGTGAGTGAACATAGGAGGGGAATGGGAACTATTTTCTCTTGCCTCCATCTAGGAAAACCCCTGTTTCTCTGCCGATCGTTGCCGGATTACGAGGGAGTCTTGCACTCGCTTGTCGGATCCGAGGCTGTTGCCGGCCCCGGAGCGCGTAGTGGCCGTGGATTACGACGGAGCTAGGCTCGTTTGTCGGGTCCAGGGTCAGTGCGGGTTCCGGAGCGTGCGGCTGAGAGAGATTTCGACGGAGTCTTGTACTCGATTGTCGGATCTAACTCCGCTGCAGGCTTCGGCCCATGGTCGGCATCTCTGGGTGACAGTGCCCACAAGACCCCTTCCTCTTCTTTTGTTGCTGTTTCCGTCGATCGTTGCCGGACCGCGGGGTGGCCAAGGATTACGACGGAGCTAGCCTCGTTTGTCGGATCCAAGGATCATTGCGGGTTCCGAGGCGCGTGGCGGGTAGAGATTACGACGGAGCTCTGCTCGATTGTCGGATCCAAACCCGCTGTGAGTTCCGGCCACGAAGTCTGAATAGGGTCAATTTTTATCTCGCCCCCCCCCTTGAGTCCTTGAACTGAAATAAATTATTGTAAGTGACCCTGGGAGCCCTGAGCATAATATCCCAGCCCAAGAACTTCCTTACAATTACATGTTCAACTTACTCAATTTGCGTGGTTGAATCGGCATAGCATAATTTTGGAATATTAATTTCAGGCTCTCTGTCTCGAACGGCATTTTTGATCAGTCGGCTTTTCTTAAAAGTCTGACCTCATGCGTTTCTCAAAATTTGGAATAATCGCCAAGCAATCCCAGCAAATCGTTCCACAGCTCTCTTTTTTCCAAACCTTTTGATGGCTTTATAAATTTTATGCCATCGACGTGTTTGCGGGACACATTGCAAAAAGTCATGTTGCTCAAGGGATGATTCTGTAAAAATTTGTTCCGCATACAACCTTTTCCTTCAAAAACTTTAAAACTTTTTAAAACTGTGTTTTTCAGAGTGAAGCACGAGAGTTGTTGCCGCCACGAGAGTTGTTCCCCGTAGGGTTGGGCCCGATGCCTGTCTCACCAGCTCCTCCTGTTCCTCCATCGTCCAGCCTATCCACGGTGGCGGGCCCTCAGAGGTCTCGTTGACCTGGGCGGCCGGTAGTGGTGCTGCTCGGTTGGTCGCCGGTAACTCCGGGACACGTGGTGTCCTCGTTATTTCCTTCAGCTCCGAGATATACGTCCGATTGCCACTGACACCAAAAAACAACTCCCCGATTGGCGAGCAGAGGGGCGTCGAGAGCCGTCCTCGGCCGCCGATCCCTTTGCTGATCGATGGCAGTGCTGCCAACTTTTGAAAAAGAAGCTGTTTTCCCGCTTCCCGCAATTCCCAAATTTTTCCCTCATTTCGACTTTGAAACAAGCCAGATTTGACGGGAAAAAATCTAAGCTGGCAGCACAGCTCGTTGGCGTTCTCGCCTTCTGCCGGCACTAGAGCTTCGTGTCGGCGTCTGGCTTCGGCCCGTTGCACGACTGCACGCCGGCGCGGTTGCTAAAGGCGCTCTTCGTGTGTTGATCGCCGAAGCTTTTCGCCTCGGTTGATACTCGTTTCTCTGCCCGGGCTCTGCCGGGTGTACGTCTCTGCCGTGGCTCTGCCGGTATGCGTTCTGGTGTGGCTCTGCCACTACTTGTGTGTTGGCGCTGACGGCGGGCAAGCCAAGCCCGTCCGCGTACATGTCGATTTGGCGGTGTAGCCCTTATGCTACTATTTACATGATGCCCTTCATGGGAATTCTATTTCGGCCCTACGCTAACTTATAATCTATTATCTTATTATTCTACCTTTGATCCTATTCTTAACGTATATATTTTTAAATATGTACATATATGAATATTTATGAGGGCTATTAATTCAGTCCCTCACAATCAAAAGTTGAGGGACCGTTAATCGGACCATATACATCAGAATGAACTAAATTACATTTTTTTTGACCCAATCTTTCGTGCCACAAGCAATATTTGCATTATTTGAGATTTTATTTAAATTAAATTTCATAAACGGTACATTATTCTTAGATATCCCTTCAAATGCCTAGTTACCATTTTTGATTACTTTAATACCATCCGTATTAAAAATGACGGGCATTCCAACATAAAGTATCTTTTGCCGGATTTCCTTGCAATATTGCACTTGTTGTTCCCAGTCCTTTCGGAGTAGCATATTCAAATTCTCCACGTTTTGCAATCTCAATCGCCACACACAAATTTCCGCACCCCGCCAAACCGAGCAATGGGCGCAGCCGTTTATCGTAAGTCACAATTCGCGACAAGATGTACCCGTGGAAAATAATAATATCATTATAATATAATTCTCTGAAAGCCTCAAGCAATCTACAATGCTATAATAATATTAAGGGAATATAATTTCTAGTTAATATATTAGGCACATAACTCGGTGCTTGCAATCTCACCTGTAGTATGTATCAGTGGTATGCATAAATATTATTACAAATACATACTAGCACTTGGACACATATGTGTATACAAATCCAAGTCCCAACCATTTCCTCAAGTGCACGGTTACATGACCGTTGCTGAATGCGATGGCACTGGGAAATGCTGCGTCTGCATTTTTGACATGCCATACGGTTCTGTCACCATATGAACATAATATCTCCTCTCCGCAAACTCGCACATCTGTGTTTTAAATGGCAAATCTAAGCCGAACATCTTAACAATTATAATAAAACTAACTGCTGTTACAACATGACGACCGCGACAGGTTGTTGTTGTTTTAAATTGTTACAGAAAATCGATCGCAGATTTTTCCATGTGAGACTCAATTAATGAAAGTGGCATAAAATGTAAAATGCCGTGGAAATGATCGAAAACAAAGGAAATCGCTAAAAATAAAACATCGCAAAACTAGCAACGCCAATAGCAAAATTACAACAAACAAAATTCAACACAAAGAAATTTGTGTATCCGTGGTAAACAATGAAAACCTGTGCGATGACCGGCACAGGTACCGCCTAAGCCCATAGGCCTCGGACAGCAAGATAGACGCGAGATAGGAAAATAAAGGTAAAGGTCCGGGGAAAAAAGTAATAGTAAGATCAATCTTGTGCCAATGAAGCAAGTATCAATCGTTTTAGAAGCGGCAGAGAGTCAAGACTTGATATTTCAGGAAAGTTTCAAAGCGTCTTCACAGAGAACGGTCGTGTTTTTGTTTTGCGCTCCGAATTTTCATTTTCTTATTGAAACCACCGGGGTTTACTTAAATCTTTTAAACGTTTCTACACCTTTAAGTGTTTTCTAACAACTTTCCGTTCGCTTCGCGAGTGCATCGTGATTAACTTGTGTTCAGTAAACAAAAAGTTTTTATCATTATTTAATTCGGTGCTGGTTTGTTGTTATTGTGTTCCATTGCCCCTCTTTTCAGTCTTTCTCTTCGTCGTTGAGCGCTGTTGGAACGGCACGCACTCCAACGGTCATATCTCTCAGAGGTGTTTTATACCGGAGTTAATCGGTTAATAATCCCGCTCTCTCTCTCTCTTTTCGTTTCTATATCGTTTCGTGGTGCCTAACATCAAAGTTATTCGGTGTTTTGCTCCCGCTCTGTCGCTCTGCTTGATCTCTCATTAAAAAGTTCTTGAGCGCTTTCGATATTTTTGTCCGCTATAGTGCACAGTGGTCCGCGGTCAGTGAAAATGGCTTTCTGTTCGTTAAAAAATTGCAAGAAAATTATCTCGGCTGGACAGCAAAGTATTCCCTGCCATACATGTGATAAAATTTATCACGCAAAGTGTCTTGGCTATTCTGGCCTGGTTCGTGATGCCATCGATAAGAGGAGTGGCTTACGCTACTACTGCGATGAATGCATTGTATACGAGAACCAGGCAATAACTATTAGGCGGCTCACAAAAAGCAGTGTTACGGAATTAATCCGGAACTGCCGTAAAAATACGGACCTGCTCGTGGCGCTTGAATCTCAGCTCACTAGCCGCATGCTAGCTGAGCCCGATTCCCCAAAGCGCAAAAAAGTCGCGGTCGGTGGGCATTCTATGGCAGGTGCTGTGCAACCTGCTGCCCGCGATTCGACTCCAGCTCAGCTGCCAATCTTAGGCGCCACTCAAATGGTACTAAGATCGGGGGCAAAAAGTGATTCGGTATCCGAAGTTGCTGGAATCGATGTGGCTCCGCTAGGTACTTCCGCTCTGTCCGATCAAAATAAAGTAGTGGCCCCAACACCTCATGTAGACTTAACGTCCGGATTACCGGCCGATACTGGTAGTACAGATACAAATTCTGTAGTACCAAAAAGGGTTACATGTGTTGTACCAAAAACGGTTACTTGTGTTCGGGTGCCCCAGCTAAAACATGTATTTGTTTCACGGCTCGCCCCAGACCTCTCATCACTGGATATTACGGCTTATATCCGTAACAAAATCCAAGTTGATGATTTGAAGGTCGAACAATTTAAATTTTCTTATGCTAGGAAAGTATCATCATTTAAGATTGGTATTCCTTGTGCTCTTTTTGCATCTGTGTGTTCCACCAGTTTCTGGCCCGAGGGCATATTTGTAAAAGAGTACGAAGCTAAGAGAAAAAAGAATAGTTCAGGGGAAATGGAAAATACCATTAAAGAACCATCCCCAGCGCCCTCCACATCCTCTTCTGTCCCAAAAAACTAGCCTCCTCTTTTCTTCTTTGCTATCAGAATACAAGAGGCTTACTTAGTAAGCTAACTAAATTGTATTCGGATAGTTTTTCTTTCCCATATAATATTATGGTATGTACAGAGACCTGGTTAAGGCCGGATATTCTTAGCTCCGAAATTCTCTCGGGTAAGTACACAATTTATAGGCTTGATCGTCAGTCCAGACGGGGAGGTGGAGTCCTGATTGCTGTTGACTCCACCTTTTCGTCTGAATTACTAACTTTCGAAGAATTTTATGACATCGAATTCCTAGGTATAAAATTATCGTTTCCCGGTAGTTTTGTATATATTACTTGTTCATATATCCCACCATCATCTGAGTTCCCTATTTACGCAAATCACCTTTCCGTTATTCAGTCCATTTCCAAAAAACTGTCAGATCGAGATCAGCTAATAGTATTGGGTGATTTTAATATACCTAGTGCGACATGGTCCCCTGACGAAAACTCTAACATTTTACTTCCTTTAGCGCAGCATGACTTTATTGACGGCTTGCTTGACATTGCGCTATCCCAAGTGAACCATGTTAAGAACTCCTTAGGACGTTTACTGGACTTGTGTTTTGTTTCAAATTCAGAAGGCGTTTGCCTATCAAGAACGTCACCACTTACACAACCGGAAGATCCTTATCATCCAACTCTAGAGCTGACTGTAGATACAAGAACAGAGCTGAATAAAAAATCCGAAAAGTCGGTTAAACGAATCCGCTGCTTCCGTAAGGCAAACTTTCATCTTTTAAATACTTTTATATCCGGCTATGACTGGTCCGAATTTTATTCATGCACTAACGTGGCTAAGGCCGTTAATATCTTTTATAATGCATTGAATTCCTTCTTTTATCTGTGTGTTCCGTTATACTATCCGTCAATTTCAAATAAACCTCCGTGGTTTAATAAAGAGTTGTCCCACCTAAAAAATATTAAGTCCAGACTTTTCAATAAATTTAAAATGTGCGGTTCACAATCTGCCTTCTCTCGGTACCTAAGGGCTCGGTCAAATTTTATCGTGCTTAACGCCCGGTGTTATAAAAGCTATTTGACTCGTTGTAGGGTCCAATTTTCACAGGATCCAAAACAGTTTTATAATTTTGTTAACACTAAGCGTAAATCAGCCTGTTACCCTGCATCACTATCATTTGAAAACTCTACGGCAAATTCTGATCAGGCAATTGCCGATCTATTTGCCCAGTTTTTCCAGACAACATATTCTGTTTCATCCCGTCCAAATCCGTCTTATTCAAATGCCATACCCAAGTCGAACTTGATTTTTTGTCCGAAGTTAAGCGAAAGCTGCCTTCTTTTGGATCTCCATAAAGTTAAGCCTGTCTATTCACCGGGTCCGGACGGAGTTCCAGGCTGCGTGCTGAGGTACTGTGCTGAAACTCTGTGTAGACCTCTGTACAAATTGTTTACCTTGTCTTTAAAAACATCTCATTTCCCTCTTATTTGGAAGGAGTCATTTGTCATTCCCCTTCATAAGAAAGGAAATAAATGCAATACAAGTAATTACAGAGGCATATCCAAATTATCCGCCATCCCAAAGCTTTTCGAAAACACTATTACACCCCATTTGCAACATCTTTGTAGATCGATTATATCTCCATGTCAACATGGATTTATAAGGCGAAGATCTACGACGACAAACCTCTTGGAGCTAACGTCTTTTGTAATAAATGGCTTTAGAAAGAACATGCAGACTGACGTAGTTTACACTGATTTTAGTAAAGCGTTTGATTCAGTAAATCACTCGCTTCTTGTATTAAAGCTAGACTTATTAGGGTTTCCATGTGATCTTCTAACACGGATCTCAAGTTATCTGAGTGGTAGGACTCAACGAGTCCTCTTTAAAAACTCGATCTCTGATTTGATCCGAGTTACTTCTGGCGTCCCACAAGGAAGCCACCTTGGCCCACTTCTTTTTACTTTATTTATAAACGATCTCCCTCTAGTCTTGACAAAGTCGCGTGTCCTTATGTACGCAGATGACGTTAAGTTATGCCTGCAATATAACGAAATTTCTAGCATTTCAGACTTACAATCTGACCTAAACGCTTTTCAAACATGGTGTTGTGAAAATCTTTTGGATTTAAATAGCGCTAAGTGCAAAGTAATGACATTTTTTCGGGTGAACCCACAATATGCAACGTATACGCTGGGTGGTTGCGCGTTGTCTAGAATTACGCATGTTGATGACCTTGGCGTCCTCCTTGACCCTAAACTTAAGTTTTGTGACCATATTACTTCTATGGTGAATAAAGCCAGGGGAGTACTTGGATTTATTAAAAGGTGGTCAAAGGAATTCGATGATCCCTATGTTACAAAGACTCTGTTTATTTCACTAGTCCGTCCAATCCTGGAGTACTGTTCTCCAGTTTGGAGTCCTCAGTATGGTGTACATATAGACCGGATAGAGTCTCTGCAAAAGAACTTTTTATTATTTGCTCTACGGGGCCTTAACTGGAATGCAAGCCTTATTTTACCATCCTACTCTAGTAGACTTCTCCTAATTAATCTACCATCCTTAGTAAACCGTAGAACGATGCTTGGCACAACTTTTATCTATAAACTTATTCACGGGGATGTGGAGAGTCCCGAGTTACTGGGTCGCATAAGCTTCTCCGTGCCTAATAGAATTACCAGGAACTATATTCCACTTACATTAAATATTTGTAGATCTAACTTTGATATGCATGAACCGTTTAGAGTACTGTGTAACGACTATAATAGACTATACCACATTATTTCTACTACCGACTCTTTGCCAAGCCTAAAATCATTAATTTTATCTTACTTAGCACAAAATTAGTATTAGTATTAGTCTCGTACGTATTTCTAACTTAGTCTGTCCGCTTCTACATTGTGCTTTTAACTTCTCGCGATCTCGTTTTTACGCCTATTAGGCTCCGCGCGTAACAAGCACTGCTTGGTGTCGTAAGGGCCACTTGTTTGCGCTGATCATAGTGCATCAACGTCCGAAGTAAAAAGTCTATTATAGTCAGAATATAATACTCTGAAAGGCTCATGCAAGGCTTAGTTAGATCTGCAATGATTTAAAATTAGGGGAAAATAATTTCTAGTTAATCTACTTGGCACAGAAAAGTTTATCCGACTTAACAAGTCGGGCAGTCAATATCACCATGTATAAGGTTATAAATAAAGATAGTACCAAGAATCGTTCTACGGTTGGCTAGGGATGGTAAATTAATCAAAAGAAGTCTACTAGAATAAGATGGTAAGATAAGATTTGCATCCCAGTTTAGGCGCCGTAAAGCCAAAAGAAGGAAAGCACTTAACGGGTAAGTCGCGTATATCGGATTGGCCCGATAAAAAGTCATCAGCTTGCACTTGGAAAATTATCTAGATCGGATTGCAAGTTTAAATGGCAGGAAATGTCCTTATACTGCAGGCACAACTTAACATCATCTGCGTACATAAGTACGCGAGAATGACTTATAATCAGTGTTGGGAAAGGTACTGTTTTTTTTACCTAGGTAAGGTAAAAGCTATTGGACAAAAATAAATACCTAGGTAAGGTAAAGGTACTTCAATTTCCCAGTATCCAGGTAAAGGTAAACGGTAAAAATATTGTTTTCTCAATTTTTATAATTTTTTTGTTTTATTTATTTGTTTTTTGTTTTGTTTTATTACATTGGGGAATCAAGTCAACTTAAAATAAGACTAGGTTTCAGTTTTTAGTCATCTTAAAAATATGTAACATTATCTTTTCATTTCATTTCAATCTCAATTTAAATGTTATCTTTTTTTTAACATAACCAATGTTTCAAAAAATAAATATCAGCTGTTGTACAAACGAAAGGGATATCTTTAAGTATATTATTAATATCAAGTTGATATTCCACTCTGCGTTTATCGAAGATCGACTTAATAGTTTTTCGGCACGGCATATTAACAGGACGTCCACCAATTGCAGATAGAGGCTCCTTGAAAGATTTTTTCTCGACGTGAGATATCGGTAGCATCTCCGCCACGATGTAGTCGCACACTTTCTGATTGATCTGCAAATATTTAAATAAACACACATTATTATATATTGAGTTATTCAATTTTGTCATAAATTTAATTACCTGGGCTTAACTCAGGGAACCAAAAAACGATTTTGAATTATCCTTAGAAACTTCCATATTCGTCTTGGCTTTCTTAGCTTTCATGGCCTCGTAGTCCGTGTAACAGCTTGGATGAACCCTCTTAAAATCGAATTTTCTTGTTTTATTAACACACAACACGCACTTGTCATCCGGGTTTAAAAAATTGCCATTTAATATTAGTGGCAACACTTTCTCATTTGTATTTTTTTTTCGGCCATGTCTGTCGCGCAGAGTCAAATTGTTTTGTGCATATGTGAAAATTGCAATGCAAAGGTTACATCACAAAACAAACATGAGAATGGCTAAGTTCCCCTGACTTTTAATACTGCGTTCCGACTATTACAATTTCGAAACGAAATTGACGGGTAGATGTGGTGGATTTTGCTTATTTCAATGTCGCAGTCAGATTTGGCTATTTTTAATCAGAGCATTGTTTAATACCTATACAAGTACCTTAATAATTCCGAAGGTATAACAAAATCTGTAGCTAGGTAAGGTAAAAGGTACCCAATTATTATTATACCTAGGTAAGGTAAAAGGTACCACTACATTGTACCTAGATACGTACCTAGGTAAAAATATCTAGGTATGTCCCAACACTGCTTATAATTGAGGGAAGATCTTTAATAAATAATGTAAAAAGTAACGGACCCAGAAGGCTCCCTTGTGGGACTGCGGAGGTAACACGGAGAATTTCAGAAATTGAATTTTTAAAAAGGACCCTTTGTGACCTGCCATTTAAATAACTTGAAATCCATTTAAGCAGATCAACTGGAAAACCTAAAAGGTCAAGTTTTTGAATGAGAAGTAAGTGATTTACAGAGTCAAATGCTTTACTAAAGTCAGTGTAAATGACGTCTGTTTGAAAACTACTATTGAAGCCTTTTATGACAAATGAAGTGAGCTCTAGAAGCTTTGTGATTGTGGATCTACGTTTAATAAATCCGTGTTGACACGGAGAAATAATTGATCTGCAAAGGTGCTGCAAATGAGGAGTAATCATTTTTTCAAAAAGCTTAGGAATAGCTGACAACTTAGAAATACCTCTGTAGTTACTGGCTTCTAACTTGTTACCTTTTTTGAAAAGAGGAATAACAAATGATTCCTTCCAAATATTTGGGAATTGGGACGTTTCTAGAGATAAGGTAAACAACTTGTGAAGAGGTTTTCACAGGGCCTTAGCGCAATACATAAGCACGCACCCAGGAATACCATCGGGCCCTGGCGAATAAATCTTGACCGAGCACTTAAATAGCTAGTAAAAACAGATTGAGAACCGGTATTTTTATATTTCCTAAAAAGTCTGGACTTTACATTTCTTAAGTGTGTCAACTCTTTGCTAAACCAAGGTGATTTATTGGAAGTTGACGGATAGTACCACGGAACACAGGAATTAAAAAATTAGTTTATTGCAGTGTAAAAAACATTAACTGCATCGGACATATTAATGTATAAGTAAAGATCAGACCAATTAAAGCCAGAAATAAAATTATTTAGCCTCAGAAAGTCTGCCTTGAAAAAACAATGCATTCGTTGGATTTTTCTTATTTTTCTTCTATAACTCTACACGTATCAAATGAAAGTTCGATTGTTGGGTGATATGGATCTTCAGGTTGCGTGAGTGGTGCTACTCTGGACAGAAACACACCTTCAGGATTTGATACAAAACACAAATCAAGTAGGCGACCTAATGAATTTCGAACATGGTTTACTTGAGATAGAGATATGTCAAGCAGGCCATCAATAAAATCATGCTGTGCTAAAGGTAGTAAGACATTCGATCCATCCTCAGTGGATACAACTCCAGGTATATTAAAATCACCTAGAACTATCAACTGATCCCTATCGGAAAGCTTATTTGCAACGGACTTAATAACGGATAGGTGATTTAATAATCAGGAAGTTCAGACAACGGCGGAATATATGAGCAAGTTATGTATATAAAGTTACCAGGAAGCGATAACTTTACACAAATAAATTCAATGGTATTGAATTCATTAAAAAATAACTCCTCAGACGGGAAGTTTGAATCAACTCCAATTAAGACTCCACCTCCCCGTCTAGAGGAACGGTCATACCTATATATTGTGTACTTACCTGGAAAAACTTCGGAGCTAAAGATCTCCGCCTTTAACCAGGTTTCTGTGAACACAATACTATGAGATGCAAAGGAAAGGCTATCGGAATACAATTTAGTGAGTTTGCAACGCAAACCTCTTGCATTCTGATAGGAAAGAAGGAGGCTAGAAGTTAGTTTTTTGAAATTGGTACACTGAGAGATAGGTGGATCCACTAATTGTGAAACCACTACGGTCAAATCGGAATTCTTAGAAGTCCCTGGTTGCATGCATTCTGTAACGGATTGTTCGGATACCGAATCTTTTTTAGCTGCCGATCTTAGCAACATTTGAGGGTTTGCTGAAATCAACTGCTGATCCGCCGGAATGCTCTGTTGATCTTTTGATTTCGGTTACGGGGTGTTCCCCTTTTGCTCCTTACCACCAGCGGCCTTTTTGCGCTTAGGGGACTCTTCTAATAGCTTAAGACTATTAAACTGCGAGTCCAGCGCAGAGAGGAGATCATCAGCTCGGCGAAAACTATCTCTAGCCACTCCGAAACAGCTAATCAGCCCCATCAGGCCGCCTTTAGTTCGGCGCATGAACGATTTCATCTCGTTCGCAACCTCGACACAAGCGTCACAACAAAACTGCAAATTGGGCCCCTTTGAAAGGTCATCACTTGTCCGGCCAGTAAAACCGGCGCACTTGGTGTGCACCATATTTTCACACAGCCAGCAAGTCATATTAGACTGGTCAGCCCTGATTACGAGGCTGCATTTTTTGCAGAAGCAGACTAAATTTTTATTATTCATTTTATTTATTTACCACTGTACCAAGAAAGCGAATTGAAATTTATAAGCGAGCAGTTATAAGTACCGCAAGAGCGCAGAAACTGCACGCTTAGAACATTCAAAGCAAAGAGAGCAAGAGAGCGGGAGCGTAAATAAGTTAAAGTGCATGCACAAAAGAGAAACGGCGGGGATATAAGAAAAGAAAACACAGATAAGAATTACGAAAAACTAAAACAATTTATTAGTATTAAATACAAAGTGCACTCGCGAAGCGAACGGAGTTTAAATTTATGTTTTAATAAACCCGAAGAGAATTAAAATTGTTTTGATAAAACCCACCGATGGGAATAAACGAAAACAAAATGCAAAATTCGATGCGCAGAAAAAAACACGACCGTTCACTTTGAAAGTCTAAGACGAAGTCTGAAGTCTTAAAAACGTATATTACGGAAGAAGCATCTGATTTGATTCGTCATATGCCAATAACGGATGCTGCTTTCGAGGGTGCTTGTAGTTTCCTAATTGATCGATACAACAGATCATGTCACATTGTCAACACTCTGCTGGAAACGTTTGTGAATCTCCCTTCGACATCCAAGGCAGACGTTGCAGTTCTGCGCAAGGTGACCGACGGAGCCACGGAGATTGTACGAGGATTGGATGCAGCAGGGCAAACTAACAGGGACTGCTGGATCATACACTTCATTCTGGCCAAGATCGACGCTGAAACTCGATGCAAATGGATTGAGGGAAGCCGGGAACTTGAATCTCCGTCTGTGAATGATTTACTCAAGTTTTTAGACCGACGCTGCGAGGAATTCGAGCTCAGCAAAAGTGACTCGGACATCGACTTCAAGGGTGGCCCACAACCAAGCAAAGCAAAGCGTTCGTCACACGCTTTAGTATTGTTGAGGAACCTCATAACTAATAATTATAATAATTTGGTATATTCAATAGCATGTAAGATATTCTTTTCTGAGATGGTCTGGTCTCACTTTGATATATCGCTCTCTCTTCCTCCTGACCACGAGCTGTCAACATGAAATAAAGCGTAACTTCTTATTGTGAACTAATTGAGTATTATTCTATCAACCCAATTTGAAAGTGGTCTTACAAACCATTTAGCGTGATCTATTCGCCGTCATTGTCTGGTCCTTCGAGAGCCGGAATACTTCCGCATCTACAAACTGTTTTAAGTATATCTACACACTATGGAGCAACAGACGCTTAAACGCCTTACCCAAGCACGTGGTCGGCTAAAGGCGACCGTAACTCGCTTGGTCAATTACATCGAGAATCCACCTCCACAGAGCACTTACTCCGGAGTCGATGCCTTGCTGGCACGGCTAAATCAAGCCTTCGGAAGCCTTGAGGAGATCACTGACGAAATGCACGTGTACGATAATGTTGAGGGTTTCGAGGATCCTACCGAAGACTTCCAAGCCTATGAGGAGAAGTACCTGCGCGCGCTTACCTTATTCGCGTCGTTAAACAGCAAACTTCAGCCAAGCGCCATACCTCAAGCGGATCACAACATGGCCACATTGCTGCAACAGCAAAGTGAGTTCTTGCAACGACTTTCTGAGAACAGAGCATCTACCTTGGCCACGCCGCCGCCTGCTGCAGTTTGTTTAACTGAAAACCCGTTGCCGAAAATCCACATCAAGCCTTTTGGTGGAGACTACAAGGAATGGCCAGCCTTTAAGGATATTTACGAGAGCACCGTCCACAACAAGACCCACCTGGGAAAGATTCAGAAGTTTCACTACCTTAAGTCTTTCATAGTTGGTGAAGCGGCCAATCTTCTCAGTCAGATGTCCATTACGGAATCAGCTTATGATTCAGCATGGGAACGCCTCAATGATCGCTATGATCGCCCAAGGCATATCGTGAACTCCTTACTGGACTCATGGCACTGGCTGCTGCACCCAACGGCGAGGTGTCTAATCTACGCAAACTTACTGATGGCGCCAATTCGTGGGCTAGATGCAGTTGGGGAGACCAGCCGTGACTGCTGGGTGATTCATCTTGGCAATCAAACTCGATCCTGGCAGCCACACGGACAAGCCTTCAAAAGCGAAGCGCGCACTTATTGCAGTGAACCGTGGCAATTGTGGTAAGTGTGGCTCTGCTGACCACCAGCTGTATAGATGCTCTCAATTTCAAAATCTGAACACTGAACATCGGCGCTCCTTTGTGAAAGGAAAGTCGCTTTGCTTCAATTGCCGACGCCCTGGCCACCGATCTTCACAATGTCAATCGAAACATTCGTGCAAGCACTGCAATGGCCGTCATCATTCTCTTGTACATCCTGAAAACGTGGATTCCATGACAGTTGCTCCTGCGGACACTGCACAGGCCAGTCCTCAAACTTCTGGATGTAGTTCAACTTTGGTTGCCCAGACGCAAAACAGCAGCTCATTAACACAGTCACCGGGACTCAAAAGAAGCACATTGCCCAAAGCTTTGGTGTATGTCCAAAACTCTAAAGGGACTTACACAATTTGCCGTGTGCTTTTGGATAGCGGCTCTGAGCTATCCTACGTTTCTGAACGATGCGTCAACGCACTTGGGCTTGCACGTTCACCCTCAAGAATACTAGTTTCCGGAATATCTTCCGTCAAGGCCGAAACTACTAGAGGATTGGCAACGCTGCATATCAAGTCAATGGTGTCACTGCATACGATGTTGTCGCAGCCCATGTGCTGGGCAAAATCACATCATCACTTCAGCGGGACGACATTGACGAAAAAGCTTTAAGGATCTACGATGGACTCCTGTTAGCTGATACTTCGTTTAACACATCTTCATCTGTAGACATTTTACTGGGAAACGAACAAATTTGGTCCGTTTTGTCAGGTGATAAAAATTATGACACCGCTGGAAATATTATTGCCATCAGCTCAATCTTTGGATGGATAATCACTTCCGTTGCAATGCCGCATCCATCAACCGCCAACACGCTCATGACTACTGTTGACATAAACGCCTCTCTTCAACGCTTTTGGGAGATCGAGGATAACACTGAGCATACACAACGAGACCCTTCGCACGAAAAGGTGGAGCAGCACTTTCTGACCACACATTCCCGAGACCCAGACGGCAAATACATCGTTGAATTACCTTTTAAACACGAATGCCAAGAGTTCGGAGACAGCTTGACGGGCGCTGCCTCACGCTTCTATGCTGTGGAACGTCGCTTGCAGCGTGATATGGAGCTACGCAAGCAGTATTCAAAATTTATGAACGAGTATCTAAGCCTAGGTCATATGCGTAAGATGCCCCCTGAAGAATGCAACACATCAGCCAAAACATTTTACATGCCACACCACCCAGTTCTAGGAAAGAAGCTGCACGTGGTATTTGACGGGTCACTTGAAGACGTAAACGGACACGCTCTAAATGACGCCTTACACATCGGACCCAGCATACAACGCAACCTTTTTCATGTATGCCTTCGCTTTCGAATGCACAAGTTTGTGTTTTCGGCGGACATAGATAAAATGTTTCGCCAGATCTGGGTTGCCCCTCAGCACCGCAACTTTCAACGGATCGTATGGAGAGAAGCTCCGAAAGATCCTCTTCAACACTTTCAACTTTGTACAGTCACCTATGGAACAAGCTGTGCACCGTTTCTTGCTGTCAGAGTACTGGAACAACTAGCGCGAGACCACCAGGATGAGTTCCCCACAGCCTCAAAAATTGTGCTTGAGGACTTTTACGTAGACGATGTCCTCACCGGCGCTGAAACTGAAGACGAACTACTTAGCTGCCGCGACGAACTCATCCAGCTGATGTCCAAGGCTAAGCTTGAGCTTGGCAAATGGGTGTCTAATAGCAGCGTCATCAGCCACACCCGGCAAGACGAGCTCCAAATAACCAGTGCGGTTAAAGTTTTAGGAATGCTATGTAATCCCCAAGACGACGTCCTGTCCTACAAAGCTTCACTTTCTACGGAGCCAGATGCTACTAAACGGCAAGTATTGTCAGATGTCTCACGAATTTTTGATCCTCTAGGTATTCTGTACTCAGTTCAAGATCCTTTTTCAAGAACTCTGGCTACTTGACCTGGACTTGGATTCCAAACTCCCACCGAAGCTGGCTGAGTGGTGGCAGACCTGTCGCGACGATATCAACTACATAACAAACCTAAGGATTCCACGTTATGTACACAAAGAATCGGGATAAATCGAATTACATGGATTTTCAGATGCATCTATAAAGGCATATTCCGCTGTCATCTACAGCCGTGTAAGCTACGCGGACGGCACCTGCTTGGTGTCCCTTATGGCAGCTAAAACACGCGTTGCACCACTAAAGCAACAAAGTCTTCCTCGGCTGGAACTCTGTGGTGCATTATTGCTCACTCGCCTTCTCCGAGCTGTTAAAGAAGGCTTGCATCACAAGGATATAGTTGTGCATGCTTGGTGCGATTTCACGATTCTCCTTTCGTGGCTGTCGCACACCCCATCGAAACTGAAAACCTTTATCGCCAACCGTACTTCGGAGATCCTGGATGTCATACCACGCAGCGCATGGCATCACGTTGGCTCACAGGATAACCCTGCCGATTGCGCATCGAGGGGAATGCTAGCAGCCAATCTCATGAGCTATGAGCTGTGGTGGAAGGGACCACATTGGCTACACCTCAACAATCTGCTTGCTTCATAGCTGCGTAGTGGCAACAAACCCACAACAATTTTGGACACGCCCATAATGGATGGGCTGAAATCCTCTTCACTATCCAGCCGTGTTGAACCTGAACCTGAAGCGTCCCCGATTGAGTGTCTATCGTTTCGAGTTTCTTCCTGGACCAAGCTGATTCGCTGCACTGCTTATGTTTTACGGTTTATGCATCGAAGAATGAAGAAACGGATTCCGTCAAACCTCGCACTCACGTTTGAGGAAATCAGCGAGGCCCGCATTTATTGTCTAAGGCAGGCTCAAGGAAGCTTCTCATCCGATCTACACCAGTTGCAAAGGGGAAAAGCTGTTGCAAATTCGTCAACTCTTCGAACACTCTCACCCATGGTTTGCAAGAATGGCCTGCTTCGTGTAGGTGGGCGCCTCTCAAACTCGCTACTACCGGAGGAAGTCAAGCATCCAATTATTCTGCCGAAACATCATCGCATTTCTCTGCTTATTTTGGAACTCGAGCACAGGATACATCTTCATCCAGGTGTGACAGCACTTTTCGACATCGTTCGCCAACAATATTGGATAGTTAGCGCACGCAACATGATTGGCAAACTTACACATGCTTGTCTCAAATGATTTCGCCAACGCCACAAAACAACTGATCAATACATGGCGGACTTGCCAGCTGTTCGGGTACGTTAAGCATACCCATTTGAAAATACTGGGTGCGACTATGCCGGACCGCTTCTACTCAAGGTGCACAAGGGACGGAATCCACGAAAGGAAAAGGGATACATTTGTCTATTCGTCTGCCTAGTGACCGCCGCAATCCACTTGGAGTTGGCTACAGATCTCAGCACTGAGACATTTCTTGCTGCACTTCGTCGTTTTATCTCCCGTCGAGGCAAGTGTACCCTCATCTTCAGCGACAACGGTCGCAACTTTGTGGGAGCAAAGAAGGTGTTACACGAAATGTATAAGCTCATCCTGTCGCAGCAGCATAACACTCAAGTAACCCAAGCGTTGGCCAGCGAGGGTAATGGAGTTTTATACCACCGCATGCACCCCACTGGGGCGGAAAATGGGAATCAGCTGTTCGCTCCGTAAAGCTTCATCTGCGTCGTGTCATCGGGAACTCCATCCTCACATTTGAGCAAATGCACACCCTTCTGGCTCAAATTGAATCCGTCGTCAATTCACGCCCACTCTTCGCTACGTCAGACATCGAAGTTTCCTACTTGTCACCCGCACACCTGTTGATTGGACGCCCTTATACATCAGTTCCAGAGGGCGATCTTGGCCACATAGCAGTTAACCGACTGGATTACTGGCAAAATGTACAGGCAATGCTACAAGGCTTTTGGAAGAGATGGCATCAGGAGTACCTCACTACACTTCAACAGCCCAGAAAAAAAACACGACCGTTCACTTTGAAAGTCAAAGACACTGTCGAACCCTTTATCCCTTTTGTTCCTATGGGAGCTATAGGATATAGAGGGAGGATATAGACGTCTATGCAGATTATGCAAATTAACTTTCTCCTTAGTGATTTGGTTAAAAAAATTTATTTTTATTTAATTAACTTCACTTATCACTAACATTTCATAGGTTTCACTAAGAATAGTTCACTGCTCCGATCTTATAATTTATTTACTTCTATTGTTCTTATTCTTTCGGATCTCAAAATGGAATAATAATCAAACCTCGGCTTAAGAGATTTTATCTTCAAAAATTGATTAAGAGATTGACTCAAGAGAGTCGGCAAAATAGGATGATGAAATTTGGCAATTAAATCTGAAATCGATACTCTGCCGGAAATCGGTGTTTACATTATCGAGCTTTGGGTCTCCGATGTTTAGAATATCGGCTGAGGATGTTTTAAGAATCCGTTCAATGCGGAGTGTGAAATGATATGGGTGGGAACCAGTCGAAGGCTTAGTTGAATGAAATAGCTGACTACGTGTTTATCTCGGAGTCAGTTCTGAATTATTTGGAAAATGGGCTGTGCTCAAAGTTGTTTATAAATCGGGTAAGTGGCCCTAAGTAATGTGCTATATAACTTGCATATACTGTGCGAAATGTACTGAAAATCATACAACTTTAACCGATTTCACCCTATTGTTCCTATGGGAGCTATAGGATATAGACGTTCGATCGGCACGCGCTTTTACCCTGATCAAAATATGCATAAAATATACGATTTGGAAAGATTTCGAAATATTCTAAACATCAAATTTGGACCAATTTTACCCTATTGTTCCTAGGGGAGCTATAAGATATTAACGTCCGTTCAGCACCCGCTTTTACCATGATCAAGGAATACATAAATAAATACGATTTGAAAAAATGTATGTGAATAGCTTTTACACTGCGCGAAATAATCTGAAAAACATCAAATTTGGACCGATTTCACCCTATTGGTTCTATGGAAGCTATAGGATATAGACGTCCGATCGGCACTCGCTTTCACCCTAATCAAGGTAACCATAAAAAAATACGATTTGGAAAGATTAATGTCAATAGCTTTTATACTGCGCGAAATATCATCAATTCTTGCAAGATTTATCCGATTGTTCCTTTGGGAGCTATAGGATATAGACGTCCGATCGGGGCGATTTTCAAACTTGATCTGCGTACACATGTTTTAGGACGACTGTGAAAGTTTCAGATTTTTTTTTGTTTTTTTTTTTTTTTAACTTTGCTTTTATTTATTGAATCTTCTCTTAATTTTGAGACTAACAATAAGTTTACGAGTTTGCGCGTCCCTCAAGTCGGTCGCTGGGTGGGTAAGTCATTGCGACGAAGGCGTGATTGGTTGATCAACCTTGTAAGACCTCTCGCCAGGTGGTTCGGGTGCAACGTTAGCTTGGTAAAGTATTTTTCCTTCTGTTCTGCGATCACTTCTTTGACTGGTAGAATGTTTAAGTCGCGATGTATGTTTTCGTTGCGAACGTACCACGGTGCCCCGGTGATTGTTCTCAAGATCTTCGACTGAGCTCGCTGGACATGTCAATATTGCTATTGCTGGCATTCCCCCATAACTGAGAGCCGTACATCCATATAGGTTTTAGTACCGAGTTATACAGCAGGACTTTATATTCAAGACTAAGGGGAGACCGAGCGTTGATAAGCCAATGAAGGCTACTGGCTTTTAGCTTTAGGTGTGTTCTTTTGGCTTCAATGTGCCGGCGCCATGTGAGTCTTCTGTCGAGGTGTACTCCTAGATATGTCACTTCGTTTGCTTGCGGGAGTAGAGTATGGTTTAACATGAGCGGCGGGCAGTTTTGCCTGTTCAGGGTGAACGTAACGTGCTTGCATTTTTGTTCGTTCACTTTAATTCGCCAATCTGATAGCCACTTTTCTACATCGACCAGATGAAAAGCGAGCTGCGCAGTTGCTTGCCTCGGGCATTTTGAGCGGCTAAGAATGGCTGTATCATCAGCAAACGTAGATGTTGTTAGTCGTGTGCTTGATGGGATGTCTGTTGTGTAGAAGACATTTAATGTTGGCCCAAGCACGCTTCCTTGAGGAACTCCAGCACCAATCAGTTAAAGCAGTGTTGCGTCGAACAGCAAATTTTCTGTCGTAGAGGTAAGACTCTAAAAGCTTATGGGTGTTGTAGGGGAGCATTGTCTTGATCTTGTACATTAGATCTTCTAGCCAAACTCTATCAAATGCTTGAGAGACGTCTAAAAATATGGCAGTACAGTACTCTCGTTTTTCGAACGCGTTCCGAATTTCTGATGTTATCCGGTTGACCTGCTCAATTGTTCCGTGCTTTTCACGAAACCCAAATTGATGTGACGGAATTCCTTCCTGGATTCTTAGGTATGTGTTTATCTGGGTCAATGCGCATTTTTCAAAGAGTTTAGATAAGCATGAGAGTAGGCTTATAGGTCTATACGACGTGGTAATTGTGTGGTCTTTTCCTGGCTTTGCTATCATTATTATAATCGACTTTTTCCATCTCATTGGAAAGTGGCCAAGTTTTGCGAAGGCATTAAAAAGCTGGGTGATAGTGCAAACGGCGCAATATGGGAGCTCAATGATCATTTTGGGAGCTATGAGGTCGCAGCCCGGGGATTTTTTCGGATTCAGCTGATTTTTGATGATGCTAACGATTTCGTTTGGGCGAAACTCAATTGGTTCATGTTGAAGCCGAGGCTCATGTGGTAAAGTCGGCAAGGTGAACGCACTAGTGGCAGGATTTGGTTGGAAGACATTTTTAAGGTGGTTGGCAAACGTGCTGGCTCTGTCTTAATCTCAGCGCGCCCAGCCGCCTGTGGGGTTTCTAATAGGCATCACGGTTACTTTCGGTGAGCTTAGAGTAGGGAGAGCTCTCTATAGTGAGTGTTTTGTACTAGATGTTGACAATTGCTCTATGTAGCGTCGGTGGACATGTGCTTCTTCTTGCTGTAAAGCTTTTGTGAGTTGACGTGAGGCATATTTTAAGCTTTGCCTAGCAGATGGTGATCTGTGGAGTTGCCACTCTCGACGTAAGCGTCGCTTTTCGAGGACGAGCTGTTTTATTTGTAGATTTGTCTTCTTTTGGTTGCTTTGTGTACTTGTAGTTTGGGGTGTTGAAACTCGAGCTGCAGAGACGAGTACAGACTCCAGTGTATTAACAAATCTGTCTACGTTGGCTTCATCGTTGAGATGAGGACTTAGCTCAATGTGTGAGCTAATGTATTTCTTGTACTTAACCCAATTGGTTTTCTGAGATGTCAATTTAAACGATTGCTCCAATGCGCCTGGATGTCGGAGTAGAATAAACCGGACAGGCGAGTGATCCGATGAAAGATCCGAGAGGCATTCGCCGCTTATCAGATTTTTAGGAATGTTTTTGGTAATTGCAAAGTTTACGGCGGCTAGTGTAAGTTGGTTGCCAGTATTTTTTTGTATATTTATAGATGTGGCCTGTAGGTAATTTTTAGCAAATTTGTTATGATAGTGGTGCTTAATATGGCTTCTGATTGGAATTCCAGTCCCACCATGTGCTATACCATCTGGATGATTTGTTCCGTAAAATGAATAACCTCGTAGTTGAAAATTGTATTTGTTTATAAGGTGTGTTTCTGAAAGCAGCATTACTTCGATATGGTTGTCGAGTAGGAATTGAGCTAACTCAAGTTGATGCTGTGAGACGCCGTTACCGTTCCACGTAGATATCCTTAGGGAAGTCATTATTTGGATTGTTGTGAAACCAGCATTTGAATCAATAGATTTTGGTTTCGCATTAAATCTTGCATAGTTGTGCGCATAAACGAAATAAACTCCGTAAGGCTTTGCTGCAGGCTGTATATCATATCTTCAAAGTTGCTTTTTGACTGCTCCGGGAATTGTTGCTGCTGAGCCGTGTTCGGTTCTTGGTATGCTGATTGCAGAAATGAACTTTTTGAGACAGGGTTAGCCAGTCCTGATTTTAAAGCGCTTGCGTAAGTCACATTTTTATCAGAGTTTAAGGGTCCTAGTGAGGGTCTGGCTGCAGTCGAGAAGAAGACTTCAGGGTTTGATCTGGAAGCTGTCATCTGTTTATTTTGGGAAAGATATTTCGATAATACTCTGTAATTATCTTCAGACTTCATTTGAACCTTTGTTTCCTGGATGTTGCCCTTTACTAGAACATTGGAACTTTTTTCTCGAATATAAATAGGCGGAGGTTTTGGCTTCCTTTTCTCGACTTCAGTGGATTCGGCCGCCTGAACGTCATAGGCGTCTTCCAAGATTTTAAATCGGTTTGAGTTCGTGGGCGTTTCTATTCCAGCTAGGCTAACATTGTTACGGGTTATTTTGTGTTGAGAATTTAGAGGGCTCAGCTTCCTTTTGATTTGGATGTAGCGATCCATACCAGTCTGCACAGCCGGCTTAGTACATTCATTTGTTTTGTTCTGTTTTTCGGGCAGCGCAGCGGCAGACGTATTGATAGTTGCGCTGCTAGCTGATGATTTCATTAAACGCGCAGTCGATACGGTTGCAGTTGTTGTAGTAGTTACAGTTGACGTTGTTAAAGAAATTGCGGTGCTAGTTACTGCTGATGAACTTAGGTTATTGCACACCTGCATTGGAGCACATTCAGCGCTCTTTGGCCGCAGAGACGTCGATGGTAGCGAGTCGGAGCAAGAACGCGCTCTCTCGCTCGATACGTTTAAGAATTCGGTCAAGTTGGGGGTAATTGCCCGCGCTTGATCAGAGCTTGCATTATTTTCGGTTGCTTTAAAAGAGAAGTACGCGTTATTTCTTTGTACTGAGAGCCGTCTCTCGTCTTGCTCAGGTTGACGTTGTGTGCGAACGTCGTTCAGACTCATTGTATTCGTGGTAAAGTAATTAGAGTTTTAAGTGTTAAGTTTTATATTAATTAAATGACCAATCAATATAAACATTCGCGATTTCATCCCAGAAAGCGTCTTTTCGCGTTATAGTAGATTTATTAAAACGGTCACTGCACTTTTGTGATTTTATTGAATACTTTTTTCCGGAGCAAAATAAATACACGTCTGCATGCGACGACGGTTTAAGCCCAACCCTTCAGATGGCTAGCTTTTAAACTGAGCTCGCAAACGGTATTGAAACAGACGGACAGACGGACATGGCTATATCGACTACCCTATTGATCCTGATCAAGAGTATATATACCTGAGGTCAGCCGCAAGAGAGAGAAGTTGGTGCTTGGGGACCCTGAGGTCAGACGCAAGAGAGAGATGTTGGTGCTTGGGGACCCTGAGGTCAGCCGCAAGAGAGAGAAGTTGGTGCTTGGGGACCCTGAGGTCAGTCGGTGAACCGTCCCGTAAGGAGGTGTGATCCTAAAATCAGACTTCTCCTAGGGATACCTTCAGATCGGCAAGCCGGGAAGGTTAGAGGGAGGAGGAAGTAGTACGGGAACTAACTACAATGTATATAAGCGGACTTTGATCGAATGATCTAGTCCACCCAAAATGACTTTGCGGCTTACCACCACTGGGGAGATGCCTCTGCACCCTTAGACGGTTGGCTGCTAAGTGCCTTTCCATGGCCCGTGGCCCGTCTTATATAGGGCTCGGCGAGATTTAGTGTCGTCTGTGGGATATGCCGGGCTAAGTGTGACCGTCTCTCTCTCGGTCTAGTGTGCCCCTACATGCGCGATCGTTGGAGCGCGCGCGTTCTCGGTTTGAACTTGAAATTAAATGCTTCTATTGTTTGCTTTTTATTCTTCTTAATTTATTTCATGCTTTTATTCTTATTCATTTATTTCATGCTTATTGTGCGCGCAGCGTCACACTCCCCCCCGTCATGGATTCGAGTGGTGTTGCATAATTGTTACATAGTTCCCCCTATTTGAAATTACTCGCCAAGTCTTCTCTCCATCTTTCACCAGCCAGCGCTGTTGTTTTCCGGGTTTCTTCCCTACCAGCTTCTCCTTAATGTAGTTTTTGGCTGTTCTGGACAGTGTTGCTCCCTCCGGTAGCGTCCAACCCTCGTCGTTAGACTCCTCCTCGTGGAGCTCTAGTATGTCCCTATCCGGTGTCTCGGTTGCCCTTTTCTCCTGGGCAGTTTTGGCCGTTTGGCTGTTGCCTTGCCTGGACTGGATATTCCCGGTTGGTGCCGTGGTTTTCATTTTTGCCGGTGCTGTCCTCTTCCGAGCGGTTCCCGCCATCGGTACTGGCTCTATGAGTTTTGCCCTCGTTTGTGCCGCCCGTAACTTTGCGTGTTTGTCCCGGAATTTTCGCGCCGCCTCTGTGAATTTGTTCATCTTTTCGGTAATGAGACAAATGTTTGTGTTAGGCTTAACGTTTAGTTTTGGTGTAGGATGTAGTGTTGTATTATGGTTATGGTGTAGTGTTGGTTTACGTTTGGGGTATGGTGTAGTGGGATGACTAATGTTAAGTGAAGTAGTGGAGTAGTGGCATTTGTGTAGTTTTTTGTTATGTGTATTCAATGATAGATTGTGCTTTTCATGTGTTGCTAGTGCATCGTGTTCGTTCTGTATTGTATTTGTACCTACGTACTGTTTGATGTTTCCGATGTATACTCTCTTTGTTTTTCGTGTGTTCTGGTCTCTCACAATCATGTCTTCCTACTCCATATTCGTCTCCGGTTGGTCCTCTTCGCTTCCGGGCTCTCTTATTTCCAGCTCTAAATTTCCACACCTCAGCGTGCTCTTGTACCGCTGCCAGAAAGTCCATCCCTAACAGTATTCCTCCTGATACTTCTGTCAGTATCATAAACGACACACTGAACAATTTTCCTCCAAATTGGACTTCTGCTGTGAACTCTCCTATCGCCTTCTGCGTTGTTCCGTTGGCCATTGTTATTTCTGCACGGGCTCCACACCATTTGCCCTGGTGTTTCAGATCTTGATATCTTTTTCTGCTTATAGCGCTCCTGGATGCCCCTGTGTCCACGATTCCTTTCGCTGTCCTGTTTCCGACCCTTATCCGGGCTACTATTTGGAACCCGTCGCAACACAGCTGTTCCCCTGCTGCTGGCTCCTTTATTGCCGCCTTTGCTGCCAGCTTCAACTGCTCAGGTCTCCTGCAGCACTCCTTGGTTCTCGTACCGTTTCTTCCACAGATCCAGCAAAACAGCATCGGCGGATTGCTGCACGTGCTTGCCGCTTGTCCGGTTCCTCCGCAACGCATGCATATCTCCGGTCCTAGGTGCTGCTGTGCAGGTTGGCTTGCCTGTGTCCGGTCCTCTGCCTCTATTCCTTCTACCTCCTCCGCTAGTTTGAGGAACTTTGTCAACGAGTTGAATCCTGCCCTCCTAGCGTACAGCTTTATCTTGCTCCTGCTGTTTCTGTACACTCGGTCCAGTTTGACCTCTTCTGAGAGTTTCGTGAATTGCATCAGTTTTCGTAGTCCCATTGCGTATTCTCTTACGGGCTCCGTTTCTCTCTGTTTCATCTGTGCAATCTGATTCTCCAACTGTTCCTCATACCTCGGCGGCAAAAAGTATTCTAGAAGTTCTGTTCTGAACTGAGTCCATGTTACGATCCTGCTCGGCGTGTTGTTCCACCAATCACTCGCGATCCCCTCCAGGATGAATGGCATCGTCTGTATCAGCTGGTCCCTCCGTATTCCGTATCCGCCTGCCCACTGTTCCATTTTGCTTAGGAACTCCAGTGGGTTTGTTGTTCCTTGTTACCGGATGCCCCATCCGCGTACCCGGTCTATGACTTCTGTTTCCATTTTTATTTCTGTCTTTCCTTCCGTTTCGTCCCCTCGACTTGCTCCTTTGATGTCCATTATCTCCTCCTTTTCCCTGGATACCACGATCGCCGGAATTGTTTCCTTCGCCGGGCTTTTTTCTCTCTTATATTTTTCTGTCAGTTTTTCTCAAATGTTTTTTTTATTTTATTCAATGTTGTCCCCTCTTAGCTCGATATACTTATTCCAGCGATTTTCCAACTTCTTGATCCCATCCGAAAAGTAATTTTAGGAAAGGTTTGCAAAATTCTCCTTCGCGGCGTCGATGACTTCCTCACGTGAGCTGAATTTTTTATTAATGAGATATCTTTTCAGGTGTCGGGAAGAGATAATAGTGCGCTTTTTTCGCTTCATGTGAAGCGGTTTTGCAGCGATTACGGCCTTCAATCGCTCCAACAATGCACAGTAATACTCGCTGTTGATGGTTTTTCCTTTTTCGAGGTAGTCCACTAAGAGTATGCCATGACAATCCCAAAAAACTGAAGCCATAACCTTTAGAACCCATCGAGCCTCTCTCGGCCGCTTCGTGCCGGCTTTGGTCCATTGCCGGGCACTTATTCTGTTCTCTGGTGTTTAATAGTGGATCCAGGTTTCATCAACAGTTACCAATCGACGCCAAAAGTCCGACAGAACTGCTCTCGCGTTCGAGTTTTTGGACCGGAGTGAGCATGCGCGGCACCCAGCGGCAGAATAACTTTTTCATATGCAGAATCTCGGTCAAAATATGGCGTGTGCGCTTAGTACTGATCTTTGTGGCATGTGCTAGCTCGCGCACTTTCACTTTGCGATCAGCCAATACCATTTCATGTATTTTTTTGACATTCTCCTCTGTAACCGCATCGGAAGGCCTACCACGAAACTCTCGAAACCAATATTTCACGGTGTAATCTGACGGAGCATTTGACCCATACTATTTGTCCAATTTTTGTTTCCTTCGCCGTTTTGCCTCTCAAAAAATAAAGTTTTATGAGAGAACGAAAATCGTTTTTGTCCATATTCAACATGATGCCAAACACGTCAACAACAATCAGCTGCCAAAACAAAACTAAGGGCAGTATCGCACTAAAATTTGGTATGCTTGCCTAAATATGAACGCACCGTAAGGAACCATAACCTTCTTTGCAGTATCTTTGAACAAGTTTCAATTGATAATTTCAAGAAAATGGGGAACAAAATATTGAAATCATTAGGAGTAGCGCTACTCAAACCGGTGACCCTAATAGAAAATTACACAACGATCCAGTACAAGAAGGTCACACAGACATTACCAAAACCTTGGCCAAGGTCAAAGGACATTACTTCTGAAAAGATGAAAGTAATCTATAAGATTACGCTAAAGAAAGTAAGAACAGATTTTAAATAGCACATAAAAGAGCTAGAATTATGATACAGGAAAATTAAAAGAGGAGTAAAGAATTTTATGACCTTACTGCTATTGACAATAGGGGTGCAGAAACATCGATGTTCGTGCCCATCGATGTTTTCAAAAAAAACATCGAGTGAAACATCAATGTTTAAAAAAAAAAAAAGAAAAGGCAAAACAGTACAAACGAAAACAATGAGGTTTATTTGAGATCATTTAAAGTGTCTATTTTTGTTGAGGATAAGAAGTTGATCAACAACTTCAGACTTTAGCCTTGTTCTGTGATCAGATACAGTTTGTTCAGCTTTGTTGAACACCCTTTCATACTCACAGGACGAGGCTTGTACACAGAAATATTTTTTTGCAACTAATTTTAATTCGTTGTCATCAGTAATCTGTAAAAAGTATTTCTTATTTAACATGTTTGTCATAATTATTTGAAAATCATACCTCCCAATACTTTAAGGGGTCGCAAGTGTCAGGAGTGTTTTCCTTTTCCATAAATTGCCTTGTGGCAATAATGGCATCGGCTCGGGTGGACTTTTGATTTGTTTTGCAAAAATGAAAATGTGCATTTTGGCTCGTTTGACGTTGGTTCTGGAGGTTTTGGTGGACATCGATGGTGGTCACGAACCGTCGATGGTTTCGATGTTTTGAAAACGTCGATGTTATCGATGTTTTACTCGATGATTTGCACCCCTAATTGACATAGACAAAGCAATAGGAGATAAAGTTTTATTAAAAAACGAAACAGGCATAAGTTAGATTTCAAATGTACAGGTACGTATACAGTTACGTTTATAAAGGAAAAAGAATATATTTCGATTACTAACAGCAGGAATAAAAACAAACTGCTCATAAGGATAGATTTTAAGGATAGAAATTTTTGTAGAATATATATTTGTACTATGTCCATTTACCATATGTTAAATAATAAATATATGAATACATATATATAAAAGAAATTATTATTAATTAGCAAAAAAAAAAATTATTAATAATTGCATAAATTTCTCTATTTTTCACCTTATTAATTTTTCTAATTTTCATAATTTATATAAGAACTAACAAAATAACTCCATATAATTACGTTATTTTTCTAAAGGAGGGAGATGTAGTATGTTCACATAACGAATGCACTCTGTACTCAGTGGTAGCATAAATATTATTACAAATACATACTAACCAACAATATATTTCCTTTACTATAACGAAAATAATAAATATATGAATACATATATATAAAAAAAATTATTAGAAACAAAATACTTCAATTAGCAAAAAAATGTATTAATAATCGCATACTTTTTTCTAAGTTGTACCTTATTTATTTTACTAATTTTCCTCATTTTCACCCAATATAGTGACATATTCACATATTAATACCAAGAAATTAGAATATTCAATGTAAACAATCCACATCCGGAGCCGCTCTACAATAACATAAACAATTATTGCACTGACTAAGTGCCGAGCCGTAAGTGGCACTCTCACTCTCAAATTATTGAATAAAAGGGCAACACAAGAAAGATTTTTGTCACAAGAATTTAGTCTTTAGCATACGCATCAAGAGCAGGGTGAAAGTAACAAAAGCACAACAGAACAAGAACTGGCAGCAATTAATTGGGCGATAACTTCAGACCATATATTGGTATGGCAGACACTTTACTTTGAAAACAGATTACAGACCACTCACGTACTTGTTTTCAATGGCAAGTCCTAATTCCAAACTGATACACATGAGACTTGAATTAGAGGAATATAATTTCACAGTAGAGTATGTAAAGGGCAAATATAATTACGTAGCAGATGTAGTTATCAAGAATAACCAGAAATATAAATAAAGTCACTACAAAATATCAAAGTAGACTGAAATCCTGCGAAGGAAAAAAACAAATAGAATTGCCCAGGCAATCTAACGAAAAAGCTTCAAAGCCCAACGTATTCGAAGTCATTAATAATGACCTTGACAAGTAAAAAATATGACCTGTTTTTTCAAACGTAGAATAAAAATTACTGCCAGATATAATGTTAGCAATTTATTTACCAATGCAATACTTGACTTAGGTCAGGTGTTCCAAAGGCTTGAAATGCAAGCTGGTAAATGTAAAATCAGCGAACTAAAAATGGCACCGTGGGAAAATATCTTTAAGCAAGTTTGAATTGATAATTTTAAAAAAATTGGCAATAAAATACTGAAATCATTAAGAGTAGCGATACTCAACCTGGTGACCCTAATAACGAATAAAAAAGAAAAAGAAGGATTCAATACACGCAGGCATTACCAAAACCTTGGCCAAGCTCAAAAGATATTACTTCTTGAAAGGTATGACTCGATACATTACAGCGTACATACGAAAATGTCAAACATGCCAAAAATCAAAAGTGACAACACATGCAAAGACTGACAATCACTGATATTCCAATAAATGCTTTCGACAGAGTGATAGTAGACACAATAGGTCCTCTACCAAAAACAAATAATGGTAACGAATATGCAGTCACGTTTATATGTGATTTAACAAAATATTTAGTTGCCATTCCAATTGCCAATAAAAGTGCAAAAACTGTTGCAAAAGCTATATTTGAAGAATTTATTCTAAAGTACGGGTCAATAAAGACGTTCATTTCGGACATGGGAACAGAAAACTAAAATTTAACTTCATCAGCACACCATCACCAGACAGTTGGAACAGTAGAGAGAAGTCATAAAACTTTGAACGAGTACATACTTAACGTTTGCCTTCAATATTTTGAATACTGTTTTAACTCGACCCTTTCTATGGCCCACAATTATTGTCCATATGAATTAGTCTTTAGGAGAACTAATAATTTGCAAAAACATTTAAATAGTATAAAAAACATAGAAGTATTCTATTATATAGAAAGAAAGGAACTACAGATTAGAATTAGCACATAAAAGAGCTAGAATTATGATAGAGGAAAATAAAAAGAGGAATAAAGAATTGTATGACCTTACGGCTAACGACATTCACATAGCAAGAAACAATGCATAAGTTAGATTTCATATATAAAGGTCCGTATACAGTTACGGATATAGGGGAAAAAGAAAATATTACGATTACTAACAGCAGGAATAAAAAACAAACTGTGAAGAAGAAGAAGGTTGAGAATAAATATGTAAGATTATTCAAAATTTGTAGTGTTGAAAACCCTAACCAGCCCATTATCACAGAGTGCCTAATAGATCCGGGAAGCCCCATGTCATTGATAAAATTATCATACTTACCAGCCAAGAAGAGAGTTACTTTGGTCTAAATAAAAGGTTATTGAAAAGTTATGGCAAAATAGAATGTTTTATATACAAAAAGAAAATAAAGATTTGGTTTAACTTAATTGTAGTGGCTTAATTGTAGTGGGCTGTAATATTATGCTGGGTAGAGATTTGATTGATGCTTGCGATTTAAAAATTGATTTAGAAGCGCTGAAAATTGCTATAGTAAAGAGTATTGAACCCGAAGTCGAGAAGAATACAAAAGTAAAAATACGTTCCAATAATTGTATGAAAATTAGGAAATTTAAAACTAATTCGGAGAATTTAAGTACACGTTTAGGTGACAAAAATTTTGGGTACACATTTAGGTGAAAAGAGTTTAGGTGAGAAACATTTAGGTACACATTTAGGTGAAAAGAGTTTAGGTAAAAATTTAAGTGAGAAACATTTTGGTACACATTTAGCTGAAAAGAATTTAAGTAAACGTTTAGGTAAAAACATTTTAGGCGAGAACAATTTAGGCACAGGTTTAGGTGAGAAGAGTTTTGACATATGTTTAGGCGATGATGATTTAGGTGAGAAGGATGAGGAAGCTTTAGGTTCAGGTACTTTAAGAAAGAGTATAGAGTATAATTTTGAAAGGGAAATGTTAGAAATAAACATTTTAGAAGATGAAACTAAAGAAATGGCTTACAATATCGGTGAGTTATGAAGTTTATTGAATCGTTAGAGGAAAAATTTATTAAGAATAGAATTATGGTCAAAGATAATTTTCCTATTCCCTTAATTGATGATTTGTTAGATAAATTTGTGGGAAAATCGGTTTTTACTAAATTAGATTTAAAGAATGGAAACTATTGGATATGTGAGTGCTTTATTAAAAAGAACAAAAGAGGAGGAACGCGTCCGTTCGTTGTGAAATTACAGGCGAGAGAGAGTTCTTTGATTTATATCGATACATATATGGAGTTGCTCGCAGGCAACTATCGCAATCGGCTGACAGACGGCGTTGCCAAATCGTTACATATTTCTAACACTCCTTCTCAACGCTGTTTGTCATTTTACAGGATATTTAAAAAACATTATTTACAGCAAACCCATCATTTTAATACATTTCATGTGCTTAATCTTACTTAGGTTCTTTGTTAACACATCTGCCATCATGTTTTCTGTTGATACATATTTTAAATCTATAATCTTTTCTTTAAACATATTTCTTACATGATGATACTTTATATCTATATGTTTGCTGCGCGCGTGATATACAGGATTCTTTACAAGATACTGCGCGCTTTGATTATCGCTGTGTATTATAATCCGTTGGACTTCACCAAGACCCATCCTACACAAAAGTTTACGAATATACACTGCCTCCTTTGCAGCTGAAGAAAGTGCAATGTTGTGCTGAGAGCTACCACGGGTTGCTTCTTAGACTCCCAGCTGATCGCTGCTCCTGCCACCAAAAATGTCCAGCCGGAGAAGGATTTCCTGTCGCTGTCGTCTCCAGCCCAGTCGGCGTCAACAGAACAATAGACAGCATGTCTAGTTTGCTGATAATTTAACTGGAACGTCTTCGTACCCAGCAGGTACTTTAAAATTTCGCTTGGCACACACCATGTGCTCTTGGTGTGGATCCGAGTTCCGTTGAGCAAGCTTCGCCACGGAGTGGAGTATATCTGGCCTTGTCGTTATAGCCAAATACATAAGGGAGCCTATCATGGACTGGTATTCAACCTGATTTGCTCTCAAACACTCCTCTTTGCTGCATCGAACCTGGTAACCAGCTTCTAGGGGTAGAATAGATGCCATACAGTTCTGCATCCCGTAGTCTTCCAATAAGGCCTCTATGTACTGCTTATGGCCCACTCGAACACTGCCAACTTCGCCATCTCGATCAATTTCCATTCCTAGCAAATGTTTCAGGATACCGCCATCTACAACATCGTACCTTTTTGATATGAGGTACTTGATCTCATCCAGCTCAGCTTTCGAGTCGCTCGCCTCTATGATGTCATCTACATAGACTACGATCAAACTCATGTGGTCATGTGAGAACCCTAACTTCAGAATGGTCTCGTCCAGGTTGCTGTTCCACTCTCGGCCACTTTGTTTTAAGCCGTAAAGCGATTTGTGCAGCTTCAGAACCTTTCTTGCATGTTTTTCGTCAGTAAACCCCTCATGTTGCCTCATGTACACCACGTCATGAAGTTCACTGTTGAAGTAAGCAGAAGAAACATCAAGTTGGTGCATATACATACCATGTTCGACCGCTATCGCAATCATCAGCCTTATTGATGAATATCTGGCCAGACCTTTCGAGGTCTCCCATGCCGCCCAGAACAAACAAGTTTTGGCCTCCCAGGGCCCCGTTTATCGCTTAGCAGCACCTCTGCTTCCGGCAGCACCTCTGCTTCTGGCAGCACCTCTGCTTCTGACAGCACATCTTCATCAGGAAACACCTCGGCTTCTGGTAGTACTTCTGATTCTGGTGGTTGCTCTTCTTTGCTCTCCTCGCTGGCATATACATCGGGCTCATTTTCGTCATAAGCTCCCATCTCTTCAATTTGTGGAGCGAAATTACTTTCATTATATTTTTATACCCGTTACTCGTAGAGCAAAAGGGTATATTGTATTCGTGCAAAAGTATGTAACGACCCTATAAAGTATATATATTCTTGATCAGGGTCACTAGCCGAGTCGATATAGCCATGTCCGTCTGTCCGTCTGTCTGTCCGTCCGTATGAACGCTGAGATCTCGGAAACTATAAAAGCTAGAAGATTGGCATTTTGCATGCAGATTCTAGGAGTTCCTACGCAGCGCAAGTTTGTTTCAAAATGGTGCCACGCCCCCTTTAACGCCCACAATCGCTTATATACGATTTTAAAAATTTAAATATTTCGGAAATGTAAAAATGCAGTTTTATTGTGTTTATCAATACCTATCGAAATGTAGAAGAAATTTTTCAAATCGGACCATTCGTTAAAAAGTTATGCGTGATCAAAGTTTCTATCTCCATCTCCCTCGCACTCCCTTTACCTGAGTAACGGGTATCTGATAGTCGGGGCACCCGACTATAGCGTTCTCTCTTGTTGCTTCTGAAAATGCTCCAAAAATATTACGTCACGTGACTCTGTGAGTTTTCCTGTACATGGATTATACAAACGGTAAGCAGCATCCGTATCTGAATACCCTACAAAAACATATTCGATTCCTTTCGGTTTGAATTTACGGAAATGTTTCTTATCCAAGCCGATCGCTTTAACCCCGAATACCTTGAGATGACCTACACTCGGTTTCCGTCCGAACCAAGCTTCGAACGGCGTCATATCCTCCAGTGCTGATGACTCCGATCTGTTTCGCAAGTATGCTGCAGCAGCTACGGCTTCCGCCCAAAATGCTTCGTCCATATTAGCATACTGCAACACGCTCCGAGCCATCTCAACCAGCGTCCTATTAGCTCTTTCCGCCACACCGTTTTGTTGAGGTGTATACGGTACAGTAAGCTCTCTCTTTATTCCATTGCTTACCAAGAACTGCGTAAACTCTCCGCTCAAATACTCCCGTCCGTTATCGCTGCGCAGGATTTTGAGCCTTTCTCCTGTTTGTTTTTCCACCAGTGCTTTAAGCTCCGTGAACTTTCCGAAAACTTCATCACGCGTCTTCAGAAAATATACCGAGGACCGCCATTTGATTTTTAGCTCATCGGTCCGCAAATGTCTGTGTGAACACGTTGCAAAATATTATTCGCCCGATATTCTGCAACCTTAGGAAATGGCTTTACAGTTATTTTACATTTAGCACTCGTTTCGCACACATGATCACGCATGTCACACTGACTCGCTTTTAGTCCACGCACTATGTTATTTTTTATCATTTTATTTTTAAGCCTGTGATGCCACTTTATTATTTCTGAGTCTTTCACTTCTGCCGCAAAACACAAATTTTTCTAGTAATTTAAAATTGTTCAAATTTTAGTAAGAACAAGTCGTTTTTCTTATCGGCACTCAACACAACAGTTCCATTTTTATTTATTATTTCAAATCCGTTTTCAAGTGCTCTCGATACGGATAGAAAGTAACACTGTAAATCTTTTACATAAAGTACATCCACGAGTCGATCGTACTTTTCTTCCATTTTATGCGTACATTTCCACGGCCTTCCGCCATGATGCTATTACTGCCGGCCAATATTATTATACCCGTTACTCGTAGAGTAAAAGGGTATATTGTATTCGTGCAAAAGTATGTAACAGGTAGAAGGAAGCGTTTCCGACCCTACAAAGTATATATATTCTTGTTCAGGATCACTAGCCGAGTCGATCTAGCCATGTCCGTCTGTCCGTCTGTCTGACCGTATGAACGCTGAGATCTCGGAAAGTATAAAAGCTAGAAGACTGGCATTTTGCATGTAGATTTTAGAAGTTCCTACGCAGCGCAAGTTTTTGTTTCAAAATGGTGCCACGCCCCCTCTGACGCCCATAAGCCACAAGCTGTGGCCACAGTTTTGATGATATTATGAAAATTTTAATTGATATGGATTTGTTTCGTCAATAAATATCGATTGGCCTAATAAAAGTTGGCCACGCCCACTCTAACGCCCAAAAACCCATTAATCGCTTAAGCCTGGCTAGCACCTACATTTCCGCCTTTCATGGCGCGATCTAACGGATGACTTTGGAACAGCTGGCCAAGGTGCTCAACAGAGTCAACGTTAATTCTCGATAAGGATTTCTATTAAAGGAAATTGCGATGGTTTTCATTTGTCAATACCGAACTATATCCCAAGAACTATGCAAATCAAATCTAGTTAGCCAAATTGGAGGTCTGAGTCAAACAATTGCGTATGTGTGTATGTATGTAAGCATATACATATGTATGTATTTACATTGTACACAGTTGTAATTGCCCGGAAAAGATAACTCCTTTCAAAGAAAGCTATTCGCTATTCCCGTTACTCGTGTTGTGCAAACATTTAGACTTTAATATACATAATAATATTTAAGAATGTATGTGTTTAGCCAATATAAGTATGTATGTTTAATATTTCTAGTCAATTTATTGCACTCAAAAACATAAACATAAACACAGCTGCTGGTGCAGGACAAAAGCTGCCTGCGCTAAAGAAGCGCTGGTGCTGATGCCCGTGCTGTAAAGCTGCCAGTACTAAGAGATCGCCGAATTGAAATTGATAATTTGAACTTTTTGTCTTTTTTTCCTGTGGTCACTATAATTCACATTATGTTAAAAAAATGCATATGCATATTTATATTAAGTTGTTTAGCTGAGTAACGGGTATCTAATAGTCGAGGCACTCGACTATAGCGTTCTCTCTTGTTTTTTCTCTATGTTCCTTCATACTTGTAAAACTAGAGCGATTGCAACACAAAAGCGTCGTGGCGCCACTGTCTAAGCACCAAACGCTCTCTCGGCGCTCTCCGAACTCACTTGGCCCATAAGAGAAAACAGAATAAATACGACTGTTCTCCTTCTTCTCTCCGCCTTTCCTTTCGGGTTTACCCTTTTCGCGATAATTTACAGCAATATGCCCTTGACGACCGCATCCCCAACACGCTCTCTTGTTCTTGTCTTTGTTCTTCCACTCGGTTTTGGCAGTCACTTTCTCACTTCGCGACGCAAACATTCTTGTCTCTTTCTCATGAACCGTTTCGTCGTTCTTTCGTCTCTCTCCTTCTTCCAGCAATTTGATTTTTAGCACATTCAACGACGGCAATCTGTCGCGCGTCTCGACAGCAACAACAAAATTCCAAAATGCATCACTTAGGCCAGACAACAACAAAATAACTGTAACTTCTTCGGGTAGAGTTACCCCGACTTCATTCAGTTTCTCCAGAGTATCAGAAAATTTGCTTATATGCGATTCAATGTTGTTTTCTTCTGCCATTTTCATTCGAAGCAATTGCCTAAGCAGAAATACACGCCGCGCCGGTCCTGTTGGCCTATGTATTCCTAGAAGCCTGTCCCATGCTTCCGCTGCACTAACACAATATTTTAAATGATTTATTTGAGACGGTTTTATATGTAACATTATGCTCGCAAGAGCTTTCTCATCTTTTGTATCAAATGCAGCCTTGACTTCTTCACTGTCATTTTCATTCTTTACAACCCGACGGCAAACCACTGCCAACAAATCTGCGTATATTAAAACGCTTTTCATTTGCACTGCCCATGCGCTGTAATTATACCCGTTACTCGAAGAGTAAAAGGGTATATTGTATTCGTGCAAAAGTATGTAACAGCTAGAAGGAAGCGTTTCCGACCCTATAAAGTATATATATTCTTGTTCAGAATCACTAGCCGAGTCGATATAGCAATGTCCGTCTGTCCGTCTGTCCGTCTGTCCGTCCGTATGAACGCTGAGATCTCGGAAACTATAAAAGCTAGAAGATTGGCATTTTGCATGCAGATTCTAGGAGTTCCTACCCAGCGCAAAAAGGTGCCACGCCCCCTTTAACGCCCACAATCGCTTAAATACGATTTTAAAAATTTTAATATTTCGGAAAAGTAAAAATGCAGTTTTGTTGTGCTTATCAATACCTATCGAAATGTAGAAGAAATTTTTCAAATCGGACCATTCGTTAAAAAGTTATGCGTGATCAAAGTTTCTATCTCCATCTCCCTCGCACTCCCTTTACCTGAGTAACGGGTATCTGATAGTCGGGGCACCCGACTATAGCGTTCTTTCTTGTTTTCATCATCGAGTCTTTCTATGAATCGTGTTTAATCGCGAAGCCACTAACTTAGCCTCAAGTCCAGAACTTTCCACGCAGGGAGAAGCTCACTTTTTACCGCAATGACTTAACACACACAACCGTAACCGTCTTTTAACGCGAAGCCCTCTACTGGCCCTTAAGTCCAGAACTTTCCTCGCAGAGACAAGTTCACTTTTTACCGCGATTACCAAACACGATCACACGCAACTCTTTTTTATACCCTTGCAGAGGGTATTATAATTTTGGTCAAAAGTGTGCAACGCAGTGAAGGAGACATCTCCGACCCTATAAAGTATATATATTCTTGATCAGGATCACCTCCTGAGTTGATATAGCCATGTCCGTCTGTCCGTCTGTCTGTTTCTACGCAAACTAGTCTCTCAGTTTTAAAGCTATCGAATTGAAACTTTGCACACACCCTTCTTTCCTTTGCACGCAGTATATATGTCGGAACGGCCGGGATCGGCCGACTATATCCTATAGCTGCCATATAACTGATTCATCGGGATTGCCATAACTTTGGTGTTTGTTAAGTTAGGAAGTTGGGATTTTCTATGGGTTTTATTTTTGGCCAATCAATCCAACCTACCAAACTTCATAAGGATCGGCCGACTATATCCTATAGCTGCCATATAACTGAACGATTGGAAATGCCATAACTTTGATGTTTTTAAAGTTAGGAAGTTGGGATTTTTTATGAGTATTAAGAATGCATCATATGAATAATTTTGGAGAATATAATTTACAGAGTATTCTGCAAGGGTATATCAACTTCGGCTCCGCCCGAAGTTAGCTTTCCTTTCTTGTTATTCCTTTCGCAGTGTCAAGTCACTCTGGGCCCATAACCTATTGGATATGTGAGTGCTTTATTAAAAAGAACAAAAGAGGAGGAACGCGTCCGTTCGTTGTGAAATTACTGGCGAGAGAGAGTTCTTTGATTTATATCGATACATATATGGAGTTGCTCGCAGGCAGCTATCGCAATCGGCTGACAGACGATGCCTAAAAAAGAGTGTTCGCGGTGTTGGGATTCTTACGGATGTTTAGTCTAAAGTTTGGCTGGCCTTTGGCTAGCTAGGGGGAATTTGTTTACGTCTGTCTCAAGCTTGGCTCGCCGTTTGCGAGGGTGGAAATGTCTATAAGATAAAAACCAGTGAGAACTCAGTAGCAAGCTCTGCCAAAATAAATTTTTTACAATATTAATTAGAATCTTTAATTAAAGTTATAGTTAATTTGCACATATACAGTCGTCGGCTGTCGCAGTATGTGTGCAAGAGAACGGCTGACTCTAGAGCGCTCTCTCGCTGGCTTTTGGGCAAGAGAGCGAAAAGTCAGTTGAAAAGACAGCACAAAAAATTCGTGTGCAAAAAAATCGTATGGCGTTACGCATCTTCGAGATTATATTGGTTTTCATACCTAGCCAATGTCATAAAAAGTCTGTCTGGTAATTTTTTCATAATTACATCTTTAACTGTATTATTAAGAGCATTTGCATATAAAATTGTATTTGCAGCGTTATTTTCTAAAGCTAATTTATTTAATATTACAAAAGATTTGGACTCAATGTCCTCAACGAACTTACGTATACACCCGGGAGGGGGGTGTTATACAGACGTTTTAGTAGTTCTTCACAGGGCGTCTGGGTTTAGTACTCATTGATGAGGGCTTTGCTTAAGTCCCTCCGTGAAGCTGCATTTCGATCGTACTGAAGAATACGCTCGCCTGGCGTATACATGTTGTGGGATATATGTAAAGGATGAAATCTATCCTCCTGATGAACGGGCTGAGCTCAAGCGTTTTTTTTTTTTGCCTCCAAATTGCTGCACTTGCCTGATTTGGTTCAGGGCTTGATTAAGATGGTTTTCTGATAATAATATTACTGGTTCTGCCATTTTTGGTTTTATAATAAAACGAGTTTTTGCAAATTTGTATTTTTAGTTGACAGTCACACGGGTCAAGATTTTTTTTTTTTGTTAAAAAAACCTCGCAATCTGAGCTTCGATAGCGTGTTGCAAAAATTGAGGTTTCCGTTCGTATATTAGCGACACAAACCGACACTGCGTTAGCTGGTTTAAAATTGCACTGTTACGAACGATATTTGTGTTCTTTAAGGATATAGCCGTACAAAAAGTTATATCCTACCGGCTGCGCCAATAACAAATTCGGGATTCAACACTTTGAAAAAAATATAATTTTTATTTATCAAAATAGTGTAAACGCGAACTGGGGGAGATAGGTCTGCTCCTTACAAGATTCAACTTAAAACTAAGACTTATAAACTAAGCTGGCGCTTATCAAACCTTCGATTGGGAGAAAGAACTTTATTGATAATTTGAGAGTGTCCAAAATGAGAGCACTGAGCATGAGCGCGATCTAGGTTTGAGCTGCGCCTGCAATTTTACAGTATTGGGGGATAAAAGCTTTTTGGAGTTTGGGGATATTTGTTTACAACGCAAGGAGGATGCTTACATTAATTGCTCAGTCGTTTGGGGTTCGTTCATTTGTTTATAACTCAATAGGATGTTTATATTAATTGGAGACTCTTGGGAGCCGATGGTTTTGGGTGTGACAAATGCTTAATTTAAATATGTTTATGTGGTAGATATGTGGGTGTGGGTATGATACTATATATAAAATAAATCTTAGTCTCAACATTTACATTCAAATAAAAAATTATCAAACAAAAACCCCCTTAACCCTTTTAATTGATTCAGGCGCTGATTTAAGTCTTTTAAAATAAACTCTGATAACTATGATTACTCTTAAATCCAAAGGTTTAGCATTTATAGAGATACAAACAGGAAAATTTATAATCCCTTTCAGCTCTCAAATTGTTAATAATAACTTTCCGATACTCTGCGATGGTATAGTAGGAATGGACTTCCTAAAAACATTTAATTGCCAAATTGACTTTCAGACAGATCACGATTGGTTAATAGCTAGACCCGAAAACTTCGATCAAGAGATCAACATTCCGATTATACATTCAATAGACAATAACTTAATAATTCCTGCTAGGTCCGAAGTTGTAACACAAATTTATGTAAACACGTCTCACAAAGAGTACTTATTAAAAATCAGTATATATCTGATGGCGTAATTATAGCAAGCACTATAGCCAATTCTAATAATACTTTTGTCCGCATTTTAAACATAACTTATGCCAATAAAATTATAAACATTTCTAACATTGACTACGAAGCATTAGATAACTATCAAAAACAACAAAGTACAGATTGCAAAATCAGACAAAATTAGGTCCTATCCAAATTAACAAAAAATTTTCTGAAATGTTTAAAGCAAGCTTGCGGAGCAGTCTTAACTCAATCACACGATGGAGTTGATCTCCCGGTAGCATACGCCTCAAGACCATTTACAAAAGGCGATAGTAAAAAATCAACAACCGAACAAGAATTAACAGCAATACACTGGGCTATAAATCACTTCAGACAATATGTATATGGCAAACATTTCACTATTCAAACAGACCTTAGACATTTGTTTTTAATGAAAAATCCAACTTCCAAGTTAACAAGAATGAGACTAGATCTAGAAGAATTTCAATTCACAGAATACCTTAAGGGAAAAAATAATTACGTGGCAGATGCCTTATCAAGAATAGGCATCGAAGAACAAGCAAATTTTATAAGTCACTACAAGATTACAAAATAGACAGAATAATAAAAACTACGCACTTTCAAAATCAGATTCGGATTTGCAAAAGCATCCGACAGCTTCTAAGCCCAAAATATTTGACGTCAAATTGTTCCCCTTAAAAAAAGGAAAAAAGATATATGCAAGAATAAGTGTTGATGATCTATATACCAATAGAATATTCGATTCAGATCAATTTTTCCAAAGGGTGGAAAGAACGGCCGGAATAAATAAGATTAGCCAACTTAAAATGGCACCGAGCGAAAAAATATTTGAAATTATTTCAATAGATATATTTAAAAATATGGGCAATACAATATTAATGAATTTAAGAGTAGCGCTACTCAAGCCGGTGACCACAATAAATGATAAAAAAGAAAAATAAGCTATACTGTCTAGACTACATAATGATCCAAACATACAGAAAATTAAAAGACATTACTATTGACGCGTGACGTTGCAAACCACGTGGAAAAATGTATTAAATGCCAACAGGCTAAAACAACAAAACATACTCCCTTGACTATTACAGAAACACCTCTGAAGGCATTTGATAGAGTGTTATGGGATACGATCGGTCCATTACCTAAATCAGAACGAGGAAATGATTATGCAAGTTAATTTCCAGGATAATAAAAACCCAAAAAATAAGTTTTGAACGTTTGATTTATTCGGAGTTCAATTTGAGACTGATTTTATAAAATTTTTTTTTTTAAAAATCTGCTTGTCCTCAAGAGGTGTTAGAAATAGGGAATATTATTAAATTCTGGTATTATTTTTTTAGGAATTGATATAATATTAGTTTTGTTGTTTAAAATTTGTGGAGGCGGTTCTTGGATATGTAGGATTACTTTTTCTTTTCTGTGAATACAGTTTTTTAATACGATCAAAGCAAGAACAATAGCGCAAATTAATGTTACTGTGGTTATTCGATTTATTGTAGAATCATTCTGTAAGGTTTGTAAGTGCTTTCTATTTTTGATATGTAGAGCTTCCAATGCTTCTAATGACAGAATTTGAATGCGTTGTGCTTGCAATGGGGTAATTTGAATTCGTGGGATTTCGGGTTTCATTATTACTTTTTCTTTGTTTGTAAAATTTTTTCCATTTATATTTATAGTTTCGTTTAAAAAGGTAACCATGAAAGTTCCTCTGAGTTGATGTGAAATATTGTTTGAAATTAGGCTGCCGTTAAAGTCATTTAAGGGTAGTATGCCGTCGTCTATTTCCTCTATTGGTTCAATGTGGTCCGAGTTACTATAATCACACAGCGATTCCTTTCCCTGAGCTAGTTTTGAAATACATTTTGAATTACTTAAATTAACAATTTTTCCTTTTTTACAAATTTTAACATAGTTTGAAGTTTTACAATCATAGGGTAGGCCTAGTATTACATTGTTTGATATAAAAAGTTCATTAGTTTCTAAATGTATTATTAATTGGTTTCTGATGACAGGCTTTAAAAGAAGATTTTCATAGTTAGTTGGTTCGAGTTCAGGTATTTTTATTAAGTAAATTATGGTTGTTTTATTATGTAAGACAGACACATCAACAAATTCCAGTGTTTCCTCAATTGAAAACGAGGTAATGTTATTTTTTTGAGATATTTTATTTATTTCGTTAAGTTCAGGTTCGTTTAATAAAAGAGTATTAATTACGTTAATTTTAGCCCATTGTATTGCAAATTTAATGTTTCCTATTTCTTCTTTCATAAGTCTAACTTGCGTTTGCAAGCTCGACGCAATATCATTATTAAAAAATCTGTCTTTTTGAATTGAATTTGCTAGCATATTGGAAGTGGTTGTTAAATTATTTATTCTGTCTTGAAGCTGATTATTGATAATAATTTGGTCGTTGTTATTTTTAATTAAATTATTGAGGTTACTTTCTATCATAACTAAATCTTCGTGATCTGGGTTACCTGCGATATATTTCCAAGCTGAGCCAATCATATTTATTGACCTAGCTTGACGGCTTTTTGTTGTTAGGGTAAGTGTGCTTAGAGCAGAAAGTGATTGAATTATTTCGTGTGTCAGAGTGTGATAATGTAAACTATTTTGTAATCTGTTTATTGTGTGTTCTCTTATTTGTAATAGTTCCGTTTCAATCTGTTTTAAATTTATGATGTGAATTAATTTTATTGTTGATATCTGTAATTTTCCTATACCCTTATGAATTGTTATAGTATGTGCATCGGTATAATTTGTTATGTCGGTGGTCGCGATTGCCATTGGTATCAGCGTTATTAAAAACAACATCCTGTAATTACAAAAATGTCTCATTAAACAACGGTATTGTAGGGTTATGGGCCGATCACTCACGAACGGACTGATAACCCCAAGCGGACAACAGCTGTAAACGTTATAGGTAATCTTATTTATTATATTTTTTTTTTATTTTTAAGTTTTTTTTTTTTTTTTTTTCGGACTGACGTGGACAAAAATTTCCTAAGGAGTTTTCGGACTTAGTTACCTTTAATATTACTTTTATGAACTACCCTTCCTGCTTCTGTTAAAATAGTTGTATTCCTGTTTTCTTTGACAATTTCTTTTTTAAAACGTGGGGATAATTTAGAGCCTAGTCTGGTGTTTTGTTTTACAAATATTTCTTGTCCTGGTAGATATGATTTTATAGGTTTCCTTTCTTTGTTGTGGTTTTCTAAATCTATTAATTGCTTTTGTTTAAGTTTTTCTATGTTATTTTGCCTGCTTTTTTCATATTGTTCTGGGTCGGTATTAATATTTCTGCCAAAAAAAATTTCTAATGGTCTTTTCTTCGTTACTGAATGTATTGTGTAATTGTATTCGTAAATGGCTCTGTCTAATAATTCTTCAAAGGTGTTGTATATTTGTTTGGTTTTAAGGCATCTCATTATTTCCGAAAGGGTCGAATGAAATCGTTCAATCTGTCCGTTAACTGAACTTTTGTAGGGAGGAGCTTTAAAAATGGTTATATTTAATTGATCTCTCATCATAAAGGTAATAGATGCTGAATTAAAAGCTTTTTCATTATCCATTACTATAAATTTGGGTACTCCATAGTAGAATATTATTTCGTGTAACTGTTTTTTAATGTCTTCAGTAGATTTGGATTTTATAATTTTTGCCTGTGCTAATTTGGAAAATGTATCTATTGCGGTCAATACTAATTTCTTTTCTGTTGAAAAGATGTCAATGTGGATTATGTGTCCAGGGTATTCAGGAATTGGGGTTTCTTTAATTTCTGGATTGGGGGGATGTCTATCATATTTGCCTTCTTTGCATACCCTGCATTGTTTGACTAATGTTGTTATTTTTTGTTTCATTTTGGGGAAATAATATTTTTCTGCAAGTTGGTTTTTGTTTTCTTCTGCGTTTCTATGTGCTCTGTTATGTGTTTCTAATATTAATTCTTCCTGCTTAGTTTCTTCTGTCAAATCTTCTACTTTATTTTGTGTGAATCTGATTTTAATGGATCCGAAATGTTCCGAATAAATTCGCTGTATCTCTCCCATTATCTCTTCTGATGTGAAAATTCCATTTAGGATTGACGGATTTAAATGTTTTTTTTAATATTTCAATAAGATCAATATTCTGAAAGTCTGGTCGAGTTATAACGTGTCTATGAAAGGTGGGGAACGGAATAGTAAATTTGTAGTCGGGGGGGTTTTCTTTGTAAATAAATATCTGATTCTTAAAGGCATTTATTGGTACTTCGACGCTGGGGATAAGGTAATGACCAGAGCTCTGCGCGCTGTGTTGTGTTGCTGTTAATGAGTTAATTTGGTTGCTTATGGGGATCCTAGACAAAGCATCGGCCACTATGTTTTCCTTTCCGGGTTTATAAAGTAATTCTTTATTATATTCGTCAAGATATGATTTCCATCTCTTGATCGCTATCCCTCCCTTCCAATTACAATCGTGTGTAAGTGGTTCGTGGTCAGTATAGATTTTAACTTTGGTTCCACCGTAGAGATATCCTCTAAGTGTTTTTACTGCCCATGAAATGGCTAACATTTCTTTCTTTGCCGTTTCGTAGTTTTCTTCGGTTTGAGATAGTGTTCTAGATATGAAAGCTATAGGTCTGTCTTTTTGTGAAAGTACTGCTCCAATTGCGTGATCGGAGGCGTCTGTTGTCAATACAAATTCCTCGTTAAAATTTGGATATTGTAATATTACGTCTTCTGAAATTAGGGTGCTTTTTAAATTATTAAAGGCCTGAATGGCTTCATTGTTGAAGTGAATAGATTTCTTGGATGAAGCTTTCTTCGAAATTCTCCCATCCTCGCCTCTAAGTAATGTGGTGAGTGGTTTTGCTAGTGCAGCGTAGCCCATAATAAATCGTCTGTAATACCCTGACAGTCCAAGGAAAGATCTTAATTCCTTAACGTTTTTGGGAATGGGGTAGTTAGCGATGGCCTCTACCTTTGTTGGATTAGTTTCTATTCCCTTATCTGAAATTACAAATCCTAAAAATTCAACTTTATTTTTGAAAAATTCGCATTTATCCAATTGGCATTTTATGTTAGCATTATTTAAGGTTTCAAATATTGTATCTAAATTTTTTGAATGAGATTGTGCGTCTGGACTGAAGACAATTATGTCATCGATATAAATATAACAGATTTTCCCTATGTGTTCCCTAAGAATGTCGTCTACGGCACGCTGAAAAATAGATGGTGCGTTTTTCAGTCCAAATGGAAGTCTTGTGAACTCAAATTTTCCGTTATTCACGGAGAAGGCTGTCTTTTCTATATCGCTTTCTTTTAAAAGAATTTGATGGAACCCACTTTTGAGATCTAACACAGAAAACATTTTATTATTTCCCAGTTGTGCAAGAACTGCATTTATGTCTGGTATCGGGTATCTGTCTGCTATTGTAACACTATTTAATTTTCTGTAATCTATTACCATTCTATATTTCTTTACATTAGAGGCATCTAATTTTTTTGGTACAATCCACACTGGTGAATTGTAAGGCGATCTAGAGGGTCGTATTATATTGGTGTCTAAAAGTTCTTTTATTTGTCGGTCAATTTCGTCTTTGAGTGCCATTGGATATTGATAAAATTTCGAGTAGACTGGTGTGTCAGTGTTTGTACGTATCTCAGCTTTCACGTTTGTTGTGTAAGTCAATTTTTCGTTTGGTTCTGCAAAAAGATTCGGATATTTCTGAATAAGTTGGTTAAGATCTGATTTTTGTGTCCCAGTAAGATGATCTGTCTGAGGAATAATTAAATTTACAGCTTTGAATTTTTTTTCTTTAATATTGATTGTTTTTTCCATTTTTTAAGTGCATAGATTTGGTATTAGTGTTAATTATTGCTCCTAAATTTTTTAAACTGTCGTTTCCCAGAATGGCATCAAATGTTTTTAAAGTCGGTAATAAAAAAAATTTAATTGTTGTATTAGGGTCGTTAAATAAATTGGCTGATTTGTGATGTGTAATTTTAATACTTCCGCCAACCGAGATGGCGTCAAACGGGGATTTATTTTCTATAGGATTTTTTACGAATTTTGGCAAGATATAATTATTGTTTGAACCGGTATCAATTAATATTTTTAAAATTTCTCCACTTCTCAGTTTGCATTCAAAATATGGCAATGAGGAGTTTGTTAGTCTAAAAAATGAAGGTAGGTATAATCATATTGGTATTCTTGGTCGGCTTGGTTTATGGATTCAGAATATTCTGTTAGGGATTCGGGATATTCAGATTGTGATTCATCCTGTGATTTTATGGTTTCGTTATATTCGTCAAGGGTTGGTGTTTCATCTTCCACTTCTGAAGAAGTGTGAGGGGCTGCTTGAATATTAAAATTTCTGGATTTTTTTACGGCTTCGTTTAGAGGCATTGGCGGTCTTTTACCAGCTTCGAAACGTATGGGTTTGTTCATATAATTGATATGTTTTGATTGCAAGGTCCTGTCGATGTCCATGGGTTCTGGTCGTGGTTGTGGCTTTACAGCCAAAGGTCGAGCGGAGGAAAGTTTCCTGAAGGTCGAACTGCAGTATATTGTGGGACTTGTGGAATTTGATTGTTATAGTAGAACTGGGGTCGTGGTTGATTAAACATATTATTATTTTGTCTAGGTGGAACTAGAGGATTTTGATACTGGTTATTAATGGGGAATGACCACTGTGGCCTGCTTGGCTGTGGTCTGGTTGGTTGTGAATGTGGTAAGTTTTGGGAAGGCACGTTTCTAAATCCGGATTGTTGCCCTCTATTAACTGCATGGTTTGCACGGAACGCTTGGTTCTCTAACTTTAAACAAAGATGTAAAGCTGAAGGAAGATCGGTTGGTTCCTTCATACCGAGAAGACGAGTTAAATCTCCGCGAAGTCCGCGCACAAAAGTGTCTAAGGCTTTGTCCCTATACATTTTCGTCATGAGTTGTTCGGCTTCCATTCCTAATTCCATACATCCAACCTTATTAAGAATAAGCGAAAGGTGTTTGTAGACTGACTGATGAAATTCCTCTACCGACTGGTGAGCACCCTGACATAGAGTTGTCATTTGGTATTCAAGAGTGCTTAAATCCCGCTTATCTGCGTAGTGCAAAGTTAGACATTTAGAAATGGCATTCCAGTTGAGTGGAGTATTATAAGATTCTAACGCAGTGTCTGCGTTTCCCGTGATTTTATTACGTATGGTATGTAGAATCCCAAAATACTTAGATGTGCCTACAGTGTGTTCATATGTTTTAAGAACTCTATCCACACCCTATTTCCAAGAACTGAATTCTGTTGGGTTGCCAGAAAATTCCCTTAAGCTTTTTACGATGTCTGGTACCCTATCCAAACCTTCGAGGTTAGCTCGATTTTCTTAGGAAATTTCCTGATTTGGAATCTGTGCAAAATCGAATCCTGTATTTTGAGCTTGTTGTAATAGGACCGGTAATTGTTCAGCAATTATTTGTCTGACTGCTTCTTGTAACTCTAATGCTGCCATATTGTCTCTGTGTTCCTGATGTAATTCCTGTCTATGAATTTGTCTTTGATTTTGAACTATGTTAGCTTGATGTTGTTCTACCTGATTTAAATTATTATTTTGAAGTTGTTCTGGCTGATGTTGAGGTTGTTCTTGAGGTTGTAAATCAATGACGGGTGGTCGTATATGATTATGCCGATTGGCCATAGGAGATTTTTTTCATGGGTCTGTCTTACGATAAAAATGGTTGATAATAATTCTTATAAATATTAAGTTTCAAAATTAATTATTATTTTTTTTTTATATGATAAGGAATGAATGTTTCATTTGCTTAAATTAATTTTGTAATTTAATTCGAATTTAAATAGTAGTTTAAATAGTAGTAAAAATGTTTAATCAAATTTAAATCACTTAAATACTTTAAAATACTTTAATTAAATTTGTATTTAAAAAATGGTTATTAATTAAAATTTATATGAATAAAATTTTAATAACTGAAAATAATTAATTTTAATTTTAAATTTTAGATTCACTTAAAATTTAAATGGAATTCAAATTTTAGAACTTTAACTTTAAAATTTTATTTTAAATTTTTAACTTTTGATTTTTATTAAGATGTTTCTTTTAGTGTAGAAAATGTTTCGCTTTTATTTTTGGTTTAACTTTTGGTTTGGTTGCCTTCACTTATTCACTATTCACTTAACTTATCATGATGTGGCTACACCTCCTGGTGATCCGGATGTCTTCCTTTTTGTTTCCTACTGGGGATCCTGCGATTCACACTTAGTAGAGGTTGTCCTGCGGGCGTACCTGACAGTACTTGTAGTCCACCGATGGATCAGTAAACTTGTTTTTTACCGACCGGTTACCGTCTTCAGCTTGCAAAATTAATTGCCAAGGATTCTCTCTGATTTCAGTTTTTATATTTGGGCCAACGGAGTCGCACAAAAATATTTTAATTATTTGCACTAAAAGGAACTTAATCGTTTTTCCTCGCGCTGGTCCCTGTTCGGGGCGCCAGTTAATTTCCAGGATAATAAAAACCACAAAAAATAAGTTTTGAACGTTTGATTTATTCGGAGTTCAATTTGAGACTGATTTTATTCATTTAAAAATTCCCTGATCTAAGCTGTGGGTTGGGGCAGCGACGTCGACGTTGCGGAAGAGACCGCGTCGGTGGCCTAGTTCTGGTGGAGCGGCTGAAACTGCAAGATTTGCAGAATCGGCATTTTGGTACTGCGCTGTGGCTGCTGACCGGATGCGTGTGTTTATGTTATTGAACTTGGGGGTTCTTGGCGTGTTTATGTTATTGAACTTTCGGGCTCTTGACCGTTGTATTGAAATGTTGCAATGTTGCCATCGACAATGTTGCAATATTTCTCGGAAAAAATGTAGAAATATTTCTGTGATTAACTTGCAGTTACACTAATTTGTGCCTTAACAAAACACAGATAAAGGTGCAAAAATTGTAGCAAAAGCTATATTCGAATCTTTTATTCTAAAGTACGGTCCAATGAATACATTCCTTACGGATATGGGTACAGAATACAAGAATTCAGTAATCAAAGATTTATGTAAATATCTAAATATTGAAAACATAACATCTACTGCACACCACCACCAGACTTTAGGTACAATAGAAAGAAGCCACAGAACTTTTAACGAATACGTTAGATCATACATCTCGTCAGACAAAACAGATTGGGATGTTTGGCTTTTATACTTAACATATTGTTTTAACACTAAACCCTCGATGATACACGATTACTGTCCATACGAGCTTGTTTTTAGTAAATTTCCCAAATTAAACATTTCATTTAATAGTAATGATAATATTACACCTTTATATAATATAGATGATTATGCCAAAGAATCAAAGTTCAGACTCGAAAATGCAAATAAAAGAGCAAGAGTAATGATTGAACAAAATAAAAAACGGCAAAAAGAAATATATGACAAAAACATTAGAGATTTTAAAATAAAAATAGGAGATAGTGTTATTAAAAAACGAAATAGGTCATAAGTTAGATAAACAGTACTTAGGACCCTACGTAGTAATCGAAATTAATAAAAATGCTAATATTAAGATAAAAGACAATAAGAACAAACAGCAGGTAGTACATAAAGACAGATTTAAAATGTTTAATACGTAGAACAATTAATTTTAATTAATTTAATTTAATAATTTTTTTTAATTTTAAATAAAAACCTTACAATTTCATTAATTATAATTAATTCAACTTTATTTAATATAATCTCATTTATAAAAATTTCCCTTATAAATCACTTATATTTTATTACATATATATCATACGGTATGGCTATACCCAAAACATTTTTTATAATGGTAATACAAATAAAATTTAAACAAAACACAACAAAAAGTTTAACTACTAATAAGAAAATAAAATATACCTATATATAATTAAATGTTTGCACTATAAGTTTTACATAAAAAAAAACTTTATTTAATTTTTTATTTATCAACTAGTACAATGGTTATTTGGAAGAACACCGTCCTAACTGTTTTAAGACTCAAACTGAACTCGTTCTCTAACTCCTACTTCTTCTACGATCAAACCTCGTTTCTGAGCTTTGGAGCTTTCTAATGAGTGGTTTTAGTGTTTATTGGGTGACATTCATAATTGTACTTTGGACTGTTCTTTGTTCTCATCTTGTTTATGACTTCGGTCCCGAAATCTGAGTATCCTGAGTCGTGGGAAAGGGCCGATAGTCAGATCAGCGACTCATTTAAATTGTTTAGTCTATTGGTCTGGAGTTTTTAATAACATGGAAATTTTCCATGGTTTGTTGACAATTAGGTTTCGATTTCTCTGAGGGTGTCTTAAAGTAATGTGTGGGTGTGTATGTATGCGTGGGTGTGTAGACATGTACATAGAGGTTTGTGGTGCTATGGATATGTCACTCCCCCAACCTTTGAATTTGGCCTGTCCTCAGGACGATAAATTTGGATATAATGAAATATTTTCTTCTATGTTGATCGTTTACATTTTCTAGGTTTTTCGGTGTTTCTTCCTTTGGTTTTACATATTTTACAATTAATTTTCTTGGTATATTTTTGAACTTATAGAATAGATACAATAAAATGCTTATAATTGTAATTACAAATGTGGTTGCAGTTATTATTTGGAATACATTATTATATTTTGTGTGTGTTTCTATAATTTCTTTTGTTTGAATATATGATAGCGGTTCTAATTTAGTTACATTGTTGCTTACAAAAAATGCTCTGTGTATATTCTAGCATAGTATTTGAAAGTATGAATTCATCTAGTTGTACTGAACAATTAAGAATTTTAATAAAATTATTACCAAAGATAGAAATTTCTTTATTAATACAATTTTGATTTAAAAGTGTTTTAGGGATATTCCACGTCAATAATATATTTGGTTCAACGTAATTAATTTGGAAATTTTATGTGTTTTAGTATATTTGCAACTTGTGGATTCTTGTTTTATTATGACATTTATACATTCGTCAAATACTACTTTTCCTGTTTCTTTATTAAATACTTTTTCTTCGTGAAGGTAATATTTTTCAAATATGTTTTCTGTCAGAATGGTATTAGTATCATCTGGATACGGAATTATTTCAAAAATTGGTGCTTTAATGTATTTTGTATACTATTTTCTGATAAGTTATCTATTTTTTGTTCTAACTCTTCCCTATCATCTTGATCTAATGTTTCAAAGAAATATTTGTAAGTTTTGCCAATAATGTTAAATAATCCTCGTTTATTACGTTTGGCCAATTTAATGCCATTTATTTCTCTTTTGAGTTTCTCAGCTAAATAACGAATTTGTATAATGTTATTAAATTCGTTGGCTTCTTTTATAAGACTTTCAAATATTTGTTCCGTTTTTGTTACGTTTATGCTTAAATAATGATATTCGAAATTTGGTGGAATATCAATAGATCCGGTTTTGAATACAAGGTATCCATTTTGGGCCTTAATTGCGTTTATTTCGATGCTTTGTCCCACTGCCATTTTAGTTATGGGTTTTAGTATAATTGCGAAAATGATGATTTTAAATAGATTGTTGATTCCGTTCAGCTTCCCTGGAATTGTCATATTTGCTTTTATTATTTTTCTTCTTCTTCTTAAATTTAGATTTATAATGAGTTATTTTCCTGCCTCTATTTGTTTCCTCAAAATGTTTTTCATCTATCTGTCTCAAATTCCCTGTTTTCTTAAATGGGTTTGTAGTTTTTGATTTTACTAGTGGTGATTGTTTAAATCGTGTGTCTATTTCAAAATCATGTCGTTTCTCATTTAGTCTGTCGATCTTCTTCGCTTTTCTTTCTTCTGTGTTATACTCGGGACTTCCTGCATACAAAAATATGTCAGCTGGTATTCTATTTGTTGTATTATGTTTAGTTTTATGGTTATACGTATAAAGAATTAGTTCAAATTTAGTATACCTGTTTTCGATGTCTGTGTCGCTTCCTATTATTCTTAATTTTTCGTTAACTGTCTTGTGAAATCTTTCTATATCTGATATACCGTTTTTACTTGTAGTAACTTGAATTTGGACGCCTTCTGAGTTTAACCATAAATGCCGAATCTTTATCTGCTTTAATTTCTTGTGGTTTTCCCATTTCATTGAATACTTTTATTATGGCCCTTTTAGCTTCTAACCAATCTTTACTTGTAACTTCGACAAGAGTGGCGAACTTTGAGTATATATCAATGCATGACAAGAATTGTTGGTTTCCTACCATATAAAAATCTATAACAAATTTTTCTCTTATATTTTGTATTTCTGGGGTAGTTTCGAAAGATAAATTCGTGTTCCTATGTTCCGTTTTGGCGATGTTACAGATTTCACATTCGTTAATAATATTTTGTATTAGTTTCTGATAGTCTGGGAAATAATATTCTTCTCTAAACCAATTAATAGTTTTCTCGATTCCTGGATGTAGCAATTCTTTGTGTTTCTTTAATATTTTTTCTTTGAAGTTTGCATACGTGAGGATGTCTTCTAGTCTTTTGGTGCATCTCACTACTTTTGTTAAATGATTCGGGCTTATTATTTCTAGATAAGCTTGTTGGAATATAAGAAAATCTGAGTCATCATGAAAATATACTGCGCTCTTTTTTGTACACAAATATTCTTTGATGATATCTTTCGCAAAAGTATTTGTCATATCTGTATAAGTAATTTTGGTTTTTAATTTATGAAAATAGTGTTGTACGTCTCTGATTTCTTCATTTCCTTTGATAAATTCTATTTGTCGGGAATAATAATTGATTGGCCGTTCTGTTATTGAAATATAGTTCTGATTGTCTTCATTTGCGCTATGCACTGTTGCATCTATACTATTGGCATCTTCTCCTAATAAATTTTCTTCGGGGATGTCTTCGAACATGTTTTCTTCTATTTTAACCCGCGATAGTGCGTCGGCAACATAATTTTCTTTTCCTGGTAAATATTTTATTTGATAGTCAAATTCATTTAATTTAATTTTCCATCTTTGTAGTTTCATATTTGGTTCTTTGATATTGTTTAGCCAAACTAAAGGTTTATGATCACTTAAGATCTCAAAAGGTCTGCCGTAGAGATATGATCTGAAATATTTCGTCGCCCATACAATTGCTAAAAGTTCTTTTTCTATTGTTGAATAATTAATTTCATGTTCATTTAATGTTCGGCTAGCATAGCATATTGGTTTATGGTTTTGTGATAGGATTGCTCCTATAGCTATGTTGCTAGCATCTGTGGTTAAAGAGAATGTTTTATCAAAATCAGGATAACCTAATATAGGGTCGGAAGTGATTAAGACTTTCATTTTTTCAAATGCATCAATGTATGATTTTTCTTTAATGTTTATCGTGGCGCCTTTTTTCAATTTCATGGTCATAGGTTTAACTACATTTGCAAAGTTTGGTATAAATTTCCTATAAAATCCACATAGTCCTAAAAATGATTTTATCTCCTTCGGAGTTTTTGGTATCGGAAAATTTTTTTTTTATACCTGTGGTGGTTACTACATGACCTAGAAATTCTGTTTATTTTTTCATGAATTCGCATTTATCTAATTGTAATTTTAAATTTGCATCGCGTAGCTTTCCAAATACTTTTCTCAATGATAAAATATGTTCTTCCAATGAAGTGGAAAAAATTATTATATCATCTAAGTAAACTAAACAATCTGTATAAATTAATTCTTCTAGTAAATTGTTCATACATCTTTGGAAAGTAGCAGGGTCGTTTTTAAGTCCGAATGGCATACGTGTGTATTCATAAAGGCCATTCTTTGTAGAAAATGCTGTTTTGGCAATAGATTTAGGGTCCATTTGAATTTGATGGAATCCTTTAGCTAAATCAATTGTCGTGAAATATTGACATCTTCCCAATTTGTCTAATATTTCATCCATTCTGGGTATTGGAAATTTGTCATTGATGGTTATTTCATTCAAACTTCTGTAGTCTATTACTACCCTGAACTTTGGTTTTCCCGAAGCGTCAGCTTTTTTGGGAACCATCCAGATAGGTGAACAGTAAGGAGATTTCGATTTACGAATTATTATCTGTTCTATCATTTCGTTCATTTGTTTGTTGACTTCCTCATCAAATGATTGAGGGTATTTATAAGGCTTCTTATAAATAGGGTCCTCATGTTTGGTTTGGATAGAATGTTTGATAGTACTTGTGAAAGTCAAATTTTCGCCCTCTTTGTACTGAATATCTTTGTATTCAAATAAAACCTTTTTCAAGCATTCTTTTTCCTCTTCGTTTAAATGTTCTAATCTGAATTCGTTGCATTCACGAATTTCATTTTCAACAGCGAAGTTAAAAGATTGATCCTCAGATGAGGGTGGATTGAGGCATTTTATTGCGGTCTCATCCTCTTCAATCTTTTTCTTTGGTGATTTGGGATTAAGGCTTTTTACGGCGGTCTTATCCTTTTCACTTTCTTTCTTTGGTGATTTGGGATTAAGGCTTTTTACAGCGGTCTTATCCTTTTCACCTTTCTTCTCTGATGATATAGGATTAAGGCATTTTACTGCGGTCTTATCCTTTTTATCATCATCACCATACATAATTATCAGTTTATCTTCACCTAAAGTTACCGTTCCATCTTCAAAATTAATTTTAGCTTTGCAATTTTTAAGATAATCTCTTCCCATTAGAACATCATAATTGTCTGAAAATTTATGTAAATAAAATTTTGTTCTATTGGTCAAATTTTACTTGGTTTTATCATTACGCTTTTATTTAATTTTATCGATCCATTTATAGTATAAACTTTTAAATTTTCGTCATTGACTTCAAAGTTCCCAAAATTTTCTTTCATTATATTAATAGATGAACCCGTGTCAACCATGGCTTTAAGAAGTTTACCTTTAATGATTACTCTGATATATGGGTAGAATTTTCTGGCTCCGAGGCTACTTGCTGAAAATTTACGTCCATCCTATTCTGTGTGCTCTCACTTTCTCTTTGTCTTTTTACAGGAGCATTTGGGGAATTATTTGATGTTGACGCTTGGTAATTTAATGGATTTTGGGATCTGCCTTGAGCTAGAGAATTTCTAAATTCTTGATAATAGCGATTTTGATTCGCTGAGGACTGAGGAATTGTTGAATTATTTAAATTTGGATTTGGATTTGAATACGAATTTGAATTTGAATGACTGTTAAAGTTATTACTGTGTCTCGGGTAATAATTTGAATTATTCTTTTGATGATAATAATTTTGGTGGGTATTTCCCGAATTCCTGCGGTTATCGTAACGCGCCGATCTATAGTTCTCAAAGGGATCCGCATCCCAGTGTCCTAACACCATTGCTGTTTCTTTTAAATTGTTAATTGTGGAAATATCTCTTTTTGATAAAGCATTATACAATCTATCAGGAAGATTTTTTTCTATGCATTTCGTAATGGTTTTGTTTAATAATGCTGTATAAATGGTTTTTTCTGTTTGGTCAATTTCTAAATCTAACTTATTAATAATAGTTGATGATTTCTTCCTTAGTTCATCTACAAACTTACTGATGCTTCCTCTATAATTTGTCCTGTAGATGAGTGCTATAAGGTCCTCGTATGGTCTGTGGTCCTTGAATGCTCGGATTAGGGCTGCTTTTGTAGATGGCCAATTCATAGTTTTTTCTTCTGAAATTACGGCTTTGGCGCCGTCTACGATGGTCCTTTCGATGGCTCCATAGATTATATGTATTTGCCGGGCATCTTGGGTCGGGTATAATTGTAACAGGTATTCGACACGCCCGATGTAACCACCTAGGTCGGCGGGATTGCCATCAAAATAGGGCAACTCTTTTACTTGACCAATTAATTGATTCAAATGAAGTTCCGATAATTGGATTGGGGTTGCCATTTTTGGTTTTGTCAAAGTTTCAATATTTCACTTTTAAATTATTTAATTTTTTCGTGGTATTGACCGAATTGGATTTTTTATGTTTTATGTGTCTCTCAATATTTCACTTTAAATTATTTAATTTTTAGTGGTATTGACCGAATTGGATTTTTCACTGGTCTACGCACGACGATTCGCACATAAGTTCTTTGGCGGATTTCACTTGTGTGTTCGACGATTTATTTTCTTACTAGTCAGGATATACTAGTTGAATAGTACAATCCCTAAGACCAGTTTAAAACCGACGTTTTTAACTTTCACTTGAAATCCTACCGGCTGCGCCAATTAAATGTTTGCACTATAAGTTTTACATAAAAAAAAACTTTATTTAATTTTTTATTTATCAACTAGTACAATGGTTATTTGGAAGAACACCGTCCTAACTGTTTTAAGACTCAAACTGAACTCGTTCTCTAACTCCTACTTCTTCTACGATCAAACCTCGGTTCTGAGCTTTGGAGCTTTCTAATGAGTGGTTTTAGTGTTTATTGAGTGACATTCATAATTGTACTTTGGACTGTTCTTTGTTCTCATCTTGTTTATGACTTCGGTCCCGAAATCTGAGTATCCTGAGTCGTGGGAAAGGGCCGATAGTCAGATCAGCGACTCATTTAAATTGTTTAGTCTATTGGTCTGGAGTTTTTAATAACATGGAAATTTTCCATGGTTTGTTGACAATTAGGTTTCGATTTCTCTGAGGGTGTCTTAAAGTAATGTGTGGGTGTGTATGTATGCGTGGGTGTGTAGACATGTACATAGAGGTTTGTGGTGCTATGGATATGTCACTATATATATATCCATTTTTCTGATTCTAAAAAAAATATATACATATATAAACAAAATTTTTCCAATTTCTTTATTATATTACAACATTGTTAATGAACGGAATGCATCAAAAATTTGAATTTGAAATATTATACTTGTGCAATGCAAAATACTATTTTTGCCCTTTTTAGTATTTTAGGTATATTCTGTACTGCGGTTTCACTATGAAATTTTTTGGTTTTTTATATATGTATAAGTAATACGACTACAGCGAAACATGTTGGTTCAATAAAGCTTAATATACAGTCCACACAAATCGGAAATAAACCGTGTTTATTCTTCACCACATATTTGGTCCTTCGAGCCGGATCGAGCAATTGATTAACATGGATCAATTAAAGCTTTTGAAGGCAGCAAGAAGCCGTGCGAAGGCACGGCTAACGGCGTCACAAGATCCACGTGCGGGATCAAACTGGGAAATTGATGAAATCACAGTCTCATTGGAAAGGCTCAACAACGTTTGGAAGGATGGCTCTTTATGAAGAAGATGAGGGGTCCGTCGATCCAGCCATCGACAACGAGAGGTACGAGGATAAGTACTTGCAAGCAAACACATTGTTTCACACCATCAAACGGCGTTGTCAATCATCTAATGAGGGCGACAGAGAAGGCAGCAACGGTAGGCAGTCTGGCAAACTTGGCGATGACGCATCAACTTCATCTGCATTGGGAAACGAAAGCCTTGCTCGTTTTGTACAACAACAACAGGAACTGAATGAGCGTTTAGCTGAGCAACAATCAACGTTTTTGAGGGCAAACTCGGCAGCAAATGTAATGCACAACGAACTGCCAAAAATTTACATCAAAGTGTTCACTGGTGACTACAAGAAGTGGCCAACCCTTAAAAACATCTTCGAGAGTACGATCCATAGCAAGCAGCATTTGACAGCAATTCAAAAGTTCCACTACTTAAAAACGTATATTACGGGAGAAGCATCTGATTTGATTCGTCATATGCCAATAACGGATGCTGCTTATGAAGCTGCTTGGAGTTGCCTAATTGATCGATACAACAGACCACGTCACATTGTCAACACTCTGCTGGAAACGTTTGTGAATCTCCCTTCGACATCCAAGGCAGACTTTGCAGTTCTGCGCAAGGTGACCGACGGAGCCACGGAGATTGTACGAATATTTGATGCAGCAGGGCAAACTAACAGGGACTGCTGGATCATACACTTCATTCTGGCCAAGATCGACGCTGAAACTCGACGCAAATGGATTGAGGAAAGCTGGGAACTTGAATCTCCGTCTGTGAATAATTTACTCAAGTTTTTAGACCGACACTGCGAGGAATTCGAGCTCAGCAAAAGTGACTCGGACATCGACTTTAAGGGTGGCCCACAACCAAGCAAAGCAAAGCGTTCGTCACACGCTTAAGTATCGGTGGAAGAAAATGCTTGTGCGAAATGTAACTCTAAGGAGCACAAAATCTACGATTGCCCAAAGTTTGCTGAAGCATCCACCGAGCAGAGACGCACATTTGTTAAGGCAAAATCATTGTGTTTCAACTGCCTTAAGCATGGGCATGTATCACGCAAGTGTGAATCCAAATTTACATGCAAGTTTTGCCATAATCGCCACCACTCTCTCCTACATGTAGATATTTCTGGATCGCAAGCCGCTGTGACCACGACACAGCCACACACTGATGAAAAGCACATCTCAAGTGCTCCAGAAGATGCTGCGGGGACCATCAGCCATATCGCTCGTGCGCAAGTGGCTCCCACAGCTGAGTCCTTGTGCAACGGATCAATAACGGTTACACAGACCCAAGGGCTAAGGAAAAGTGCATTGCCAACAGCTCTGGTGTTTGTTAAAAACGCACAAGGATCGCACACTACATGTCGGGTACTTTTGGACAGTGGATCGGAACTGTCGTACATCTCAGAGAGGTGCGTAGAGGCACTTGGTCTGTCGCGCTCGCCCTCACGCATTTTGGTGTCTGGAATTTCATAGATCAAGGCAGAGACAACAAGAGGCTGCAGCACACTGGACATGCAGTCAAGGATCTCAGATCATACAATGAAGGTACGTGCAAGTTATATGAAACATTACTTAGGGGCTCTTACCCAATTTATAAACAATTTTGAACCGAGAGCCAAAGTTATATGACACATTACTTAGGGGCTCTTACCCGATTTACAAACAACTTTAGCCGAGAGCCAATTTTCAATTAACTCTGACAAGACCCGAGAAAAATCCGTGGTCACCTATTTCTGTCAACACGCCTCTAAATTACTACCACCCAGATCAATTTCACGCAGTCCGCATCAAACGGATGCTGTAAACATCCAAGCCGATACTGTAAGCATCGGAGCCCCCAAGCGAGCCCTGAGTCCGCTAATGCAAACAAAAGATTTCCAAAGTGATCCCTAAAGTCCGCTAATGTAAACACCAATTTCCAGCCAATTCCAAATTTAGATTTCAAATTTAATTGGCAAATTGCATCATCCTATTTTCCGACTCTCTTGTGTCATTCTCTTTATCAATTTTTGGAGATAAATCTCTTAAGCCGAGGTTTGATTATTGAACATTGAACTCAAGGAGTCCAGTCCGTTTTTGAGATCCGAACCGAGCACCAAAGAAAAACCAAGTGAAAACTAAAAGAGCAGTGAATAAAATAAGTTCGACCTATTGAAAAATTGTAATAGTGAATAAGTGATAATAAAAAATAAAAATAAATTTATTTAAACTAATTCACATGTGAGAAAGTTAATTGGCGCCCAACGTGGGGCCGTGCGATTAAAAAAATTCTAAAACAAGGCTTTAAAATAAAAGTTAAAAAAGTTTTAAAGTAAAAAAGGAATTTAGCGCGGCCAAAAACCCGATACAACCGACGAAAATATAAAGCTTGTGTTGATCAAAAAATAAGGTGGAAATTAATAAATGCAATAATCCCCTTAAAATCGATTCAACCGGCAAAAAATAAAAGAGTTTGTGTTGATCGAAAAAAAAAAACAAAAGAAGACCTTAGACTAAATAACTTACTGAATACCTAAAACTAATGCAAAACTATTTCTTTAACAATACTTAAAACAAATGGAAAACTATTTCTTAATGATAAAATTAATATCTATTAAATTCATTATATATTATTATTATATTATCTATTATTATATATATCATTATGAATATTATCTCGCTCTACTTTATCATCTATATAAATATACTTTTTTATAAATTATTATTTATCGCTATCAAAAGAAAATTAATTAATATGGCAAACATAAATAAAACCATGGATATCTAAAACAACTTGAACTGAACTGATCTGATGATTTCTCGATCGTAGGGTAACAAGGGGTCACCGAAGCCATGCTTTAAGGTGGTGATCATAGGTTGGGAGGGCCATTCGCGACCACAATACCATCCGTGGATTCGCTTAGCCAACTTTCTCATAATCTTTTCTGTCCTTGTAATACTTTTTCCAGAATTTAGTTATCATTCTCTTCCGGCTTAATTTATCTATCCTCTCTTGTCGCTAGCACGCTCAATTCCAATCTTAGTAATAATAATATGTGGTCAGTTGGCGAATCTGTAGGCGCAAGACCTGTAGCCACATCCAGTCGTTACACGTTACACTACTTTCCTCGTCCGCGTGCGCGACCGTCTACCTCGAGGTACCACAGCAGAGAGATTGCCCGGAACCGCCGTAGACCCTCTCGTCCTTTTTTTTTTTTCCTTGCCAAATCGGTTTGGTATTTTCTGTAGTTTTCTACTATTTTCCATTATGGTTCCCACTTAGGGCCGATGTTGCGGAACTAGACTATACCTATTTTGGTTTTATACCCGAAAATCTCATCGGTTCGCTTTCAAATTACAAAATAATAATACTTCATTTCATTACATACTAGTGATTATAATAATGTTAAACTTAAATAACTACTTCTTATATTTAGCGTGGCGGCCTAGCCGTCAGCAAGAATCGTCACAAGTTTTTGCATTTTTATTTAGTGTTGGTATGGCTACTAAATATTTGGTCAAATCGCATATTAGTGTTACTGCATATTCGTTGCCATTGTTCGATTTTGGCCTGAAACTATGCATATCTAATTTATTTATGTATATGTCGGAGATGACCGAGCTTGCGCCGGGAATGGAGGTGTCTCATCCTTTTCTGCCATCTCAAGTTTGGAGTAGCACTGCAAGTCGCCTGCGTTGTTCTCTTCTTCGCCTTCTCGAACTGACTGATTCGCTAGCCCTTCCGCGCTCTTATTCTCCTCCTCCTCTCTTGTCCTATTCTTTGCTACAACTATACTAAGAGTAGAACAACTACAGGCGCCATGCACATCTGAATCTAATTCAAATGATGCTCTCCTTGTATAACAAAATTATCTCTCTCTTTTGATGCAACGGAATATTGACATGATTTCAAATTCAAATTCACATCTTCTTCTTTGTGCAATTAAAAATAATTTCAGTTAAATTCAAAATGATGATATCGATCCCCGACACGGCCTTCCTGACTATCACGCGACCTCGCGGGCCATGTCCCTATTCACAACTCAACAGCAGATTTCTTTCATAGTTTTTTATTCTCAACTTTCTGTTCTCTTAACTTAACATTGTTTCCTTCCTTAAGGTTTAAGTTGGTATTAACATAACATTACTCTTCAGTATACAGTCATAAATCAAACATAAATGTAATAGGAATTCACAAAACAGATTTAGTTTAACGAAGTAGTGTAGCGCTCCATGCCTTGCTCAATATATTTTTTTTACATTTGTTTCTTACATCTCTTGCCCTTCAATCGTCTCTCAACTTTTCCACCATCTCGCACAATCTGCGTCATGGTCCCACTGGACCCAAGTAGCCCCCGCCATACAGTTACTGCGCAGCTAACTGCATGGTGCGGCTATAGCCTTGTAAATGTTTTACACTGAGTCTATGGTATCTACGAGTGCCTCAGCCGGCGATCTCTCGTGTTCTTCTGCGTCCACCTCCTCAGGCATGGCACGAAACTGCTCATGGGCATACTTGTATGTCCTTTTACTTTTTAAGGATTTTAACACATATCGGTCACCATCAAGACTCTCTATAATCACAAAGGGTCCTTTAAACTTCGGATCTAGCTTTGTTTGGTGCCGTTCTTCACTCTTGAGCAAGACATGGTCGCCTACCTTATATCTTATTATCTTAGCCTTACTTTTGTCGAATCGTTGCTTTTCATATATTTGGCAGCATTCTCTATATTCTGTAGTGCATTCGACCTTACATTGTCGATATCTATTTCTAATTCTTCTACCAACGGCATCATGCCCATTGGTCTAGCTTCCTTACCAATTAAAAGTTCTAATGGACTTGTCTTCGTAACTCTATTGGCCGTGCAATTCATTGCCAACTGAACCTCCTTTAAGGCTTCTTGCCAGGATCGCTCACTAGTCTCTACCGCTGTCAACATCGCCTTCATGGTATTCATTATGCGCTCCACCTGCCCATTGGCACGGCTGGCGCCGGTTGCGATTAGGTGTAAGTATATTTTTTGTGTAGCACAGAACTGCCTAAAATCGTTACTGGCAAAACTGCGGCCCTGGTCTGCAATTATACGACTTGGTACCCCAAACATGCAGATAGTTGATTTTAACGCCTCAATGCAGCTGTTCGTGTCAAGGCCAAGGGAGTGATGCAAATGAACGTATTTAGTGAAGGCATCTATTTGCACTATCACATATTCTTTGACGTCATTCTTACCACTCAGCTTGCCACTGATGTCCACGTGCACTGTATGCCAAGATACACTGACTTTTGGTATGGGATGGAGTTCTACCTGCGCCTTTCCCGAAGTTGATTTGGAAAGTTTGCATGTGATGCAATTGTCTACAAATTTTCGTACGTATTTAGACATACTCGGAAACCAATACTGTGTGTATACCTTGTCTAAAGTTTTCTCCCAGCCCAAATGCATTAGTGCCTCGTGCACGTGATTGATTACGGACCATTTAAACGCTCGTGGGATTACCGGCAGACATCGATTTCTTCCATTTCTTTGTATTTTCCGGTATAACATACCAGATCGCAACTCATACTTTTTGCATCTTCTAACTTTAGTTCATTGTTTTGCAGCTTTGATACTAGTTCGGAAATTTCGGAATCTCGATGCTGTTCAGCAAGTAGCCAGTCATAGGATATGTTTGCTAGATCTATTCGCACTTCTGTTGTTTTTGTAGTCTGCTTAACAATCGGTAATGGATTGCGTGAGAGGAAATCTACATGTGCCATGCTACTTCCCTTCCTATACTCTACCTCAAACTCAAAAGATTGTAGGTATGCCCACCAACGATGGACCCTCGGTGTCAAATCTTTCTTGTGGCGACTAGCTTTAAGAGAGTTGCAGTCCGTGTACACCACGAATGGGCGGCCATGTAGATAATGGCGGAAATGTTTGACCGCATTGTAGACAGCCAACGTCTCCAATTCGTACGAGTGGTATCTTGTTTCTGCTCCAGTGGTGCACTTGCTATAGTACTCAATGACTCTAGGTTTACCGTTTACCTTGTGCATCAATATTGCACCTTACCCATCTGCACTAGCGTCAGTGTGAAGTTCAACCGGAAACTGTGGATCATAGATGATAAGTACCGAATCGCTAACCAAAGTAGATATAATCTCTTGGCGCACCTGCTCATGTTTGTCACGCCACTCAAACTTGCTGTTCTTCGAAGTTAATAAATATAAAGGTTTCATTAATTCGGAAAATCGTGGGACGAATTGTCGAAAATAGGATGACAAGCCAATGCATTGTCTGAGCTGCGTAACTGACTGATGGGGCGGCAATGCGGCCAATGACTGAATTTTTCGTGGGTTTGGTCTTATTTCACCCATCTCAATTTTATATCCTAGATATTCTACACTAGGCTGTAAGAAGGTACACTTGTTTATGTTGTAGGAAAACCCAGCACTTGATAGTCTTTGCAATACCTCCTTGAGTCTAAAGAAAGCTTCCTCCTTTGTTTTAGCGACAATAAGGACATCGTCGATGTAAACAATTGCATATGAATAAGCCACTTCACCCAAGGCTCTCATGATGGCTCGCTGAAACACTGATGATGCGTTTTTTAAACCAAACGGCATGGCTATGAACTCGTATTGGCCATCTGTCGTGACGAATGCAGTGCGTTCAATAGAGTCTGGATGTATGGGTATCTGGTAAAAGCCACTGGCCATATCAAGACTCGTGAAATATTTGCTGCCACGCAATCTATCAATTTGATCTGCAATCAGAGGCAGTGGGTATTTATCTGAGACTGTATTTGCATTCAACTCCCTAAAATCAATACACAAACGATCACTTCCATCCTTCTTCTTTACCAATAACATTGGGCTCGCAAAAGGAGAGCAACTTGGTCGTATGACTTTGGATGCCAGCAGTTCCTGTATTTTATTCCTCACTAGCAATTTTTCTTCCGTGCTGAGCCTATATGGACGCCTCATTACCGTTTTATTGGCATCAATTAGACGGATTTCTAGTTCGCCTGTGGTAACTCGTCGGCTTGGAATACCCTTTATAAATGCTGATGCGTGTACCTTTAATATTTCTGCAAGTTCAGCTTTATCGGACGGACTCAGATTCACATCACCATTTATGGAATCCATGAAATTTAATTCAGCAATGTTGGACAGTGTATTGACTGTGTTAATTTTGTACAGAATGAATTTGTTAGCATCTATAGTTACACCAAGGTCCTGGCCTAGAATTTCACGACCAATCAGCACGTCATACTTTAAAAATTTATCCATCACTACATGAAACAAAATTTCTATGGAAAGTTCACATATTTTTACAGTGGCTAGAATTTGCATTGTGCATGTAACAGAGCCTTCGCCTATGCCACTTATAAGCACTGTGTTGTTAATCTTCTTACCCACTAACTTATCTGATAATTTCTCTTTTATTAGAGAGCACTCTGCTCCGGAATCAAAAAAGTATGGAACGGGCTCACCATGTTGGTACAGGGTTCCCTTTGGATCGACGACGGTGCACACATCCACTCTCTTCTCATACGGGTTTCCTTTGCTTGACGATGATGGGGCCATTGTACATGTGGTTGCGATATGGCCCAACTGGCCACACTTATAACAGGTCACGGCTGACATGTCCCTCCTCTGTACGGTGTTGCTGCGAATCTAGTTGCTTTTTACGTCACTTCCGCCTCCAGGTCTCCTGCTTCGACAGTCTGCAATTTTATGTCCAAGTTTTCCACAAAAGTGACACTTCACTTGCCACGGCGATCTCTGCTTCTTCCGGTCTGGGCCACTGGCGTGGTCTGGTGTTTGAGAATCACTGCGCTTGCCAAAAGCATAGGCACGCAGTTGTTGCTCCAGTTCGCTTCGTGTTGTTATGTTTGTTGTAAATAGCAAACGTTGCAGCCGTTTGTCCAATTGCGCAGCGTGAACCAGCACTACCGAAACCGCAATCTCTTCATTGCTCATCTTCTTCCACTTTGCTAACAGTGCTGTTACTTGTCTGCTAGCATATACAGACAAACACTCGCTTTGCTTTGGTACACTGCTGAACATGTTAAGCAAAATGGCAGCCGGCGTCTCAACACCTTCGTAACGTTGAATGAAGAGTTCTCGGAATTCTTGCCATTTTATTCCAGGGTAGCAGATTTGCGACAGCCACTGAGATGCTCCTCCGTCCAGAGAGTTACTTAGTGCCATAACAAGGGCGCCACCTTCCAGAGTGTTCTCTGCCATGATGATATCGACGGTTTTGCACCAAGCAGCAGCGTCAGCATTCGCAGCGTCTGGGCAGAACTTTGGTAGCTTCACTTTGTTGCTGGCTGGCGTTGCCATTTTTTCTGTCTGCATGGATTTAATTAGATCCAGCAAATTTTTGTTTTGTGCTTCCAATAAGGCACGCCATTGATCATCGGATAAGTCTCGTGGTGAAGCGTATCCCACTTCTGATGTCGGAGATGACCGAGCTTGCGCCGGGAATGGAGGTGTCTCATCCTTTTCTGCCATCTCAAGTTTGGAGTAGCACTGCAAGTCGCCTGCGTTGTTCTCTTCTTCGCCTTCTCGAACTGACTTATTCGCAAGCCCTTCCGCGCTCTCATTCTCCTCCTCCTCTCTCGTCCTATTCTTTGCTACAACTATACTAAGAGTAGAACAACTACAGGCGCCATGCACATCTGAATCTAATTCAAATAATGCTCTCCTTGTATAACAAAATTATCTCTCTCTTTTGATGCAACGGTAATTAAAAATAATTTCAGTTAAATTCAAAATGATGATATCGATCCCCGACATATACATTGCTCAGGGTAAAAGATTTTGCCAATCAGTAAACTGTATTATACAACCGCTATTTAAAAATTTAATTGATGACATACTAATATAGCTTATCTTTTTTTTTTATGTTTAATTACACAAAATTTAATTTGTATACCCTTGCAGAAGGTATTGTAATTTTGGTCACAAGTTTGTAACGCAGTGAAGGAGACGTTTCCGACCCCATAAAGTATATAAATTCTTGATTAGGATCAATAGGGGAGTCGATATAGCCATGTCCGTCTGTACGTCCGTCCGTCCGTCTGTCGTGTGTTTCAATACCGATTGCGAGCTCAGTTTAAAAGCTAGCGATCAGAAACTTTTACATTCGTCCTAAAACATGTGTACAGAGATCCAGTTTGAAAAGCGCTCTGATCGGTCTTCTTTAGCTCCCATAGGAAAAATTGAACATATTTCGCGCAGTGGAAAAGCAGTTGCATCTTTCCTAACATTATTTAATGTGCATGCCTTAATCGGACGTCTATATCCTATAGCTCCCATAGGAACAGTGGAGTGAAATCGGTTAAAATTTGATGTTTTTCAGGATATTTCGCGCAGTAAATAAGCTATTGACATGAATCTTTCCAAATCGTATTTTTTGATGCAAACCTTGATCATTGTAAAAGGGCGTACCGATCAAACATCTATATCCTATAACTCCCATTGAAATAATTGGGTGAAATCGGTGCAAATTTAATGTTGTTCAGAATATTTCGCGCAGTGTATAAGCTATTGATATAAATTTGTCCAAATGATATATCTGTTTCAATACCGTTTGCGAGATCAGTTTAAAAGCTAGCGATCTGAAACTTTCACAGTCGTCCTAACACATTTGTATGCAGATAAAGTTTGAAAAGTGCCCTGATCGGACGTCTATACTCCAAAGCTCTCATAGAAACAATCGGATATACCTTGCAAGAATTGGAGATATTTCGCGCAGTGGAAAAGCTATTATAGCTTCTTATAGCATCCGTAAGAAAAATTGTTAAAGGCTGCGAAAATACCCCTTTTTGTCTATTTTTATATGACATTTTTGCAGTTTAAAAGCTATTGACATGAAATCTAATTTATTTATGTATACCTTGCTCAGGGTAAAAGTGAAGATCGAAACGAGGTCCTCAATCCTCAATAAGTCGAACACCAGTTTTTATACTTGAAGATAATACAGTTTCCTTTATTATTCAGTTTTCATTATCATTCGCACATGTCATAATTCAGTTTTCATTATCATTCCCAGAACAACAGGTCTTGTTGTAGTAGAAACATTTCTTTCATTAATAACAATTCGTTTTTAGTTATTTTATAGACCAACAGGTCTTCTCTTTATTAATCGTAAATTATCAATGTCTTTGCTTAAGCTTAAGTGTCGTTGCTGGGCATTTGGCAGCAGCGGGGAAATATGTTGACCGTGGTGTTCTACATATGTTTACCAAGCTGTCAACCAATTAAATCAAAGCACTTCCCCTTAAGGCGGCTTGTGCTGAATGGGCAGTTGAGATGCCAATATTCTTATAGACTACTTCTTGCCCATTAGTTATATGCGAATATATTATATATTATATATATATTGTGAGGAGTTATTTAACTGAGTTTATTTAAATGAGAGTTTGGAGAGTACAGCTGGTGAGATTTTGGAGAATACAGCTGGTGAGAGTTTGGACAATTCAGCTGGAGAGAGTTTGGAGAATGCAGCTGGTGAGAGTTTGGAGAATTCAGCTGGAGAGAGTTTGGAGAATGCAGCTGGTGAGAGTTTGGAGAATACGGCTGGAGAGAGTTTGGAGAGAACGTGTAACGGTAGGAGGCGGCGGATTTTGGACCCTAGTATGGTGCCGTGCGCAAAACCGAAAAAGGAGAAGCCGAAAATTAACGGGATACAACGGCCTATATAAGCGGGCCGAGCGCAGGAAGCGGTATCAGTCGATCACAAGGAGTCAATCCAGCAAGATCAGTAGACAAGCAGAAAATCAGTGAATAAAACAAGTCAAGTCAACATCAGGAGGAAGAAGAGCCGCGCCGAGTCAACAGGAGCACGATCGCTACATCAAGACGTTCGGGACTTCAGTTGAAGTCTCCGAGCTGAGAAACAGGTAGCTGAGGTCCTTGAGGCATCACGCGGCTAAGTCCAGGCGTTTCGTTCTAATTCTTGTCGCGATTTGAGCTTGGCGTATTGCTCGGCGAATCCGACAGAAGTGAACAAAAAGAGTCCTTCGACAAAGAACCGTGGGCTCGGAAGGGAAGTCGTCCAGAACCAGCTGCCGTGCGAAAACAATTGCCTTGTCGAATTCCGGCGTACGCCTGAACCGGCAGGCGAGAATTGTGCAGGCCCTGGTGCGACTAGCCAATAAGGACGCGCGTCCGAAGCACGGGTGTCTCGAGAGGCGTATGCGTCGAGAGCACAGTAGTTCACCGCCAGAGTCCTAGACGGCCAGCTAACCGAATCCCGAGAGCCAAAGACCCGCTGCACCTAGTCTCACAAGAGCACGCGGACAACGGAGCCAGGATTCGCGCCGTGAGCAGAGCAAGGACATCGAGGACACGAGAAACGACGAGCAGTCTGGGAACGGTGGCCCCACGTTGGGCGCCAGATGTAACGAACTGATTTTGATGGTCTCCTCGCTACGAGTATCGTGCGGCTAGCTCAGAAGATGTTTGTTGTTCGTCCCACCAAATTTATATAAACGTGACCGCCCGATTGTCTAGTGAGAACGCACAGAATGTTGGGATGTTTGTATTAGGATCTTTATACGTCGACTTGTCCCTCGGCCTGCGACTAATGGTGACAGATGGGTATCTCAACGCCTTCCTTGAAGAATTGTGGTCCCTCCACCGTCGCTCTCCGCTGCCTCGCTTTTCGCTGCTCGCTGCTCCGTAACGCCTCCGCTGTCTTTGGCCTCGGGGTTTTTGAGGGTCTTGGGATGCGTCACCGTTCCCAGACTAGGGTGAACAGGCACTGGGCTCTCAAAGCGTACGCCTTTCGCAGCCACAGCCTCGTGTCCCTGGATCTGTCCCGTCCGGTCACACCAGACGCCTACACAGTTTTTTACCTGACGGTTCAAGCATACGCCGGAAGGCAGCCAATGCAATCCCTGTGGCAGGACGCTAGGTTCAAGACGAACGCTTCCGCCCTCGCCTCTTAGCCGTGGACTGGATATGTCGGAGTGTAGCTTGGCTGTTGCTGGGCCTGCGATGACTGCTCGTCGTTTCTCGTGTTCTCGATGTCATCGCTCTGCTCGCGGCGCGAATCCTGGCTCCGTTGTCCGCGTGCTCTTGTGAGACTAGGTGCAGCGGGTCTTTGGCTCTCGGGATTCGGTTAGCTGCCCGTCTAGGACTCTGGCGGTGAACTACTGTGCTCTCGACGCATACGCCTCTCGAGACGCGCGTCCTTCTTGCCTAGACGCACCAGGTTCTGCACAATTCTCGCCTGCCGGTTCAGGCGTAAGCCGGAATTCGACAAGGCAATTGTTTTCGCACGGCAGCTGGTTCTGGACAACTTCCCTTTCGAGCCTACGGTTCTTACATCTGGCGCCCAAAACGTGATTGTCCGGTCGGTGAGAATCAGCAAATAAAAAGAAAATGGGGAAAGGATGGATATATCTCCTCAAGATAGAGGATAGAGGAAACAGAATGACCCAGCACAGATCTGGGCTGAGCTGGAAGATAAATACGACGATAAGCCAGGCCCAACAGTCAAATTGCTGAACCCTGACGCCGAGGAACTCATAGCAAGTCTTGGAGTGGACAGCATGAAGGAAGCTGGCAGAAGTCGAAACGCAAGCCAAGAAAGAAAATCAGGGCAGCAAAGACCTAGCACACCAGATTACGCCAAAGTCGCAAAACAAGTGAGAGAATGGTCGTTCAAATTCGATGGCACAGAGAAGCCACTGGAATTTCTACAACAGGTGGAGTGGTCCGCGAATACGTACGGTCTGAACCTAAACATGATCCCACGTGTAATGCCAGAGCTATTGCAAGGCAAAGCTCTGAAATGGTTTATTTCAAACAATAAACATTGGAGCAAATGGGGAGATTTCAGCGAAAGTTTCCAGACGTACTTTCTGCCGAGAGGTTTCCTCTCGAAGTTGGCAGACAAGGTGAAACAGCGGAAGCAAGGTTTCAGGGAACCGTTCAAAGATTACATGGTGGACATGCAGACTTTGATGAGGGCACTCGGGTAGTCGCCAAAGGAGACCCCAGAAATAATAAAGGACAACTGCACACCAGACCTGAGAATTTCACTGAGAACGTACAAAGTGGATGATCTGGACACATTAATGATCCTGGCTGACGAGTACGAAGAACTGGACAAAGAGCGAGAAGAATTCGTTCACGAACACAAGTTCTCTCGAAACAAAATCGCAGCACCACCACAAACTGCATGCAGGAGATGCGAAGACAGCACGGTAAACCAAACACCGTCCTACCGCCAGTGGACACCGGCCAATGTAACACAACAAAGGCAGCCAACGAACACGTTATGAAGGCCACCAAACACCACTCAGGTGGCACGTAATCCAATGCCAAGAGCCACCAATGCACAGACCCACATACTGAACCCACAGGAGGCATGTCGCCGTTGTGGAGGACACGACCACTGGGCACGAGGATGCAGAAACCAAAGAGTACTGTTCTGCTGGGTGTGCGGCAAAGTTGGCATCAGGAGCGTAGAGTGCTGCCAAAGGGCGGGAAATGGGCAGCGATCCCAGTCGCAGAGAGGCGCACAGGGGTCGCAAAGTGCCTCCTCTGCAAACTAACTGGCAATTTGATCGAGGAAGAGCAGCAGTTAGGCCACAATTGACACGGGAGCAACGTCAAGTTTCATCAACGAGGAGCTAGCGGATAGACTGGCTGACAAAGGAAGGATCACAAGGACAAAACGTCAAGTTAGGTTGGCGGACTGCAGATGCAGCAGAATAAGCTCGCAGCTCGTGATCACGGTGGAATTTGGAAACAAACAATTGGAGATGAATCTGCTAATACTTCCAGGAGTAGTGGATGAACAAGTGCTGGGATGGAATTTCCTCACGGGAGTCGGGGCGGTAATAAAATGTGCCGGGCATGAATTGCGAATACCGGCAAGAAAACAGCGCAATGGATGTCTGGAAGAAAGGCTGTCGGTGGCTGTTGATTCACACTTAAGCGATGAAGAGGACATTGAGAAATTCCTCGACAAACAGCAGATTTCAGCACCATGTCAGGAACATCTACAGTGGCCGAGCCCCAAATCACCATGAAAGACGACAAGCCAATCAAACAGAATCCAAGAGTCCAAGGAGAGATCAACGCAAAAGTAGACGAGTTGCTACAAACGGGCTTCATAGAACATTCAAGAAGTCCGTACAGCTCGCCCATCGTAATGGTGAAAAAGAAGACGGGCAAGTGGAGGCTATGCGTTGATTTCAGGCAAATAAACGCGAAGTCCATAAAAGATGCCTACCCGATGCCGCGGATTAATTATATACTGGACCAACTCAGAGAGGACAAATACATAAGCAGTCTAGAAATGAAAGACGGATATTGGCAACTCCCTTTGGAGATAAATAGTCGGCAATATACGGCGTTCACAGTACCCGGCAAAGGCTTATTCCAATGGAAAGTAATGCCTTTCGGACTACATTCAGCATCGGCCACGTTCCAAAGGGCTCTAGATCAGGTAATCGGCCCGGAGATGTCACCATACGCGTTTGCATATGAAGATTAAATCATTGTGATCGGACGCACGCTGAAAGAACACGTGGAGAATCTAAAGGAAGTGTTCAGGCGTCTCAAGGAAGCAAACTTAAGAATAAACGCCGATAAATGCAAATTCTTCAATCAAGAGTTGCTTTACCTAGGACACCGCGTTACTAGCGAAGGGATAGGCACAGATCCCGAGAAGGTAGCGGCCATAGCCGAACTAGAGCCACCGTCGACAGTACGCGAACTACGGCAATACCTAGGCGTAGCTTCATGGTATCAACGATTTGTGCCAGATTTTGCGCGTATAGTAAAACCACTGAATGATCTTCTACTCAAAGGCACAAAGTTCATATGGACGCCGGAACACCAACAGGCCTTCGAAGAGGTAAAACCACGACTGGTAGCCGATCCATTGCTGGCGTGCCCAGATTTCGAGAAAAAGTTCATCCTTCAGACAGACGCCAGCGACTACGGATTAGGTGCAATCCTGACGCAAGAGACAGAGGACGGCGAAAGGGTAATTTCATACTCGCGGAGAAAAATTACTCCACAACAGAAAAAGAGTGCTTGGCAATCGTGTGGGCAATCAGGAAGCTGAAGCCGTACTTGGAGGGCTACCATTTTAAAGTGGTTACAGACCACATGGTTTTAAAGTGGTTAAACAGCATAGAAAGCCCTTCTGGAAGGATAGCAAGATGGGCCCTGGAGTTACAGCAGTACGACTTTGAGATAGCGTACAGGAAAGGACAGCTAAACGTGGTGGCAGACGCCCTATCCCGACAACCGTTGCCGGAGACTCTTAGGGCCATGAAAGACGCATCGGAAAAACCAACCAATAGCTGCAGCTGGATCAGGACTATGTGCGAAAAAATAAAGGCCCAACCACAAAAATATCCAGACAATGTAATGGAAGGCGAGTCTCTCTATAGGCACATTCCTCACAGAGCGGGCAATGAAGACGTCATGGCTTGGAAACTGTGAGTTCCGCATGGTCTAAGGCAATCCGTACTGGAAGAAAACCATGACTCCCCATCCGCTGGTCATGTTGGGAGCAGAAGAACAATAGCACGCCTGGCAGCCCGGTACTACTGGCCAGGAATGCACAGAGACGCCAGGACCCACGTACGCTAGTGTGAAGTTTGCCTAAAATACAAGCCCAATCAGCTGCAGGCTGCAGGAAAAATGCTCACTCAGGTACCAGAGGAACAATGGGCAACAGTATGTGCGGATTTCGTCGGGCCATTGCCAACATCAAAGCACGGAAACCAGATGATACTGGTGTTAATCGACCGGTTTTCCAAATGGACTGAAATTGTGCCGCTACGAACAGCGACAGCGGAGACCCTACAGAGGGTGTTCAGAGAACGCGTAATATCAAGGTTCGGGGCTCCAAAGATAGTGATAACCGACAACGGAGTACAGTTCACCAGTAGATCCTTTAAAAGGTTTCTTAGCGAAATGGGAATAAAGCAGCAATTCACGGCGCCCTACACACCGCCGGAAAACCCAACAGAACGGGCTAACCGTACGGTAAAAACGATGATAGCTCAATTCGCAGGAAGGGATCACAGAACTTGGGACGAGAATGGCCAGAAATTATGCTAGCAGTGAACTCAAGCATATCTGAGTGAACTGGATACTCCCCAGCGTTTCTCACACAAGGCCGGGAACCCCGTTTGCCTAACGCATTATATGACAGAGAAACGTTAGGCTCGGGGAGAAACACAGAGACTCCAGACGAGAAGGCCGCTAAGTTAAAAGAAATCTTCGAAATCGTACGGCGAAATATGGAAAAAGCATCCCAGGACCAAGCCAGACATTACAATCTGAGGAGGAGGCAGTGGACACCAGAGGTGGGCAGCATAGTGTGGGCCAAAGAACACATCCTATCCAAAGCAGCCGAAGGGTTTGCTGCAAAACTAGCCCCGAGGTACGATGGTCCTTACTAGGTTGTAGATTTCGTCTCGCCGGTAATCTGCAAAATACGCCACACACATTCGAAGAAAGAGCGAACGATTCACATTGGCGAGCTTAAGCAGCAACAAACAGAAACGGCGGACAGATCGGAGGACTAGGACAAGGATTTCACATTGATACAGACTGCGAGGCAACAGGACAGTCATCCATACGCCACGCAAAAAGGACAATCACAAGGATAAGACACAGAATATAAATGGAAAACGATGCTAGGGACCCCGACTATGAGGCAAACGGATTCAGCGTCAGGCATACGCCCGAGTCATCCATCGATACGCCGCGTAGATAAGGTGTAACAAAAAAAAAAAGGGACCCAAACAACGAGGCAGTCGGATTCAACGTCGAGCATACGCCCGAGTCAACCGCCTATACGCCGCGTAAATAGGGTACATAAGAAAAGGAAAGATTGCATAAAAACCCCAACAAGGCAGACGGATTCAGCGTCGGGCATACGCCCGTGTCATCCGCCTATACGCCGCGTAAATAGGGTACCTAAGGAAAAGAAAGGTTGCATAAAAACCCAACAAGGCAGTCGGATTAAACGTCGAGCATACGCCCGAGTCACCCGCTTATACGCAGCGTAAATAGGGTACAAAATAGGTAACAAAAAAAAGAAACCCTGGCACTGGGAACACAGAAAACACGGGCACATCAAACGCACAGTACAAACAAATAAATGATACAAAATAACACAAGCGGCATCGGTCCTCCCGTATACAACATCGAGGCCCTACGGCCAAGGGCGACTGGAGGGCAAAAGGCTAAGAGAGAGAGTAAAAAAGTGAGAAGGGTGAAAGTGGAGAAAGAAAGAAAAAACTTACCATTGAAACTTTCTTGTCATGTCGCTCATATAAAGGGATGAGGGCGCTTCGATTTATAAGCGGTCGATTGGCACTAGAAGATAGTGTCGATCGATGGGCACAGAACACTGGAGATGACGGCACAGGAAGGGTCACACTGAAAAAATTTCGCCACTACCGGATGGCAACGCTGCACTAATTCGAATCATCGAGATCGACTGGAAAACCCATCGGGAAAGCGGTAGTGTGACCACACAACGAAAGAAAGGAGATGCTTAGAACGCGAAGTATATGGGGGACACATCTTGGGCGGGACATTCAAAGGAGATACGAAGGAGAACACGAGACGTCTATGGGGAAACATCTTGGGCGGGAAAAGGAATGGAGCATCGGCGCTGTGGAATTCAAGTACAAGCTGTGAGCGTCGAGGGAACCATTTGGAGGAGCAAGAAGACTCGAAGGCTACAAGGATTTACAAGGAAAACAGCCGGAGAGAAGAAAATCAAGTCTATGGGGGAAACATCTGGGGCGGGAAAAGGAATGGAGCATCGGCGCTGTGAAACTCAGGTACGAGATGTGAGCGTCGAGGCAACCATTTGAAGGAGCAAGAAGACTCGAAGGCTACAAGAATTTACAAGGAAGACAGCCGAGAGGAAAATAAAGTCTATGGGGGAAACATCTTGGGGCGGGAACTACATAGAACGAGAAGGAGCGACGTCGAGGGAAGGAGGACCAACATCAGCGATCCAGAACAGCGGATCCAAGGAGAACTTCAAGATAGCAGCCGGACAAGAGGTGCAAGTTCATTTTGTTCCCGAAGAAAGGGGAGAATGTGAGGAGTTAAATAACTCCTCACAAATAAATGAGAGTTTGGAGAGTACAGCTGGTGAGAGTTTGGAGAATACAGCTGGTGAGAGTTTGGAGAATTCAGCTGGAGAGAGTTTGGAGAATGCAGCTGGTGAGAGTTTGGAGAATACGGCTGGAGAGAGTTTGGAGAGAACGTGTAACGGTAGGAGGCGGCGGACTTTGGACCCTAATATGGTGCCGTGCGCAAAACCGAAAAAGGAGAAGCCGAGAATTAGCGGGATACAACGGCCTATATAAGCGGGCCGATCGCAGGAAGCGGGATCAGTCGATCACAAGGAGTCAATCCAGCAAGATCAGTAGACAAGCAGAAAATCAGTGAATAAAACAAGTCAAGTCAACATCAGGAGGAAGAAGAGCCGCGCCGAGTCAACAGGAGCAAGATCGCTACATCAAGACGTTCGGGACAGATCCAGGGACAGGTGGCTGTGGCTGCGAAAGGCGTACGCTTTGAGAGCCCAGTGCCTGTTCACCCTAGTCTGGGAACGGTGACGCATCTCTAGACCCTCAAAAACCCCGAGGCCAAAGACAGCGGAGGCGTTACGGAGCAGCGAGCAGCGAACAGCGAGGCTGCGGAGAGCGACGGTGGAGCGACCACAATTCTTCAAGGAAGGCGTTGAGATACCCATCTGTCACCATTTGTCCCAGGCCGAGGGACAAGTCGGCGAATAATGATCCTAATACAAACATCCCAACATTCTGTGCGTTCTCACTAGACAATCGGGCGGTCACGTTTATATAAATTTGGTGGGACGAACAACAAACATCTTCTGAGCTAGCCGCACGATACTCGTAGCGAGCAGACCATAAAAATCAGTTCATTACAATTTATTATATCTAGAGCCCAACAAAATTCGTGCCGTTGTCGCTGAAGATTTGCGAACATTTTCCTCGAAGGGACATGAAACGCTTAAGACATGCCAGGAATGTGTCAGTGCTAAGATCGGTGGCCAGTTCCAAATGTATGGCTGATGTTACAAGGCAGACGAAAAGACATATGTGGGCCTTAGTTTTTCGGGGATTGCGTCCTCTCCTTTCCTTTGTAAGGAAGTTCTTGGGCTGGGATATTGTGCTCAGGGCTCCCAGGGTCACTTACAATAATTTATTTCTGTTCAAGGACTCAAGGGGGGGGCGAGATAAAAATGGCCCTATTCAGACTCCGTGGTCGGAACTCACAGCGGGTTTGGTTCCGACAATCGAGCAAAGCTCCGTCGTAATCTCTACCCGCCACGCGCCTCGGAACCCGCAAACCCGTCGTAATCCTTGGCCACCCCGCGGTCCGGCAACGATCGACAGAAACAGCAACAAAAGAAGAGGAAGGTCCGTTTCCCGGGTTTCGGCCCCGACAGCATTCGTTGGTCCGCTCTCCCCTTCTTCCGCACTGCCAGCAGAACAGGACCTGGGGATTGGGGCACTCTTGGCGGAAGTGTCCCGTCTCCTCGCAGCGGGCACAAGCGCTCCGGACATCGATGCGGTGTTCGGGTACCTGTGCCATCATTCGATTTGTCGCTGGGGTGCCTGGAAGTTCCAGGGGGTGACTCACGTTTCCTGTGGATGGTATGGGAGCTGGAAATCGTCGGGGTTGTCTGTGTGGCATAGCTGCTAGAAAGTTTGTATGCAGTGCTCGATCGCGGTCGCGTGTGATCCCATAGGCCGTGGCCCGTTGGATCAGAGTGGCCAGATCCTCAAAGTCTTGGCGCCTCACAAATAGCTGGTATTCCGGTCGAAGGTTCTGGTAGAGTCGCTCCAGTTCCTGCGCCGGAGTAAATTTTGCCCGCTGCATCAGGAGTCGGAGCTCCACTACATATTCCTTGCAGCTCTCGCCCGGTTGCTGGTATCTCGTCCGGATCGTGTCTTCCAATCGTTGGAAGTATTGTGGTGGGAGGAAGAATTCAAGAAATTCTTTTCTAAAAATTTCCCACGACACGTCCTGCATTTGGAATGTGCGGTACCAACTTTCCGCTTTTCCCGTAAGCAATCCGGAGATTACCCTGGGAAGTCGTGCGGTCCTGAGTCGGTATGCTTCGGCTTGTACTTCCAGGCGTTCGATAAATGTGAGCGGGTCGGACTGTCCGTCAAATAAGATGCCCCAGCTCCGCAGTTTTTCTGCCAAGGTGGCGGAGGATATTTCCTCGCGTGCAGGTGGGTCCGCGTTTGTGTTCCTTGTTGGTCGGTTGCCTGGTGGTACTTCCAGTCTTAGGGGGGTGCTCCCGGTGTCGACGACTGCTGTGCTTAGCTTCTGTTCCCGGGGTTCTTGTCCTCCCAGAGGGGTCGGGGATTTGTCCCTGGGTGTGGCTGCCTCTGGGAACGTACTAGCTTATTCCCTGGCTCGGTCCAGGAGTTCCGGCTATAGATCCTCCTCGGGGCGAGGGTACCGAATATTTATGGGACTCGGGGGTCCTTTTTGCGCACGGTGCTAGGATTCGGGCTAGGATGCCGAATGTTCACAGGACTCGGGGGTCCTGGTTGGTGCGCGCGGTGCTAGGATTCGGGCTAGGATGCCGAATGTTCACAGGACTCGGGGGTCCTTGTTGTGCACGGTGCTAGGATTCGGGCTAGGATGCCGAATGTTCACAGGACTCGGGGGTCCTTGTTGTGCACGGTGCTAGGATTCGGGCTAGGATGCCGAATGTTCACAGGACTCGGGGGTCCTGGTTGGTGCGCGCGGTGCTGGTATTCGCGCTAGGATGCCGAATGTTCACAGGACTCGGGGTCCTTTGGTTGCGCACGGTGCTAGGATTCGGGCTAAGATGACGAATGTTCACAGGACTCGGGGGTCCTTGTTGTGCACGGTACTAGGATTCGGGCTAGGATGCCGAATGTTCACAGGAGTCTGTTGTTCGCGACGATGTTCCCCGCTTGAGGGCCGGAGCTTGACTGCCTTCTGGTAGCCCGGTGTGCTCCTCTTATAGTCGCCGGCCACGTGTCCACCGCGTTCGGGTCAACGTGGAAAGCGAGAGATTTATATGTTGCCTTCCCGTTTTCCCATTGAAAAAAAAATTTCCAGCGTGCTCCGGGACCCGACAAACGAGCTTAGCTCCGTCGTAATCCACGGCCGCTACGTGCTCCGGGGCCGGCAATTGCTTCGGATCCGACAAACGAGTGCGAGACTCCGTCGTAATCCTGGGCCACCACACGGTTTCGTAGAGGGAAAATGTAAGGAAAATGCTGTGTGTGTGTGTGTAACAAAAAAAATTGGTCTGATCTTAGGGTCTGGGTGTCTATCTCATGGGTCTTTACGCCATATACCCGAAAAAAAAAACAAATTTTATTTTCTTGAGAAAATATTTATATTTTTTTTTGCGGAAAAATTATTTAGAAATTTCCCCTAATCCTTGAAGTCCCTGTTCGGGCGCCATGTAAGGAAGTTCTTGGGCTGGGATATTTTGCTCAGGGCTCCCAGGGTCACTTACAATAATTTTTTTCAGTTCAAGGACTCAAGGGGGGGGGGGGGGGGGGGGGGTTGAGATAAAAATTGACCCTATTCAGACTTCGTGGCCGGAACTCACAGCGGGTTTGGATCCGACAATGATCCTTGGATCCGACAAACGAGGCTAGCTCCGTCGTAATCCTTGGCCACCCCGCGGTCCGGCAACGATCGACAGAAACAGCAACAAAAGAAGAGGAAGGGGTCTTGTGGGCACTGTCACCCAGAGATGCCGACCATGGGCCGAAACCTGCAGCGGAGTTAGATCCGACAATCGAGTACAAGACTCCGTCGAAATCTCTCTCAGCCGCACGCTCCGGAACCCGCACTGACCCTGGACCCGACAAACGAGCCTAGCTCCGTTGTAATCCACGGCCACTACGCGCTCCGGGGCCGGCTACAGCCTCGGATCCGCCAAGCGAGTGCAAGACTCCGTCGTAATCCTTGGCCACCACGCGGTCCGGCAACGATCGGCAGAGAAACAGGGGTTTTCCTAGATGGAGGCAAGAGAAAATAGTTCCCATTCCCCTCCTATGTTCACTCACACACAAAACACGGTCAGGCAAATAGTTTTTTAGGTTTCAAATATTTCGTTTTCTTTATTTAAGTTTTGTGCAAGGGGTGTACAGAGCCTCCATGTCACGCCACTCCAGTCCAGTCGTTGTTTTCAAAAACAAAATATATCCGAAAAAATATATATTAGACGCTTACGTTTCCGTCCACAGCAAATCCAGCCAGTTGATTCCCTATGCCTCCGCACCGGGAATAGCGTCGCGCACTCCATCCACATTGCCACTGTCGGTTGACATTTTATCACACGTTTTCACGCACTTGTCCGAAAATTTGCACGGCGGGGCGGTTTTCCCGGGTTTTGTCACGTCTCACGATTTTAGTCTGGCACGCGCGAAGCCTCAAGAGTAATTGCCTTTCCCCTCCTGGATATTGGCGCGCGTTCCCCATGCATTGCGTCGGCGTCGCTGCCGCTGCGCTTGCGCTTCGGCAGTTTGCAGGCAGAATTATTTCCCCTTGCTCGAAACCATCGGTCGGGTCGGTTGCAATTTGGTTCGATCGTGAGAAATTATTTTCCTCTTGCTCGAAAACATCGGTCGGGTTGGTTGCAATTTGGTTCGATCGTGCGATGAAAAGCTTATGTGTGTGTTGGCTTTGTGCAGGTGTTCAAACTGTTCGCAGCGGGCGAGAGTGTGTTGGTTGCGCTTAGGCGTTCGATGGTTCCAATGTGTGTAGCCGCTGACGTTCGAAGTGTGTGAAGAAGAGAGCGAGAGCGCGTTGGTCGCGCTCAGGCGTTCGATGGTTCAAATGTGTGCAGCCGTTGACGTTCGAAGTGTGTGAAGAAGAGAGCGAGAGCGCGTTGGTCGCGCTCAGGCGTTCGATGGTTCAAATGTGTGCAGCCGCTGATGTTTTTGAAGTGTGTGAAGAAGAGAGCGAGAGCGCGTTGGTCGCGCTCAGGCGTTCGATGGTTCAACTGTGTGCAGCCGTTGATGTTTTGAAGTGTGTGAAGAAGAGGGCGAGAGCGTGTTGGTCGCGCTCAGGCGTTCGGTGGTTCAAATGTGTGCAACTGCTGCGTTGGCTATTAAAAAGCTAAACTAAAAATATTCCTACATGGCTACAAAATCCTACATGGCTACAAAAATCCTACATGGCTACAAAATCCCACATGGCTACAAAGTAAATTGTGAGGGCCGTTCTACGGTTCCTCACACCTTGAGGATGAATGGTCCAGCGTATCGCAGCCTGAGTGCTGGAAGGGTAGAGCCTCCGTTATACGAATCCCTGGTAGATCAGCCATGAATTGGTGCTCGGTATTATTACGTTGGCGAAAGCACTTTATGCAGTTGTGTACCAGGTTCCTTATTAGGTTCCAATATTTTTGACGCGTAATTACAAACAAAGCAGACACTCCTGGATGTAGATTTGCTATGTGTTCGTGTTCCAAAATCATCCTTGTGATGCGGTGCGATTTCGGAAGCAATATAGGATGTTTGACGTCAGCTGGTAGTTGTGAGTTGCCCAAGCGTCCACCAACTCGAAGGAGGCCATCTTTGCCGACAAACGGTGAGAGCTTGATCAACTGGGAGCGGCTGCGAAGTTGTTTATTTTCCGCCAGAAGATTACGATCCTCCATGAAGCATTTCTGAGCCTCTTGCAGGCAAAGAATGCGAGCAGCCTGAATCTCTTCATAGGTGAGCCTTGCCCCATTTGTCAGCGCTACAGTTTTAATGGCCCTGGTCCTTTGGATGAAGCGTGATGCGTAAGCTACAACGTGAACCAGTTTTGTCCAGGACGAGACCTGCTGAGTCAGCGCTTCGATTGGTGAAAATCAGGGACTGAAACCAATTGGAATACCGGTTCCGATTCCGGTTTCGGTTCCTATAAAAATCTGTTAGTGGTTCCGGTTCCAATTTCGGTTCCTAAGAAAAATCGCAAAACGATTCCGGTTTCGGTTCCGGTTCCTAAAAAATATTACAAATCGGTTCCGGTTCCAGTATCGGTTCCATTTTTTTAATGTATAATCGTGTAGAAAAGTAATTGCGACAACATATGTATATATCAGGGACTGAAACCAATTGGAATACCGGTTCCGATTCCGGTTTCGGTTCCTATAAAAATCTGTTAGCGGTTCCGGTTCCAATTTCGGTTCCATCGAAAATTAAAATTTCGGTTTCGTTCCGATTCCGGTTCCGTAAAAAGGAAACGGTTCCGGTTCCGGTTTCTACCGGTAACGGTTCTCTTCAGTCCCTGGTGAAAATGAGCCACCTTGCTGAGTGGTTAATGCGGTGGACTTGACTTCTTCCTTGCCAGGGTTATCTGAAAGGGAAGAACAGAACTTTGTACAGCTCAACTTTACTGAAAGCTCTTCTGGATCTTGCAGCCATGAAGGTCCCATCCACCATAAGTCGAAATGGAGAAGGTCGGCAGCAAGCATTCCTCGTGTGGCGCAGTCCGCCGGATTCTCCTTTGTGTTTACATGATGCCATGCTCTGCGCGGCAAGTCCTGTTTGCTACAAATGTTTTGAGCTTTCGATGGTGAATGTGAAAGCCAAGCCAAAACTATGGTTGAATCACTCCATGCATGTATTTTGATGTCCTTGTGTTGCAGAGAATCCTTGACTGATAAGATTAGTCTGCTGAGTAGCAAAGCGCCACACAGCTCGAGACGCGGTAAGGATTGCTGCTTCAGCGGAGCAACTCTGGTTTTTCCTGCTATGAGTGAAACACATACGGCCATCTGCTCGTACCACTCTGCTGTAGATGACTGCGGAATATGCCTTAATGGAGGAATCTGAGAATCCATGCAGTTCGTTGTGATCCCCATTGTTTTCTACAAATCGTGGCAGGGCGTAGTTCTTGAAGTATATGTAAGTCGTTACGGCATTTGTTCCACCAGTCAGTAATTTTTGGAGGAAGCTCCGTGTCCCAGCCGAGATCGAGTAACCACAATTCTTGAAACAAAATTTTAAACTGCACCACAACTGGCGACAGAATACCCAGCGGGTCAAAGATGCGTGCCACATCAGAAAGCACTTGGCGTTTGGTGTTGTCCTGGTTTGGTGTAAGGCAAACTTCGTAGGATAACGTATCCTCTTCTGGATCCCAATGAATGCCAAGAACCTTTGCTGGATTGGATTTTTTGTCTTGTACCTCGGTAGTAGAACTAGCTCGGTAAGTGATACGTGATGAATTGGAAACCCTGCCAAGAATGGTGCACTAGACGTGCCGTATGTTACCGTGGAAAGCTCATAGTGCTTGATAGGTGTGCTTTCATCTTCTCTCCAAAAAATACGCTGATAGCAACAATGGTTGGCAGCCACAAAAGATTTGTCGATACATTTTGACAATATCTGCTGAAAAGACGAACTTGTACATTCTGAAACGCATACAAATCAAGAAGAGGTTTCGTAGAATGCTGGGTCCAATGTGTAAAGCATCGTTTAAGGACTTTCCATACGTATCCTTGAATGAGCCGTCAAATACTACCCTTAGCTTTTGGGTAATTGCCGGATGATGAGGCAAGTAAAAATTTGGCCCTTTGTCGATGCCTCCAGGTGATAACTCCCGCATGTGACCTAACTGTAGGTACTCACGCATAAATTTTACGTACTGTGAGTGCAGATCGGGGTCCTTCTTTAGGCGGCGTTCTACACCCCTGAATCTTGCAAGTGCTCCTTGTAATGTATCCGAAAATTGTTCGTTGGAGTTTTTGAAAGGAAGTTCGACGATGTAACGCCCCTTTGAGTCCCGAGAATGTGTTTTCACAAAGTACTGTTAAATTTCGTCGTCTTCTGGTTTTCCATGGAATTCCTGGTTGACATCCTCCAGCTCCCAAAAGCGCCGAAGAGTTGAGTCAATGTCAATAGCCGTGTGCATTGTTGTTGTGGATAAACAGCCGGTAGTGATGATAGATGTTAAGACCCATCCAAAAATGGTCAAAATGGCGATGATGTTGCCCTGAATGTCGAACATCATTTGACCGGTGAACACGGTCCAAACGTAATCGCTGCCCAAGAGAATATCGACTGGCGCCAACGATTGATAGTCAGAATCCGCAAGCTCAAAGGCAGCGAATACCTTGAGTGCTGAGGCATCGATATCGTGTCTTGCTAACGTGGAGGTAATTTTGCTGATTAACTTTCTCACTTGTGAATTAGTTTAAAAAAATTTCTTTTTATTTTTTATTATCACTTATTCACTATTACAATTTTTCAATAGGTCGAACTTATTTTATTCACTGCTCTTTTACTTTTCATTTGGTTTTTCTTTGGTGCTCGGTTCGGATCTCAAAAACGGACTGGACTCCTTGAGTTCAATGTTCAATAATCAAACCTCGGCTTAAGAGATTTATCTCAAAAAATTGATAAAGAGAATGACTCAAGAGGGTCGGAAAATAGGATGATGCAATTTGCCAATTAAATTTGAAATCTAAATTTGGCTGGAAATTGGTGTTTACATTAGCGGACTTTAGGGATCAGGGACTCAGGGCTCGCTTGGGGGCTCCGATGCTTACAGTATCGGCTTGGATGTTTACAGCATCCGTTTGATGCGGACTGCGTGAAATTGATCTGGGTGGGAGTAATTTAGAGCCGTGTTGACAGAAATAGGTGACCACGGATTTTTATCGGGTCTTGTCAGAGTTAATTGAAAATTGGCTCTCGGCTAAAAGTTGTTTATAAATCGGGTAAGAGCCCCTAAGTAATGTGTCATATAACTTTGGCTTTCGGTTCAAAGTTGTTTATAAATAGGGTAAGAGCCACTAAGTAATGTGTCATATAACTCCCCCCATTCTAAATTGAATCGTCCCGATTCATTGGAAATGATGGGTATATAGAATGTATTTGGTTGGTTAATTCAACAATGATATTTTCTTCTAGGGTATTTTCATTGACGGGGATATTATTTATTTCATTATCGGAAATTTTGCTTTCAGGTTCGATTTCTATATGAATTTGCCATGGTTTGAATATTAAAAATGTTCTGTATTTGATTACAACCATAATAATTAAATATATAACTGTGAATATGATTAATATTAACGTAACTGGTATTTGAGTTTGTTTAATTTGAATAAAAGGATTTAGTATGTTAATATTATCAAATGAGAGTTCCGAATCATTGGATATAATATATTCGGATACTAAAAAATCTGTATATTTTCGAGCGGTGATGTATTCCAATATCTTATTGACTACATTGGTGTAAGATATATTATTAATTTTAGAGGTGCCATTAAAGGTTATTAAATATCCATTTAAATAAGTGTCATTAACTATATTTTGTCCATTTACAAAAATGGCTCCATCTTGGATTACATCTATATTTTTATTTTTTCTCGGATTTTGTTACAAATAGATTTTTCCCCATTTAGTAATCTGGTAAAACAAGAACCTTCAGGGTTAAGTGTGCAAAAATTATTAAATATTTCTGTCTTAAAATTAGAAATTACATAGTACTTATTTCTAAATTTTGCGACGTGATTGTCTATTAATAATTTTTCATCATTATGTGAAATGGATCTTGAATTGTAAATTTCACAACGATCGGTAATAATAGGGTATTTTATGTAAATTATAATAAGATCTTGGTGCAAAGCGATTTTAAATTCAGATATATCTAATAGGTCTATTATAATTACAGGACTACTTTTGTGTTTATAAATTTCTTGTATATCATCATTATTTAGAATTTTAGTATTAAATACATCAATTTTTGCGAGTGTAATTGTTTCCATTAAATTCATAAGATCGTAAGTAAGCAAGCGCAGACGATATTTTCTGAGTGGAACTTCTTGATCCTTAAAAACTGTTTTGAATTCTTCAGATAAAGATTTTATTTCTTTAAATATTTTAGAATTAATAACGAATTGATCGTTATTATTTTGTATTAAATCATCGATTTTATTTTGGACTGTTATGAAATCATCATGATCTGGTGTTCCCGCTATCCATTTCCAAATGGTGTCTAATTCATTAATGCCTCTTTTCGATCTACTGGGTATTATTTGAGAGATAAGTATTTTGATAATTTTTAAATCGTGGGATATTTCCCAAAGAAAATTCTTGCTGTTATGATTCTTTAGAAATTCTGCTTCAAGATTAATTATATCTCTATAAAAACTTATATTAGTTATATGAAATAAGTGTGCGTTTGATTCATAAATAAGAACATCTTTGGTATCCTTGTAAAGAAGGAAATCGTGGTTCGTGTAATCCATTATTTCGGATTTGGTTATACCTACCATCAATAATAAGTACATAATTGAAAACATTATCTGGAATGTGAAACAAATTATTTTATATTATCTTTATGAATCGTACGGTTATTTATAGTAACTTTTTTAGGGAGATTTTCCTTAACTACTTGTTTTTATACCCTTGCAGAGGGTATTATAATTTTGGTCAAAAGTGTGAAACGCAGTGAAGGAGACATCTCCGACCCTATAAAGTATATATATTCTTGATCAGGATCACCTCCTGAGTTGATATAAGCATGTCCGTCTGTCCGTCTGTCCGTCCGTCCGTCCGTCTGTCTGTCTGTCCCTCTGTCTGTTTCTACGCAAACTAGTCCCTCAGTTTTAAAGATATCGAATTGAAACTTTGCACACACCCTTCTTTTCTTTGCACGCAGTATATATGTCGGAACGGCCGGGATCGGCCAACTATATCCTATAGCTGCCATATAACTGATTGATCGGAAATACCATAACTTTGGTGTTTGTAAAGTTAGGAGGCTGGGATTTTCTATGAGTTTTATTTTTGGCCAATCAATCCGACATACCAAATTTCATAAGGATCGGCAGACTATATCCTATAGCTGCGCTTGCGCTTCGGCAGTTTGCAGGCAGAATTATTTCCCCTTGCTCGAAAACATCGGTCGGGTCGGTTGCAATTTGGTTCGATCGTGAGAAATTATTTTCCCCTTGCTCGAAAACATCGGTCGGGTTGGTTGCAACTTGGTTCGATCGTGCGAAATTATTTTCCCCTTGCTCGAAAACATCGGTCGGGTTGGTTGCGATTTGGTTCGATCGTGCGATGAAAAGCTTATGTGTGTGTTGGCTTTGTGCAGGTGTTCAAACTGTTCGCAGCGGGCGAGAGTGTGTTGGTTGCGCTTAGGCGTTCGATGGTTCCAATGTGTGTAGCCGCTGACGTTCGAAGTGTGTGAAGAAGAGAGCGAGAGAGCGTTGGTCGCGCTCAGGCGTTCGATGGTTCAAATGTGTGCAGCCGCTGATGTTTTTGAAGTGTGTGAAGAAGAGAGCGAGAGCGCGTTGGTCGCGCTCAGGCGTTCGATGGTTCAACTGTGTGCAGCCGTTGATGTTTTGAAGTGTGTGAAGAAGAGGGCGAGAGCGTGTTGGTCGCGCTCAGGCGTTCGGTGGTTCAAATGTGTGCAACTGCTGCGTTGGCTATTAAAAAGCTAAACTAAAAATATTCCTACATGGCTACAAAATCCTACATGGCTACAAAAATCCTACATGGCTACAAAATCCTACATGGCTACAAAGTAAATTGTGAGGGCCGTCCACCAACTCGAAGGAGGCCATCCTTGCCGACAAACGGTGAGAGCTTGATCAACTGGGAGCGGCTGCGAAGTTGTTTATTTTCCGCCAGAAGATTACGATCCTCCATGAAGCATTTCTGAGCCTCTTGCAGGCAAAGAATGCGAGCAGCCTGAATCTCTTCATAGGTGAGCCTTGCCCCATTTGTCAGCGCTACAGTTTTAATGGCCCTGGTCCTTTGGATGAAGCGTGATGCGTAAGCTACAACGTGACCCAGTTTTGTCCAGGACGAGACCTGCTGAGTCAGCGCTTCGATTGGTGAAAATCAGGGACTGAAACCGATTGGAATACCGGTTCCGATTCCGGTTTCGGTTCCTATAAAAATCTGTTAGCGGTTCCGGTTCCAATTTCGGTTCCTAAGAAAAATCGCAAAACGATTCCGGTTTCGGTTCCGGTTCCTAAAAAATATTACAAATCGGTTCCGGTTCCAGTATCGGTTCCATTTTTTTAATGTATAATCGTGTAGAAAAGTAATTGCGACAACCTATGTATATATCAGGGACTGAAACCAATTGGAATACCGGTTCGGATTCCGGTTTCGGTTCCTATAAAAATCTGTTAGCGGTTCCGGTTCCAATTTCGGTTCCATCGAAAATTAAAATTTCGGTTTCGTTCCGATTCCGGTTCCGTAAAAAGGAAACGGTTCCGGTTTCGGTACCGGTAACGGTTCTCTTCAGTCCCTGGTGAAAATGAGCCACCTTCCTGAGTGGTTAATGCGGTGGACTTGACTTCTTCCTTGCCAGGGTTATCTGAAAGGGAAGAACAGAACTTTGTACAGCTCAACTTTACTGAAAGCTCTTCTGGATCTTGCAGCCATGAAGGTCCCATCCACCATAAGTCGAAATGGAGAAGGTCGGCAACAAGCATTCCTCGTGTGGCGCAGTCCGCCGGATTCTCCTTTGTGTTTACATGATGCCATGCACTGCGCGGCAAGTCCTGTTTGCTACAAATGTTTTGAGCTTCGATGGTGAATGTGAAAGCCAAGCCAAAACTATGGTTGAATCACTCCATGCATGTATTTTGATGTCCTTGTGTTGCAGAGAATCCTTGACTGATAAGATTAGTCTGCTGATTAGCAAAGCGCCACACAGCTCGAGACGCGGTAAGGATTGCTGCTTCAGCGGAGCAACTCTGGTTTTTCCTGCTATGAGTGAAACAGATACGGTGCCATCTGCTCGTACCACTCTGCTGTAGATGACTGCTGCAGTTCGTTGTGATCCCCATTGTTTTCTACAAATCGTGGCAGGCGTAGTTCTTGAAGTATATGTAAGTCGTTACGGCATTTGTTCCACCAGTCAGTAATTTTTGGAGGAAGCTCCGTGTCCCAGCCGAGATCGAGTAACCACAATTCTTGAAACAAAATTTTAAACTGCACCACCACTGGCGACAGAATACCCAGCGGGTCAAAGATGCGTGCCACATCAGAAAGCACTTGGCGTTTGGTGTTGTCCGGGTTTGGTGTAAGGCAAACTTTGTAGGATAACGTATCCTCTTCTGGATCCCAATGAATGCCAAGAACCTTTGCTGGATTGGATTTTTTGTCTTGTACCTCGGTAGTAGAACTAGCTCGGTAAGTGATACGTGATGAATTGGAAACCCATTTGCCAAGTTCCATGCCTGCACATTTCATTAATTGGATCAGCTCTTTTTGATTGCGAATTAGCTCTTCCTCTGTGTGTGCTCCCGTCAGTACGTCGTCCACAAAAAATTGCTCCTTCAAGATCCTTGCAGCTGTGGGAAACTCGTGTTGGTGGTCGTGAGCTAACTGATCCAGGACTCTCACTGCCAAGAATGGTGCACTAGACGTGCCGTATGTTACCGTGGAAAGCTCATAGTGCTTGATAGGTGTTCTTTCATCTTCTCTCAAAAAAATACGCTGATAGCAACAATGGTTGGCAGCCACAAAAGATTTGTCGATACATTTTGACAATATCTGCTGAAAAGACGAACTTGTACATTCTGAGTGGAACTTCTTGATCCTTAAAAACTGTTTTGAATTCTTCAGATAAAGATTTTATTTCTTTAAATATTTTAGAATTAATAACGAATTGATCGTTATTATTTTGTATTAAATCATCGATTTTATTTTGGACTGTTATGAAATCATCATGATCTGGTGTTCCCGCTATCCATTTCCAAATGGTGTCTAATTCATTAATGCCTCTTTTCGATCTACTGGGTATTATTTGAGAGATAAGTATTTTGATAATTTTTAAATCGTGGGATATTTCCCAAAGAAAATTCTTGCTGTTATGATTCTTTAGAAATTCTGCTTCAAGATTAATTATATCTCTATAAAAACTTATATTAGTTATATGAAATAAGTGTGCGTTTGATTCATAAATAAGAACATCTTTGGTATCCTTGTAAAGAAGGAAATCGTGGTTCGTGTAATCCATTATTTCGGATTTGGTTATACCTACCATCAATAATAAGTACATAATTGAAAACATTATCTGGAATGTGAAACAAATTATTTTATATTATCTTTATGAATCGTACGGTTATTTATAGTAACTTTTTTAGGGAGATTTTCCTTAACTACTTGTTTTTATACCCTTGCAGAGGGTATTATAATTTTGGTCAAAAGTGTGAAACGCAGTGAAGGAGACATCTCCGACCCTATAAAGTATATATATTCTTGATCAGGATCACCTCCTGAGTTGATATAAGCATGTCCGTCTGTCCGTCTGTCCGTCCGTCCGTCCGTCTGTCTGTCTGTCCCTCTGTCTGTTTCTACGCAAACTAGTCCCTCAGTTTTAAAGATATCGAATTGAAACTTTGCACACACCCTTCTTTTCTTTGCACGCAGTATATATGTCGGAACGGCCGGGATCGGCCAACTATATCCTATAGCTGCCATATAACTGATTGATCGGAAATACCATAACTTTGGTGTTTGTAAAGTTAGGAGGCTGGGATTTTCTATGAGTTTTATTTTTGGCCAATCAATCCGACATACCAAATTTCATAAGGATCGGCAGACTATATCCTATAGCTGCGCTTGCGCTTCGGCAGTTTGCAGGCAGAATTATTTCCCCTTGCTCGAAAACATCGGTCGGGTCGGTTGCAATTTGGTTCGATCGTGAGAAATTATTTTCCCCTTGCTCGAAAACATCGGTCGGGTTGGTTGCAACTTGGTTCGATCGTGCGAAATTATTTTCCCCTTGCTCGAAAACATCGGTCGGGTTGGTTGCGATTTGGTTCGATCGTGCGATGAAAAGCTTATGTGTGTGTTGGCTTTGTGCAGGTGTTCAAACTGTTCGCAGCGGGCGAGAGTGTGTTGGTTGCGCTTAGGCGTTCGATGGTTCCAATGTGTGTAGCCGCTGACGTTCGAAGTGTGTGAAGAAGAGAGCGAGAGAGCGTTGGTCGCGCTCAGGCGTTCGATGGTTCAAATGTGTGCAGCCGCTGATGTTTTTGAAGTGTGTGAAGAAGAGAGCGAGAGCGCGTTGGTCGCGCTCAGGCGTTCGATGGTTCAACTGTGTGCAGCCGTTGATGTTTTGAAGTGTGTGAAGAAGAGGGCGAGAGCGTGTTGGTCGCGCTCAGGCGTTCGGTGGTTCAAATGTGTGCAACTGCTGCGTTGGCTATTAAAAAGCTAAACTAAAAATATTCCTACATGGCTACAAAATCCTACATGGCTACAAAAATCCTACATGGCTACAAAATCCTACATGGCTACAAAGTAAATTGTGAGGGCCGTCCACCAACTCGAAGGAGGCCATCCTTGCCGACAAACGGTGAGAGCTTGATCAACTGGGAGCGGCTGCGAAGTTGTTTATTTTCCGCCAGAAGATTACGATCCTCCATGAAGCATTTCTGAGCCTCTTGCAGGCAAAGAATGCGAGCAGCCTGAATCTCTTCATAGGTGAGCCTTGCCCCATTTGTCAGCGTTACAGTTTTAATGGCCCTGGTCCTTTGGATGAAGCGTGATGCGTAAGCTACAACGTGACCCAGTTTTGTCCAGGACGAGACCTGCTGAGTCAGCGCTTCGATTGGTGAAAATCAGGGACTGAAACCGATTGGAATACCGGTTCCGATTCCGGTTTCGGTTCCTATAAAAATCTGTTAGCGGTTCCGGTTCCAATTTCGGTTCCTAAGAAAAATCGCAAAACGATTCCGGTTTCGGTTCCGGTTCCTAAAAAATATTACAAATCGGTTCCGGTTCCAGTATCGGTTCCATTTTTTTAATGTATAATCGTGTAGAAAAGTAATTGCGACAACATATGTATATATCAGGGACTGAAACCAATTGGAATACCGGTTCGGATTCCGGTTTCGGTTCCTATAAAAATCTGTTAGCGGTTCCGGTTCCAATTTCGGTTCCATCGAAAATTAAAATTTCGGTTTCGTTCCGATTCCGGTTCCGTAAAAAGGAAACGGTTCCGGTTTCGGTACCGGTAACGGTTCTCTTCAGTCCCTGGTGAAAATGAGCCACCTTGCTGAGTGGTTAATGCGGTGGACTTGACTTCTTCCTTGCCAGGGTTATCTGAAAGGGAAGAACAGAACTTTGTACAGCTCAACTTTACTGAAAGCTCTTCTGGATCTTGCAGCCATGAAGGTCCCATCCACCATAAGTCGAAATGGAGAAGGTCGGCAACAAGCATTCCTCGTGTGGCGCAGTCCGCCGGATTCTCCTTTGTGTTTACATGATGCCATGCACTGCGCGGCAAGTCCTGTTTGCTACAAATGTTTTGAGCTTCGATGGTGAATGTGAAAGCCAAGCCAAAACTATGGTTGAATCACTCCATGCATGTATTTTGATGTCCTTGTGTTGCAGAGAATCCTTGACTGATAAGATTAGTCTGCTGATTAGCAAAGCGCCACACAGCTCGAGACGCGGTAAGGATTGCTGCTTCAGCGGAGCAACTCTGGTTTTTCCTGCTATGAGTGAAACAGATACGGTGCCATCTGCTCGTACCACTCTGCTGTAGATGACTGCTGCAGTTCGTTGTGATCCCCATTGTTTTCTACAAATCGTGGCAGGCGTAGTTCTTGAAGTACATGTAAGTCGTTACGGCATTTGTTCCACCAGTCAGTAATTTTTGGAGGAAGCTCCGTGTCCCAGCCGAGATCGAGTAACCACAATTCTTGAAACAAAATTTTAAACTGCACCACCACTGGCGACAGAATACCCAGCGGGTCAAAGATGCGTGCCACATCAGAAAGCACTTGGCGTTTGGTGTTGTCCGGGTTTGGTGTAAGGCAAACTTTGTAGGATAACGTATCCTCTTCTGGATCCCAATGAATGCCAAGAACCTTTGCTGGATTGGATTTTTTGTCTTGTACCTCGGTAGTAGAACTAGCTCGGTAAGTGATACGTGATGAATTGGAAACCCATTTGCCAAGTTCCATGCCTGCACATTTCATTAATTGGATCAGCTCTTTTTGATTGCGAATTAGCTCTTCCTCTGTGTGTGCTCCCGTCAGTACGTCGTCCACAAAAAATTGCTCCTTCAAGATCCTTGCAGCTGTGGGAAACTCGTGTTGGTGGTCGTGAGCTAACTGATCCAGGACTCTCACTGCCAAGAATGGTGCACTAGACGTGCCGTATGTTACCGTGGAAAGCTCATAGTGCTTGATAGGTGTTCTTTCATCTTCTCTCAAAAAAATACGCTGATAGCAACAATGGTTGGCAGCCACAAAAGATTTGTCGATACATTTTGACAATATCTGCTGAAAAGACGAACTTGTACATTCTGAAACGCATACAAATCAAGAAGAGGTTTCGTAGAATGCTGGGTCCAATGTGTAAAGCATCGTTTAAGGACTTTCCATACGTATCCTTGAATGAGCCGTCAAATACTACCCTTAGCTTTTGGGTAATTGCCGGATGATGAGGCAAGTAAAAATTTGGCCCTTTGTCGATGCCTCCAGGTGATAACTCCCGCATGTGACCTAACTGTAGGTACTCACGCATAAATTGTACGTACTGTGAGTGCAGATCGGGGTCCTTCTTTAGGCGGCGTTCTACACCCCTGAATCTTGCAAGTGCTCCTTGTAATGTATCCGAAAATTGTTCGTTGGAGTTTTTGAAAGGAAGTTCGACGATGTAACGCCCCTTTGAGTCCCGAGAATGTGTTTTCACAAAGTACTGTTAAATTTCGTCGTCTTCTGGTTTTCCATGGAATTCCTGGTTGACATCCTCCAGCTCCCAAAAGCGCCGAAGAGTTGAGTCAATGTCAATAGCCGTGTGCATTGTTGTTGTGGATAAACAGCCGGTAGTGATGATAGATGTTAAGACCCATCCAAAAATGGTCGAAATGGCGATGATGTTGCCCTGAATGTCGAACATCATTTGACCGGTGAACACGGTCCAAACGTAATCGCTGCCCAAGAGAATATCGACTGGCGCCAACGATTGATAGTCAGAATCCGCAAGCTCAAAGGCAGCGAATACCTTGAGTGCTGAGGCATCGATATCGTGTCTTGCTAACGTGGAGGTAATTTTGCTGATTAACTTTCTCACTTGTGAATTAGTTTAAAAAAATTTCTTTTTATTTTTTATTATCACTTATTCACTATTACAATTTTTCAATAGGTCGAACTTATTTTATTCACTGCTCTTTTACTTTTCATTTGGTTTTTCTTTGGTGCTCGGTTCGGATCTCAAAAACGGACTGGACTCCTTGAGTTCAATGTTCAATAATCAAACCTCGGCTTAAGAGATTTATCTCAAAAAATTGATAAAGAGAATGACTCAAGAGGGTCGGAAAATAGGATGATGCAATTTGCCAATTAAATTTGAAATCTAAATTTGGCTGGAAATTGGTGTTTACATTAGCGGACTTTAGGGATCACTTTGGAATTCTTTTGTTTGCATTAGCGGACTCAGGGCTCGCTTGGGGGCTCCGATGCTTACAGTATCGGCTTGGATGTTTACAGCATCCGTTTGATGCGGACTGCGTGAAATTGATCTGAATGGAAGTAATTTAGAGCCGTGTTGACAGAAATAGGTGACCACGGATTTTTATCGGGTCTTGTCAGAGTTAATTGAAAATTGGCTCTCGGCTAAAAGTTGTTTATAAATCGGGTAAGAGCCCCTAAGTAATGTGTCATATAACTTTGGCTTTCGGTTCAAAGTTGTTTATAAATAGGGTAAGAGCCACTAAGTAATGTGTCATATAACTCCCCCCCATTCTAAATTGAATCGTCCCGATTCATTGGAAATGATGGGTATATAGAATGTATTTGGTTGGTTAATTCAACAATGATATTTTCTTCTAGGGTATTTTCATTGACGGGGATATTATTTATTTCATTATCGGAAATTTTGCTTTCAGGTTCGATTTCCATGCCATGGTTTGAATATTAAAAATGTTCTGTATTTGATTACAACCATAATAATTAAATATATAACTGTGAATATGATTAATATTAACGTAACTGGTATTTGAGTTTGTTTAATTTGAATAAAAGGATTTAGTATGTTAATATTATCAAATGAGAGTTCCGAATCATTGGATATAATATATTCGGATACTAAAAAATCTGTATATTTTCGAGCGGTGATGTATTCCAATATCTTATTGACTACATTGGTGTAAGATATATTATTAATTTTAGAGGTGCCATTAAAGGTTATTAAATATCCATTTAAATAAGTGTCATTAACTATATTTTGTCCATTTACAAAAATGGCTCCATCTTGGATTACATCTATATTTTTATTTTTTTCTCGGATTTTGTTACAAATAGATTTTTCCCCATTTAGTAATCTGGTAAAACAAGAACCTTCAGGGTTAAGTGTGCAAAAATTATTAAATATTTCTGTCTTAAAATTAGAAATTACATAGTACTTATTTCTACATTTTGCGACGTAATTGTCTATTAATAATTTTCCATCATTATGTGAAATGGATCTTGAATTGTAAATTTCACAACGATCGGTAATAATAGGGTATTTTATGTAAATTATAATAAGATCTTGGTGCAAAGCGATTTTAAATTCAGATATATCTAATAGGTCTTTTATAATTACAGGACTACTTTTGTGTTTATAAATTTCTTGTATATCATCATTATTTAGAATTTTAGTATTAAATACATCAATTTTTGCGAGTGTAATTGTTTCCATTAAATTCATAAGATCGTAAGTAAGCAAGCGCAGACGTTATTTTCTGAGTGGAACTTCTTGATCCTTAAAAACTGTTTTGAATTCTTCAGATAAAGATTTTATTTCTTTAAATATTTTAGAATTAATAACGAATTGATCGTTATTATTTTGTATTAAATCATCGATTTTATTTTGGACTGTTATGAAATCATCATGATCTGGTGTTCCCGCTATCCATTTCCAAATGGTGCCTAATTCATAAATGCCTCTTTTCGATCTACTGGGTATTATTTGAGAGATAAGTATTTTGATAATTTTTAAATCGTGGGATATTTCCCAAAGAAAATTCTTGCTGTTATGATTCTTTAGAAATTCTGCTTCAAGATTAATTATATCTCTATAAAAACTTATATTAGTTATATGAAATAAGTGTGCGTTTGATTCATAAATAAGAACATCTTTGGTATCCTTGTAAAGAAGGAAATCGTGGTTCGTGTAATCCATTATTTCGGATTTGGTTATACCTACCATCAATAATAAGTACATAATTGAAAACATTATCTGGAATTTGAAACAAATTATTTTATATTATCTTTATGAATCGTACGGTTATTTATAGTAACTTTTTTAGGGAGATTTTCCTTAACTACTTGTTTTTATACCCTTGCAGAGGGTATTATAATTTTGGTCAAAAGTGTGAAACGCAGTGAAGGAGACATCTCCGACCCTATAAAGTATATATATTCTTGATCAGGATCACCTCCTGAGTTGATATAAGCATGTCCGTCTCTCCGTCTGTCCGTCTGTCCGTCTGTCCGTCCGTCCGTCCGTCTGCCCGTCTGTCCGTCTGTCTGTTTCTACGCAAACTAGTCCCTCAGTTTTAAAGATATCGAATTGAAACTTTGCACACACCCTTCTTTTCTTTGCACGCAGTATATATGTCGGAACGGCCGGGATCGGCCAACTATATCCTATAGCTATTTGATCGGAAATACCATAACTTTGGTGTTTGTAAAGTTAGGAGGCTGGGATTTTCTATGAGTTTTATTTTTGGCAAATCAATCCGACATACCAAATTTCATAACGATCGGCCGACTATATCCTATAGCTGCCATATAACTGAACGATTGGAAACCATACCTTTGGTGTTTGTTAAGTTAGGAAGTTGGGATTTTTTATGACTGTTAAGAATGCATCATATGAATAATTTTGGAGAATATAATTTACAGAATATTCTGCAAGGGTATTTCAACTTCGGCTCCGCCCGAAGTTAGCTTTCCTTTCTTGTTTATATCTGGAATTAAGCTTGTTTCTTTCCCCATGTTTCTTTTCGTAAATTACCTCTCCTACATGATAATTCTTATTTTGTCTATCTTTATTGTGAAAATGCAACGATTTCTCTTGAGCTTGTTGCAGTAATTTAGGAGTTTCCTTATGTTCGATTTTATTAAATAATATATCAAAAGGTCTTTGGTTGGTTATTGAGTGAATTGTTAAATTATATTTTTGTGCTGCTCTAATTATGATTTCAGAATAATCAATTAAATTAAGTTCATCTTTACTGCAGCGAGCAATTTCTGTTAAGGTAGAGTGTGCCCTTTCTATTTGTGCGTTTGACGTACTATGTCGTGGATCTAAGTATAATGATATCCCATTTCTTTGTGCATAGGATTTAAATTGGGATGAAGAAAAACTTGGTTCGTTATCTATCATCAAAGTTTTGGCTAATGGAAATTGTTGTAAAATTTCTGAAACTTTATTTTCTATATTTAGTTTATTAGGAATTTCTTTTACGACTAAGTATTTGGAATAAGAATCTATACAAGTAAGGAATTTAAGTTTTTGGGCGTAATATATGTCAAGATGCAAACTTTCACCTTCTCTTTCTGGGATAGGTGCTTGACCGATAGGAATTTGTATTGGGTGTCTGTTGTATTTGTTTTGATTACAGATAGTGCAACTCTTTATAAACTTCTTAAGTTTTTTGTATAAATTAGGCCAATAATAAAGTCTAGATATTTGTTAATAATTTTCATCAAGCCCTCTGTGAGCTCTATAATTAGTTTCTGTGATTATGGTAGATCAGTAAGAAAACTGGGAGTCAACGCACAGCCAAAACCACTGGTTAACAATATTCAAAGAATCAAGCAAATCAAATCAAGTTAGCTAAATTGGAGGTCTGAGTCAAACAATGGCGTATGTGTGTATGCTGGTGCAGGACAAAAGCTGCCTGCGCTAAAGCAGCGCTGGTGGTGATGCTCGTGCTGTAAAGCTGAGATCGCCGAATTCAAATTGATAATTTGAACTTTTTGTCCTTTTTTCCTGTGGTCACTCTAATTCACATTATGTTAATGCAAAATCTAAAGTTGTTTAGCTGAGTAACGGGTATCTAATAGTCGAGGCACTCGACTATAGCGTTCTCTCTTGTTTTCTATTAACTGTACCATAATAATCCATTATGGATAATTTTCCCTGACTCAATACACTTAGTTCCTGTTCGATAATATGAATTGGACGTTTGTCGCTAAAGACAAAGTCAAGTCTGGCCATTAAGGCATCGAAATTTAACACCGTACCATTATGGGTTAAGGCATCGTTTGCCATTCCTGTTATTTTATTTCTTAATATAGATAAGGCAGAATAAAACCTTTCACTCCCTCTGGCATACTGACCCATGGCTATTTCAGCTGATTCTCTCCAGCTTACATATTTATCTTCTTCACCTCCATATTCCTTAACAGATTTGATGATCTCATAAGATGTTTCGCACTTAATATTTGGATCTACAATCTCTATCTGATAATCTTCAATCGTCTTTATTTTATGAGAAAGCTGCGATCTTAAATTTACGATCTCCTCCTTTAATGGATTTAATTCAAAATTAACAATTTGTTTTATTAAATCTCCTATTTAACATTGTATTGTTTGTAACCGCCGGATAGTTCGTATTTTCTTGAGGCGTATTCATGTGGAGTCTTTTATTTAATCCAGTCTGGCTGGTTGAGGGTTCCGACATTTTGAGAACTTTATTGAAATCAGAAATTAAGTCTTCCACTTTGATTTTTTTTATTTCCTTTTTTACTAATTTCTTATATAATAATAAAAAAAGGTTGTCTCGCTCACGATTCGTCTCTTTTATTTTTCTTATCGTTGCTTGCTGATCCTGTTGGGGTCGTCCTTCCCTTTTTTTGTTGATCCTGCTTTTATACCTTTGGTTCTTCCTTTTTTTTTCAATGATTATTTTTGGCGAGGGATTGCCCTTCAGCCTGTTTTCTTTGAATGTTTTTTTTGTATGATTGCTTTGATGATTTTTTTTGTAAATATTTTTAAATTAAATTGTTTTTTTCGATGATGATTTTTTTTGTCACTTTTTAATTTTTATAATGTCTGAGCAGTGAATTTCTTGTTACGATCACTATTTTGTTATTTAAGATTTAAGGAGATTATTTCATTAATAATTTTCTAACTTAGTTTTGTTTTTTTTTTTTCGATCAACACAAACTTTTTTATTTTTGGCCGGTTGTATCGTTTCTAAGGGGATTATTACATATATTAATTTCCACTTTTTTTTTTGATCAACACAAGCTTTATATTTTCGTCGGCTGTATCGGGTTTTTGGACGCGCTAAATTCCTTTTTTACTTTAAAACTTTTTTAACTTTTATTTTAAAGCCTTGTTTTAGAATTTTTTTAATCGCACGGCCCCACGTTGGGCGTTAATTAACTTTCTCACTTGTGAATTAGTTTAAATTTATTAATTTAAAAATTTATTTTTATTATTCCCGTTACTCGTAGAGTAAAAGGGTATATTGTATTCGTGCAAAAGTATGTAACAGCTAGAAGGAAGCGTTTCCGACCCTATAAAGTATATATATTCTTGATCAGGATCACTAGCCGAGTCGATCTAGCCATGTCCGTCTGTCCGTCTGTCTGTCTGTCTGTCTGTTTGTCTGTCTGTCCGTATGAACGCTGAGATCTCGGAAACTAGAAAATTGGCATTTTGCATGCAGATTCTAGGAGTTCCTACGCAGCGCAAGTTTGTTTCAAAAAGGTGCCACGCCCCCTTTAAGGCCCACAATCGCTTATATACGATTTTAAAAATTTTAATATTTCGGAAAAGTACAAATGCAGTTTTATTGTGTTTATCAATACCTATCGAAATGTAGAAGAAATTTTTCAAATCGGACTATTCGTTAAAAAGTTATGCGTGATCAAAGTTTCTATCTCCATCTCCCTCGCACTCCCTTTACCTGGGTAACGGGTATCTGATAGTCGGGGCACCCGACTATAGCGTTCTCTCTTGTTTTTTATTATCACTTATTCATTATCACAATTTTTCAATAGGTCGAACTTATTTTATTCACTGCTCTTTTACTTTTCACTTGGTTTTTCTTTGGTGCTCGGTTCGGATCTCAAAAACGGACTGGACTCCTTGAGTTCAATGTTCAATAATTGTACGGTGGTGCCCCTGTGCAACCCGATAGTGGAAGCAACCTGCCAGTGTGCAGGTCCAAAATGCGAGTGTGGGTGTGTGTCTGCCCGTGTGCAGACTAGAGTCCAAACAAGAGAGAACGCTATAGTCGGGTGCCCCGATTATCAGATACCCGTTACTCAGGTAAAGGGAGTGCGAGGGAGATGGAGATAGAAACTTTGATCACGCATAACTTTTTAACGAATGGTCCGATTTGAAAAATTTCTTCTACATTTCGATAGGTATTGATAAACGCAATAAAACTGCATTTTTACTTTTCCGAAATATTTAAATTTTTAAAATCGTATACAAGCGATTGTGGGCGTTAAAGGGGTCGTGGCACCTTTTTGAAACAAACTTGCGCTGCGTAGGAACTCCTAGAATCTGCATGCAAAATGCCAATCTTCTAGCTTTTATAGTTTCCGAGATCTCAGCGTTCATACGGACGGACAGACGGACATGGCTATATCGACTCGGCTAGTGACCCTGATCAAGAATATATATACTTTATAGGGTCGGAAACGCTTCCTTCTAGCTGTTACATACTTTTGCACGAATACAATATACCCTTTTACTCTACGAGTAACGGGTATAAAAAGTGCAATGAAATAGAATGTTTGTCTGTGTCTTTCAGAGATCTGTATTGAACTCATTTCGCTGCTGAGTATAAAGTTTCATATAAGTGACGAGCGTGCAAGCTCGTTTTAGTTACAGTAAAGTGGATCTTATTTACATATACAATTCGGGTTATGAATTTAACAATAATAATCAAACCTCGGCTTAAGAGATTTATCTCAAAAAATTGATAAAGAGAATGACTCAAGAGAGTCGGAAAAAGGGATGATGCAATTTGCCAATTAAATTTGAAATCTAAATTTGGCTGGAAATTGGTGTTTACATTAGCGGACTTTAGGGATCACTTTGGAAATCTTTTGTTTGCATTAGCGGACTCAGGGCTCGCTTGGGGGCTCCGATGCTTACAGTATCGGCTTGGATGTTTACAGCATCCGTTTGATGCGGACTGCGTGAAATTGATCTGGGTGGGAGTAATTTAGAGGCGTGTTGACAGAAATAGGTGACCACGGATATTTCTCGGGTCTTGTCAGACTTAATTGAAAATTGGCTCTCGGCTAAAAGTTGTTTATAAATCGGGGAAGAGCCAGAGATCCTTGACTGCATGTCCAGTGTGCTGCAGCCTGTAGTTGTCTCTGCCTTGATCGATGAAATTCCAGACACCAAAATGCGTGAGGGCGAGCGTGACAGACCAAGTGCCTGTACGCACCTCTCTGAGATGTACGACAGTTCCGAACCACTGTCCAAAAGTACCCGACATGTAGTGTGCGATCCTTGTGCGTTTTTAACAAACACCAGAGCTGTTGGCAATGCACTTTTCCTTAGCCCTTGGATCTGTGTAGCCGTTGTTGATCCGTTGCACAAGGACTCAGCTGTGGGAGCCACTTGCGCACGAGCGATATGGCTGATGGTCCCCGCAGCATCTTCTGGAGCGCTTGAGATGTGGTTTTCATCAGTGTGTGGCTGTGTCGTGGTCACAGCGGCTTGCGATCCTGAAATATCTACATGTAGGAGAGAGTGGTGGCGACTATGGCAAAACTTGCATGTAAATTTGGATTCACACTTGCGTGATACATTCCCATGCCTTAACAAATGTGCGTCTCTGCTCGGTGGATGCTTCAGCAAACTTTGGGCAACCGTAGATTTTGTGCTCCTTAGAGTTACATTTGGCACAAGCATTTTCTTCCATCGATACTTGATGGTGATCACGCTAAATGGTTTGTAAGACCACTTTCAAATTGGGTTGATAGAATAATACTCAATTAGTTCACAATAAGAAGTTACGCTTTATTTCATTTTGACAGCTCGTGGTCAGGAGGAAGAGAGAGCGAAATATCAAAGTGAGACCAGACCATCTCAGAAAAGAATATCTTACATGCTATTGAATATACTAAATTATTATTTTAGAAATGGGTCTAACAAGTTCTCCTGATGAAGTTCGCAGCTTTACGGCCCGTACCAGCCCGTCCTTGCCTGGGTAGACTTCAATTATGCGCACCAAAGTGTGTTTGAATCCTTGATGATCGCCATATCCCCAGTAGCAATGTTCTTCCTTTCTGTATTCCACTTAGGGCGCTGTTGAAGTGTAGTAAGGTACTCCTGATGCCATCTCTTCCAAAAGCCTTGTAGCATTGCCTGTACATTTTGCCAGTAATCCAGTCGGTTAACTGCTATGTGGCCAAGATCGCCCTCTGGAACTGATGTATAAGGGCGTCCAATCAACAGGTGTGCGGGTGACAAGTAGGAAACTTCGATGTCTGACGTAGCGAAGAGTGGGCGTGAATTGACGACGGATTCAATTTGAGCCAGAAGGGTGTGCATTTGCTCAAATGTGAGGATGGAGTTCCCGATGACACGACGCAGATGAAGCTTTACGGAGCGAACAGCTGATTCCCATTTTCCGCCCCAGTGGGGTGCATGCGGTGGTATAAAACTCCATTACCCTCGCTGGCCAACGCTTGGGTTACTTGAGTGTTATGCTGCTGCGACAGGATGAGCTTATACATTTCGTGTAACACCTTCTTTGCTCCCACAAAGTTGCGACCGTTGTCGCTGAAGATGAGGGTACACTTGCCTCGACGGGAGATAAAACGACGAAGTGCAGCAAGAAATGTCTCAGTGCTGAGATCTGTAGCCAACTCCAAGTGGATTGCGGCGGTCACTAGGCAGACGAATAGACAAATGTATCCCTTTTCCTTTCGTGGATTCCGTCCCTTGTGCACCTTGAGTAGAAGCGGTCCGGCATAGTCGCACCCAGTATTTTCAAATGGGTATGCTTAACGTACCCGAACAGCTGGCAAGTCCGCCATGTATTGATCAGTTGTTTTGTGGCGTTGGCGAAATCATTTGAGACAAGCATGTGTAAGTTTGCCAATCATGTTGCGTGCGCTAACTATCCAATATTGTTGGCGAACGATGTCGAAAAGTGCTGTCACACCTGGATGAAGATGTATCCTGTGCTCGAGTTCCAAAATAAGCAGAGAAATGCGATGATGTTTCGGCAGAATAATTGGATGCTTGACTTCCTCCGGTAGTAGCGAGTTTGAGAGGCGCCCACCTACACGAAGCAGGCCATTCTTGCAAACCATGGGTGAGAGTGTTCGAAGAGTTGACGAATTTGCAACAGCTTTTCCCCTTTGCAACTAGTGTAGATCGGATGAGAAGCTTCCTTGAGCCTGCCTTAGACAATAAATGCGGGCCTCGCTGATTTCCTCAAACGTGAGTGCGAGGTTTGACGGAATCCGTTTCTTCATTCTTCGATGCATAAACCGTAAAACATAAGCAGTGCAGCGAATCAGCTTGGTCCAGGAAGAAACTCGAAACGATAGACACTCAATCGGGGACGCTTCAGGTTCAGGTTCAACACGGCTGGATAGTGAAGAGGATTTCAGCCCATCCATTATGGGCGTGTCCAAAATTGTTGTGGGTTTGTTGCCACTACGCAGCTATGAAGCAAGCAGATTGTTGAGGTGTAGCCAATGTGGTCCCTTCCACCACAGCTCATAGCTCATGAGATTGGCTGCTAGCATTCCCCTCGATGCGCAATCGGCAGGGTTATCCTGTGAGCCAACGTGATGCCATGCGCTGCGTGGTATGACATCCAGGATCTCCGAAGTACGGTTGGCGATAAAGGTTTTCAGTTTCGATGGGGTGTGCGACAGCCACGAAAGGAGAATCGTGAAATCGCACCAAGCATGCACAACTATATCCTTGTGATGCAAGCCTTCTTTAACAGCTCGGAGAAGGCGAGTGAGCAATAATGCACCACAGAGTTCCAGCCGAGGAAGACTTTGTTGCTTTAGTGGTGCAACGCGTGTTTTAGCTGCCATAAGGGACACCAAGCAGGTGCCGTCCGCGTAGCTTACACGGCTGTAGATGACAGCGGAATATGCCTTTATAGATGCATCTGAAAATCCATGTAATTCGATTTATCCCGATTCTTTGTGTACATAACGTGGAATCCTTAGGTTTGTTATGTAGTTGATATCGTCGCGACAGGTCTGCCACCACTCAGCCAGCTTCGGTGGGAGTTTGGAATCCAAGTCCAGGTCAAGTAGCCAGAGTTCTTGAAAAAGGATCTTGAACTGAGTACAGAATACCTAGAGGATCAAAAATTCGTGAGACATCTGACAATACTTGCCGTTTAGTAGCATCTGGCTCCGTAGAAAGTGAAGCTTTGTAGGACAGGACGTCGTCTTGGGGATTACATAGCATTCCTAAAACTTTAACCGCACTGGTTATTTGGAGCTCGTCTTGCCGGGTGTGGCTGATGACGCTGCTATTAGACACCCATTTGCCAAGCTCAAGCTTAGCCTTGGACATCAGCTGGATGAGTTCGTCGCGGCAGCTAAGTAGTTCGTCTTCAGTTTCAGCGCCGGTGAGGACATCGTCTACGTAAAAGTCCTCAAGCACAATTTTTGAGGCTGTGGGGAACTCATCCTGGTGGTCTCGCGCTAGTTGTTCCAGTACTCTGACAGCAAGAAACGGTGCACAGCTTGTTCCATAGGTGACTGTACAAAGTTGAAAGTGTTGAAGAGGATCTTTCGGAGCTTCTCTCCATACGATCCGTTGAAAGTTGCGGTGCTAAGGGGCAACCCAGATCTGGCGAAACATTTTATCTATGTCCGCCGAAAACACAAACTTGTGCATTCGAAAGCGAAGGCATACATGAAAAAGGTTGCGTTGTATGCTGGGTCCGATGTGTAAGGCGTCATTTAGAGCGTGTCCGTTTACGTCTTCAAGTGACCCGTCAAATACCACGTGCAGCTTCTTTCCTAGAACTGGGTGGTGTGGCATGTAAAATGTTTTGGCTGATGTGTTGCATTCTTCAGGGGGCATCTTACGCATATGACCTAGGCTTAGATACTCGTTCATAAATTTTGAATACTGCTTGCGTAGCTCCATATCACGCTGCAAGCGACGTTCCACAGCATAGAAGCGTGAGGCAGCGCCCGTCAGGCTGTCTCCGAACTCTTGGCATTCGTGTTTAAAAGGTAATTCAACGATGTATTTGCCGTCTGGGTCTCGGGAATGTGTGGTCAGAAAGTGCTGCTCCACCTTTTCGTGCGAAGGGTCTCGTTGTGTATGCTCAGTGTTATCCTCGATCTCCCAAAAGCGTTGAAGAGAGGCGTTTATGTCAACAGTAGTCATGAGCGTGTTGGCGGTTGATGGATGCGGCATTGCAACGGAAGTGATTATCCATCCAAAGATTGAGCTGATGGCAATAATATTTCCAGCGGTGTCATAATTTTTATCACCTGACAAAACGGACCAAATTTGTTCGTTTCCCAGTAAAATGTCTACAGATGAAGATGTGTTAAACGAAGTATCAGCTAACAGGAGTCCATCGTAGATCCTTAAAGCTTTTTCGTCAATGTCGTCCCGCTGAAGTGATGATGTGATTTTGCCCAGCACATGGGCTGCGACAACATCGTATGCAGTGACAGCATTGACTTGATATGCAGCGTTGCCAATCCTCTAGTAGTTTCGGCCTTGACGGAAGATATTCCGGAAACTAGTATTCTTGAGGGTGAACGTGCAAGCCCAAGTGCGTTGACGCATCGTTCAGAAACGTAGGATAGCTCAGAGCCGCTATCCAAAAGCACACGGCAAATTGTGTAAGTCCCTTTAGAGTTTTGGACATACACCAAAGCTTTGGGCAATGTGCTTCTTTTGAGTCCCGGTGACTGTGTTAATGAGCTGCTGTTTTGCGTCTGGGCAACCAAAGTTGAACTACATCCAGAAGTTTGAGGACTGGCCTGTGCAGTGTCCGCAGGAGCAACTGTCATGGAATCCACGTTTTCAGGATGTACAAGAGAATGATGACGGCCATTGCAGTGCTTGCACGAATGTTTCGATTGACATTGTGAAGATCGGTGGCCAGGGCGTCGGCAATTGAAGCAAAGCGACTTTCCTTTCACAAAGGAGCGCCGATGTTCAGTGTTCAGATTTTGAAATTGAGAGCATCTATACAGCTGGTGGTCAGCAGAGCCACACTTACCACAATTGCCACGGTTCACTGCAATAAGTGCGCGCTTCGCTTTTGCAGGCTTGTCCGTGTGGCTGCCAGGATCGAGTTTGATTGCCAAGATGAATCACCCAGCAGTCACGGCTGGTCTCCCCAACTGCATCTAGCCCACGAATTGGCGCCATCAGTAATTTTGCGTAGATTAGACACCTCGCCGTTGGGTGCAGCAGCCAGTGCCATGAGTCCAGTAAGGAGTTCACGATATGCCTTGGGCGATCATAGCGATCATTGAGGCGTTCCCATGCTGAATCATAAGCTGATTCCGTAATGGACATCTGACTGAGAAGATTGGCCGCTTCACCAACTATGAAAGACTTAAGGTAGTGAAACTTCTGAATCTTTCCCAGGTGGGTCTTGTTGTGGACGGTGCTCTCGTAAATGTCCTTAAAGGCTGGCCATTCCTTGTAGTCTCCACCAAAAGGCTTGATGTGGATTTTCGGCAACGGGTTTTCAGTTAAACAAACTGCAGCAGGCGGCGGCGTGGCCAAGGTAGATGCTCTGTTCTCAGAAAGTCGTTGCAAGAACTCACTTTGCTGTTGCAGCAATGTGGCCATGTTGTGATCCGCTTGAGGTATGGCGCTTGGCTGAAGTTTGCTGTTTAACGACGCGAATAAGGTAAGCGCGCGCAGGTACTTCTCCTCATAGGCTTGGAAGTCTTCGGTAGGATCCTCGAAACCCTCAACATTATCGTACACGTGCATTTCGTCATTGATCTCCTCAAGGCTTCCGAAGGCTTGATTTAGCCGTGCCAGCAAGGCATCGACTCCGGAGTAAGTGCTCTGTGGAGGTGGATTCTCGATGTAATTGACCAAGCGAGTTACGGTCGCCTTTAGCCGACCACGTGCTTGGGTAAGGCGTTTAAGCGTCTGTTGCTCCATAGTGTGTAGATATACTTAAAACAGTTTGTAGATGCGGAAGTATTCCGGCTCTCGAAGGACCAGACAATGACGGCGAATAGATCACGCTAAATGGTTTGTAAGACCACTTTCAAATTGGGTTGATAGAATAATACTCAATTAGTTCACAATAAGAAGTTACGCTTTATTTCATGTTGACAGCTCGTGGTCAGGAGGAAGAGAGAGCGATATATCAAAGTGAGACCAGACCATCTCAGAAAAGAATATCTTACATGCTATTGAATATACCAAATTATTATAATTATTAGTTATGAGGTTCCTCGACAATACTAAAGCGTGTGACGAACGCTTTGCTTTGCTTGGTTGTGGGCCACCCTTGAAGTCGATGTCCGAGTCACTTTTGCTGAGCTCGAATTCCTCGCAGCGTCGGTCTAAAAACTTGAGTAAATCATTCACAGACGGAGATTCAAGTTCCCGGCTTCCCTCAATCCATTTGCATCGAGTTTCAGCGTCGATCTTGGCCAGAATGAAGTGTATGATCCAGCAGTCCCTGTTAGTTTGCCCTGCTGCATCCAATCCTCGTACAATCTCCGTGGCTCCGTCGGTCACCTTGCGCAGAACTGCAACGTCTGCCTTGGATGTCGAAGGGAGATTCACAAACGTTTCCAGCAGAGTGTTGACAATGTGACATGATCTGTTGTATCGATCAATTAGGAAACTACAAGCACCCTCGAAAGCAGCATCCGTTATTGGCATATGACGAATCAAATCAGATACTTCTTCCGTAATATACGTTTTTAAGACTTCAGACTTCGTCTTAGACTTTCAAAGTGAACGGTCGTGTTTTTTTCTGCGCATCGAATTTTGCATTTTGTTTTCGTTTATTCCCATCGGTGGGTTTTATCAAAACAATTTTAATTCTCTTCGGGTTTATTAAACATAAATTTAAACTCCGTTCGCTTCGCGAGTGCACTTTGTATTTAATACTAATAAATTGTTTTAGTTTTTCGTAATTCTTATCTGTGTTTTCTTTTCTTATATCCCCGCCGTTTCTCTTTTGTGCATGCACTTTAACTTATTTACGCTCCCGCTCTCTTGCTCTCTTTGCTTTGAATGTTCTAAGCGTGCAGTTTCTGCGCTCTTGCGGTACTTATAACTGCTCGCTTATAAATTTCAATTCGCTTTCTTGGTACAGTGGTAAATAAATAAAATGAATAATAAAAATTTAGTCTGCTTCTGCAAAAAATGCAGCCTCGTAATCAGGGCTGACCAGTCTAATATGACTTGCTGGCTGTGTGAAAATATGGTGCACACCAAGTGCGCCGGTTTTACTGGCCGGACAAGTGATGACCTTTCAAAGGGGCCCAATTTGCAGTTTTGTTGTGACGCTTGTGTCGAGGTTGCGAACGAGATGAAATCGTTCATGCGCCGAACTAAAGGCGGCCTGATGGGGCTGATTAGCTGTTTCGGAGTGGCTAGAGATAGTTTTCGCCGAGCTGATGATCTCCTCTCTGCGCTGGACTCGCAGTTTAATAGTCTTAAGCTATTAGAAGAGTCCCCTAAGCGCAAAAAGGCCGCTGGTGGTAAGGAGCAAAAGGGGAACACCCCGTAACCGAAATCAAAAGATCAACAGAGCATTCCGGCGGATCAGCAGTTGATTTCAGCAAACCCTCAAATGTTGCTAAGATCGGCAGCTAAAAAAGATTCGGTATCCGAACAATCCGTTACAGAATACATGCAACCAGGGACTTCTAAGAATTCCGATTTGACCGTAGTGGTTTCACAATTAGTGGATCCACCTATCTCTCAGAATGTAGCATCTCCACCACAAGGGACTACTGAGTCCGGACAACCAAGTTGGTTTTGCAGAAACAAGGCCTGCTCCACCAAAATCCCTTTTAGTGGTTCCACTAAAGAAACAAATTTTCGTTTCTCGGCTTTCCCCTGATCAAACATCTTCTGATGTATTGTCTTATATACAAGACAAAACTAAAGCCGATTGTAATAGTGTAAAGGTGGAAAAGTTTAAGTTTTCTCTTGCTAGAGACATTTCATCTTTCAAGATAACTGTCCCTAACGAGCTTTTTGAAGCCATATGCTCGGGCGACTTTTGGCCGGATTATATGGTTGTAAAAGAGTTCGAGGCTAAGATAAAGAAGAAGGGGCCCGTGGGAGTAAAACTTCCTAGTCGAGGCCAAACCAGTGTACCAATTTCAAAAAACTAACTTCTAACCTCCTTCTTTCCTATCAGAATGCAAGAGGTTTGCGTTGCAAACTCACTAAATTGTATTCCGATAGCCTTTCCTTTGCATCTCATATTATTGTGTTCACTGAAACCTGGTTAAAGGCGGAGATCTTTAGCTCCGAAGTTTTTCCAGGTAAGTACACAATATATAGGTATGACCGTCCCTCTAGACGGGGAGGTGGAGTCTTAATTGGAGTTGATTCAAACTTCCCGTCTGAGGAGTTATTTTTTGATGAATTCAATACCATTGATTTTATTTGTGTAAAGTTATCGCTTCCTGGTAACTTTATATACATAACTTGCTCATATATTCCGCCGTTGTCTGAACTTCCTGATTATTTAAATCACCTATCCGTTATTAAGTCCGTTGCAAATAAGCTTTCCGAAAGGGATCAGATGATAGTTCTAGGTGATTTTAATATACCTGGAGTTACTTGGTCAACTGAGGACGGATCGAATGTCTTACTACCTATAGCACAGCATGATTTTATTGATGGCCTGCTTGACATATCTCTATCTCAAGTAAACCATGTTCGAAATTCATTAGGTCGCCTACTTGATTTGTGTTTTGTATCAAATCCTGAAGGTGTGTTTCTGTCCAGAGTAGCACCACTCACGCAACCTGAAGATCCATATCACCCAACAATCGAACTTTCATTTGATACGGGCGGAGTTATAGAAGAAAAATCAGAAAAATCCAAACGAATGCATTGTTTTCGTAAGGCAGACTTTCTGAGGCTAAATAATTTTATTTCTGGCTTTAATTGGTCTGATCTTTACTTATGCATTAATATGTCCGATGCAGTTAAGGTTTTTTACACTGCAATAAACTCATTTTTTAATTCCTGTGTTCCTTCGTACTATCCATCAACTTCCAATAAATCACCTTGGTTTAGCAAGGAGTTGACACACTTAAGAAATGTAAAGTCCAGACTTTTTAGGAAATATAAAAATACCGGTTCTCAATCTGTTTTTACTAGATATTTAAGTGCTCGGTCAAGATTTACCGTGCTTAATGCTCAGTGTTATAATAGTTACTTAAACCGTTGTAAGGTCCAGTTCTCTCAGGACCCGAAACAGTTTTATAATTTTGTTAACACCAAGCGTAAATCAAATTCTTTTCCTTCCTCGTTGTCGTTCGAAAACATGACGGCAACCACAGATCAGGCAATAGCCGATTTATTTGCCCAATTTTTTCAAACGACTTACTCTACTTTAGATTATTCATCACAGCCATATTCTTACACCATGTCCAAGTCAAACCTCATATTCTGTCCCACTTTAACAGAAAGCTCTCTTCTTTTGGATCTTCTTCGTATTAAGCCTGTTTATTCGCCAGGGCCCGATGGTATTCCTGGGTGCGTGCTTAGGTATTGCGCTAAGGCCCTGTGCAAACCTCTTCACAAGTTGTTTACCTTATCTCTAGAAACCTCCCAATTCCCAAATATTTGGAAGGAATCATTTGTTATTCCTCTTTTCAAAAAAGGTAACAAGTTAGAAGCCAGTAACTATAGAGGTATTTCTAAGTTGTCAGCTATTCCTAAGCTTTTTGAAAAAATTATTACTCCACATTTGCAGCACCTTTGCAGATCAATCATTTCTCCGTGTCAACACGGATTTATAAAACGTAGATCCACAATCACAAACCTTCTAGAGCTCACTTCATTTGTGATAAAAGGCTTCAATAGTAGTTTTCAACTGACTTTAGTAAAGCATTTGACTCTGTAAATCACTTACTTCTAATTCAAAAACTTGACCTTTTAGGTTTTCCAATTGATCTGCTTAAATGGATTTCAAGTTATCTAAATCGCAGGTCACAAAGGGTCCTTTTTAAAAATTCAATTTCTGAAATTCTCCGTGTTACCTCCGGTGTCCCACAAGGGAGCCATCTGGGTCCGTTACTTTTTACATTATTTATTAACGATCTTCCCTCAATTATAAGTCATTCTCGCGTACTTATGTACGCAGATGATATTAAGTTGTGCCTGCACTATAAGGACATTTCCTGCCATTTAAACTTGCAATCCGATCTAGATAATTTTCAAAACTGGTGCCGAGATAATTTACTAAATTTAAACGCATCCAAGTGCAAGCTGATGACTTTTTATCGGGCCAATCCGATATACGCGACTTACACGTTAAGTGGCCGCTCTTTGGATAGAATAACTCTTGTAAACGATCTTGGCGTTCTCTTGGACCCTAAACTAAAATTTTCTAATCACATTTCGTCCATGGTTAATAAAGCCAGAGGAGTGCTTGGATTTATTAAAAGGTGGTCAAAAGAATTCGATGATCCTTATTTGACTAAAACTTTATTTATTTCGCTAGTCCGTCCGATTCTGGAGTATGTGTCTCCCGTCTGGAGTCCACAATACGGAATACATATTGGTCGTATTGAATCTGTACAAAAAACTTACTTCTTTTTGCTTTACGGCGCCTAAACTGGGATGCAAATCTTAACTTACCTTCTTATTCTAGTAGACTTCTTTTGATTAATTTACCATCCCTAGCCAACCGTAGAACGATGCTTGGTACTATCTTTATTTATAACCTTATACATGGTGATATTGACTGCCCCGACTTGTTAAGTCGGCTAAACTTTTCTGTGCCAAGTAGATTAACTAGAAATTATTTTCCCCTAATTTTAAATCATTGTAGATCTAACTATGCCTTGCATGAGCCTTTCAGAGTATTATGTTCTGACTATAATAGACTTTTTCCTGTAATATCAAATCTTGACTCTCTGCCGCTCCTAAAACGATCGATACTTGCTTCATTGGCACAAGATTGATCTTACTATTACTTTTTTCCCCGGACCTTTACCTTTATTTTCCTATCTCGCGTCTATCTTATCGCGAATCGTGCCGTACGATACACGGCTGCGCCCTTCGGTCGGTTGGGCGGGTATGTGAGCCGTGGGACTCCGCGCGAAAAAAAAAAAAAAAAAAGTAGTGGAACTTTTGAATTGCTGTTAAATGCTGCGTGCTATGGATCGTACTCTCGAAGATGTTTTTAAAGGCTGGCCACTTCTTGTAGTCACCAGTGAACACTTTGATGTGAATTTTTGGCAGTTCGTTGTGCATTACATTTGCTGCCGAGTTTGCCCTCAAAAACGTTGATTGTTGCTCAGCTAAACGCTCATTCAATTCCTGTTGTTGTTGTACAAAACGAGCAAGGCTTTCGTTTCCCAATCCAGATGAAGTTGATGCGTCATCGCCAGATTGTCTACCGTTGCTGCCTTCTCTGTCGCCCTCATTAGATGATTGACAACGCCGTTTGATGGTGTGAAACAATGTGTTTGCTTGCAAGTACTTATCCTCGTACCTCTCGTTGTCGATGGCTGGATCGACGTACCCCTCACCTTCTTCATAAAGAGCCATCCTTCCAAACGTTGTTGAGCCTTTCCAATGAGACTGTGATTTCATCAATTTCCCAGTTTGATCCCGCACGTGGATCTTGTGATGCCGTTAGCCGTGCCTTAGCACGTCTTCTTGCTGCCTTCAAAAGCTTTAATTGATCCATGTTAATCAATTGCTCGATCCGGCTCGAAGGACCAAATATGTGGTGAAGATAAACACGGTTTATTTCCGATTTGTGTGGACTATATATTAAGCTTTATTGAACCAACATGTTCCGCTGTAGTCGTATTACTTATACATATATAAAAAACCAAAAAATTTCATAGTGAAACCGCAGTACAGAATATACCTAAAATACTAAAAAGGGCAAAAATAGTATTTTGCAGTGCACAAGTATAATATTTCAAATTCAAAATTTTGGATGCATTCCGTTCATTAACAATGTTGTAATATAATAAAGAAATTGGAAAAATTTTGTTTATATATGTATATATTTTTTTTAGAATCAGAAAAATGGATATATATATATAGGTATATTTTATTTTCTTATTAGTAGTTAAACTTTTTGTTGTGTTTTGTTTAAATTTTATTTGTATTACCATTATAAAAATTGTTTTGGGTATGGCCATACCGTATGATATATATGTAATAAAATATAAGTGATTTATAAGGGAAATTTTTATAAATGAGATTATATTAAATAAAGTTGAATTAATTATAATTAATGAAATTGTAAGGTTTTTATTTAAAATTAAAAAAATTATTAAATTAAATTAATTAAAATTAATTGTTTTACGTATTAAACATTTTAAATCTGTCTTTATGTACTACCTGCTGTTTGTTCTTATTGTCTTTTATCTTAATATTATCATTTTTATTAATTTCGATTACTACGTAGGGTCCTAAATACTGTTTATCTAACTTATGACCTATTTCGTTTTTTAATAACACTATCTCCTATTTTTATTTTAAAATCTCTAATGTTTTTGTCATATATTTCTTTTTGCCGTTTTTTATTTTGTTCAATCATTACTCTTGCTCTTTTATTTGCATTTTCGAGTCTGAACTTTGATTCTTTGGCATAATCATCTATATTATATAAAGGTGTAATATTATCATTACTATTAAATGAAATGTTTAATTTGGGAATTTTACTAAAAACAAGCTCGTATGGACAGTAATCGTGTTCCATCGAGGGTTTAGTGTTAAAACAATATGTTAAGTATAAAAGCCAAACATACCAATCTGTTTTGTCTGACGAGATGTATGATCTAACGTATTCGTTAAAAGTTCTGTGGCTTCTTTCTATTGTACCTAAAGTCTGGTGGTGGTGTGCAGTAGATGTTATGTTTTCAATATTTAGATATTTACATAAATCTTTGATTACTGAATTCTTGTATTCTGTACCCATATCCGTAAGGAATGTATTCATTGGACCGTACTTTAGAATAAAAGATTCGAATATAGCTTTTGTTACAATTTTTGCACTTTTATCTGTGTTTTGTTAAGGCACAAATTAGTGTAACTGCATAATCATTTCCTCGTTCTGATAGGTAATGGACCGATCGTATCCCATAACACTCTATCAAATGCCTTCAGAGGTGTTTCTCTAATAGTCAAGGGAGTATGTTTTGTTGTTTTAGCCTGTTGGCATTTAATACATTTTTTCACTTGGTTTGCAACGTCACGCGTCAATAGTAATGTCTTTTAATTTTCTGTATGTTCACCTTGAATTGGATCATTATGTAGTCTAGACAGTATAGCTTATTTTTCTTTTTTATCATTTATTGTGGTCATCGGCTTGAGTAGCGCTACTCTTAAATTCATTAATATTGTATTGTATTCAAAGATTTTCTCGCTCGGTGCCATTTTAAGTTGGCTAATCTTATTTATTCCGGCCGTTCTTTCCACCCTTTGGAAAAATTTATCTGAATCGAATATTCCATTGGTATATAGATCATCAACACTTATTCTTGCATATATCTTTTTTCCTTTTGAGGGAACAATTGAGGTAACAATTTGATGCTGTTAAATGCAAGGTCACTTCTTTTTTACCATCCTCATTTCGAATGACGTCAAATATTTTGGGCTTAGAAGCTGTCGGATGCTTTTGCAAATCAGAATCTGATTTTGAAATTGCGTAGTTTTTATTATTCTGTCTATTTTGTAATCTTGTAGTGACTTATTAAATTTGCTTGTTCTTCGATGCCTATTCTTGATAAGGCATCTGCACGTAATTATTTTTTCCCTTAAGGTATTCTGTGAATTGAAATTCTTCTAGATCTAGTCTCATTCTTGTTAACTTGGAAATTGGATTTTTCATTAAAAACAAATGTCTAAGGTCTGTTTGAATAGTGAAATGTTTGCCATATACATATTGTCTGAAGTGATTTATAGCCCAGTGTATTGCTGTTAATTCTTGTTCGGTTGTTGATTTTTTACTTTCGCCTTTTGTAAATGGTCTTGAGGCGTATGCTACCGGGAGATCAACTCCATCGTGTGATTGAGTTAAGACTGCTCCGCAAGCTTGCTTGCTAGCATCTGTTGTTATATAAAATTCTTTATTGAAATCTGGATATTTTAGTAGGGTTGGTTGAATGCATTTTTAAGGTATTCAAAAGCTTTTTGGCATTCAGGTGTCCAATTAAATAATACATTTTTCTTGCAAAGCTGAGTTAAATGTCTTGAGTAATGAGAGAAATTTGGTATAAAGCGTCGGTAATAATTGCAGAAAGCGACGAATCTTCTCGATTCATCTGCATCAGAAGGGACAGGGTATTTAGTTATTGCATCATATTTTTTATCATCAAGTAAAATTCCTTTGTTTGTACATTTATGGCCTAAGAAGGTGACTTCGTGCATAAAGAATGAACATTTTTCTTACACCGTAAGGTAATCGTTTAAAGCGGTATGAGCCAGTGCTCGTTGAAAATGACGTTATGTCTCTGGATTCTTTTTCTAAAGTTATTTGGTGGAAACCAGACATTAAATCCTAACATGAAAAGAATTTTTCTTTGCCAAGTTGATCGAGTATATCGTCGATTCTTGGTAATGGCAATTTATCTGCTAATAATTTTTTATTTATTTGTCAGTAGTCAATAACTAATCTCCACCGTTTTTCTTCTGTTCCGGGAAGTGATGCGTCATCGCCAAGGTTGCCAGATTGTCTACCGTTGCTGCCTTCTCTGTCGCCCTCATTAGATGATTGACAACGCCGTTTGATGGTGTGAAACAATGTGTTTGCTTGCAAGTACTTATCCTCGTACCTCTCGTTGTCGATGGCTGGATCGACGTACCCCTTACCTTCTTCATAAAGAGCCATCCTTCCAAACGTTGTTGAGCCTTTCCAATGAGACTGTGATTTCATCAATTTCCCAGTTTGATCCCGCACGTGGATCTTGTGATGCCGTTAGCCGTGCCTTAGCACGTCTTCTTGCTGCCTTCAAAAGCTTTAATTGATCCATGTTAATCAATTGCTCGATCCGGCTCGAAGGACCAAATATGTGGTGAAGAATAAACACGGTTTATTTCCGATTTGTGTGGACTGTATATTAAGCTTTATTGAACCAACATGTTCCGCTGTAGTCGTATTACTTATACATATATAAAAAACCAAAAAATTTCATAGTGAAACCGCAGTACAGGAAATTTTTATAAATGAGATTATATTAAATAAAGTTGAATTAATTATAATTAATGAAATTGTAAGGTTTTTATTTAAAATTAAAAAAAATTATTAAATTAAATTAATTAAAATTAATTGTTTTACGTATTAAACATTTTAAATCTGTCTTTATGTACTACCTGCTGTTTGTTCTTATTATCTTTTATCTTAATATTATCATTTTTATTAATTTCGATTACTACGTAGGGTCCTAAATACTGTTTATCTAACTTATGACCTATTTCGTTTTTTAATAACACTATCTCCTATTTTTATTTTAAAATCTCTAATGTTTTTGTCATATATTTCTTTTTGCCGTTTTTTATTTTGTTCAATCATTACTCTTGCTCTTTTATTTGCATTTTCGAGTCTGAACTTTGATTCTTTGGCATAATCATCTATATTATATAAAGGTGTAATATTATCATTACTATTAAATGAAATGTTTAATTTGGGAAATTTACTAAAAACAATCTCGTATGGACAGTAATCGTGTACCATCGAGGGTTTAGTGTTAAAACAATATGTTAAGTATAAAAGCCAAACATCCCAATCTGTTTTGTCTGACGAGATGTATGATCTAACGTATTCGTTAAAAGTTCTGTGGCTTCTTTCTATTGTACCTAAAGTCTGGTGGTGGTGTGCAGTAGATGTTATGTTTTCAATATTTAGATATTTACATAAATCTTTGATTACTGAATTCTTGTATTCTGTACCCATATCCGTAAGGAATGTATTCATTGGAACGTACTTTAGAATAAAAGATTCGAATATAGCTTTTGCTACAATTTTTGCACTTTTATCTGTGTTTTGTTAAGGCACAAATTAGTGTAACTGCATAATCATTTCCTCGTTTAGGTAATGGACCGATCGTATCCCATAACACTCTATCAAATGCCTTCAGAGGTGTTTCTGTAATAGTCAAGGGAGTATGTTTTGTTGTTTTAGCCTGTTGGCATTTAATACATTTTTTCACTTGGTTTGCAACGTCACGCGTCAATAGTAATGTCTTTTAATTTTCTGTATGTTCACCTTGAATTGGATCATTATGTAGTCTAGACAGTATAGCTTATTTTTCTTTTTTATCATTTATTGTGGTCACCGTCTTGAGTAGCGCTACTCTTAAATTCATTAATATTGTATTGCCCCTATTTTTGAATATATTTATTGAAATAAATTCAAAGATTTTCTCGCTCGGTGCCATTTTAAGTTGGCTAATCTTATTTATTCCGGCCGTTCTTTCCACCCTTTGGAAAAATTTATCTGAATCGAATATTCCATTGGTATATAGATCATCAACACTTATTCTTGCATATATCTTTTTTCCTTTTGAGGGAACAATTGAGGTAACAATTTGATGCTGTTAAATGCAAGGTCACTTCTTTTTTACCATCCTCATTTCGAATGACGTCAAATATTTTGGGCTTAGAAGCTGTCGGATGCTTTTGCAAATCAGAATCTGATTTTGAAATTGCGTAGTTTTTATTATTCTGTCTATTTTGTAATCTTGTAGTGACTTATTAAATTTGCTTGTTCTTCGATGCCTATTCTTGATAAGGCATCTGCCACGTAATTATTTTTTACCTTAAGGTATTCTGTGAATTGAAATTCTTCTAGATCTAGTCTCATTCTTGTTAACTTGGAAGTTGGATTTTTCATTAAAAACAAATGTCTAAGGTCTGTTTGAATAGTGAAATGTTTGCCATATACATATTGTCTGAAGTGATTTATAGCCCAGTGTATTGCTGTTAATTCTTGTTCGGTTGTTGATTTTTTACTTTCGCCTTTTGTAAATGGTCTTGAGGCGTATGCTACCGGGAGATCAACTCCATCGTGTGATTGAGTTAAGACTGCTCCGCAAGCTTGCTTGCTAGCATCTGTTGTTATATAAAATTCTTTATTGAATTCTGGGTATTTTAGTAGGGTTGGTTGAATGCATTTTTAAGGTATTCAAAAGCTTTTTGGCATTCAGGTGTCCAATTAAATAATACATTTTTCTTGCAAAGCTGAGTTAAATGTCTTGAGTAATGAGAGAAATTTGGTATAAAGCGTCGGTAATAATTGCAGAAAGCGACGAATCTTCTCGATTCATCTGCATCAGAAGGGACAGGGTATTTAGTTATTGCATCATATTTTTTATCATCAAGTAAAATTCCTTTGTTTGTACATTTATGGCCTAAGAAGGTGACTTCGTGCATAAAGAATGAACATTTTTCTTACACCGTAAGGTAATCGTTTAAAGCGGTATGAGCCAGTGCTCGTTGAAAATGACGTTATGTCTCTGGATTCTTTTTCTAAAGTTATTTGGTGGAAACCAGACATTAAATCCTAACATGAAAAGAATTTTTCTTTGCCAAGTTGATCGAGTATATCGTCGATTCTTGGTAATGGCAATTTATCTGCTAATATTTTTTTATTTATTTGTCAGTAGTCAATAACTAATCTCCACCGTTTTTCTTCTGGTTGCCAGATTGTCTACCGTTGCTGCCTTCTCTGTCGCCCTCATTAGATGATTGACAACGCCGTTTGATGGTGTGAAACAATGTGTTTGCTTGCAAGTACTTATCCTCGTACCTCTCGTTGTCGATGGCTGGATCGACGTACCCCTCACCTTCTTCATAAAGAGCCATCCTTCCAAACGTTGTTGAGCCTTTCCAATGAGACTGTGATTTCATCAATTTCCCAGTTTGATCCCGCACGTGGATCTTGTGATGCCGTTAGCCGTGCCTTAGCACGTCTTCTTGCTGCCTTCAAAAGCTTTAATTGATCCATGTTAATCAATTGCTCGATCCGGCTCGAAGGACCAAATATGTGGTGAAGAATAAACACGGTTTATTTCCGATTTGTGTGGACTGTATATTAAGCTTTATTGAACCAACATGTTCCGCTGTAGTCGTATTACTTATACATATATAAAAAACCAAAAAATTTCATAGTGAAACCGCAGTACAGGAAATTTTTATAAATGAGATTATATTAAATAAAGTTGAATTAATTATAATTAATGAAATTGTAAGGTTTTTATTTAAAATTAAAAAAAATTATTAAATTAAATTAATTAAAATTAATTGTTTTACGTATTAAACATTTTAAATCTGTCTTTATGTACTACCTGCTGTTTGTTCTTATTGTCTTTTATCTTAATATTATCATTTTTATTAATTTCGATTACTACGTAGGGTCCTAAATACTGTTTATCTAACTTATGACCTATTTCGTTTTTTAATAACACTATCTCCTATTTTTATTTTAAAATCTCTACTGTTTTTGTCATATATTTCTTTTTGCCGTTTTTTATTTTGTTCAATCATTACTCTTGCTCTTTTATTTGCATTTTCGAGTCTGAACTTTGATTCGTTGGCATAATCATCTATATTATATAAAGTTGTAATATTATCATTACTATTAAATGAAATGTTTAATTTAGGAAATTTACTAAAAACAAGCTCGTATGGACAGTAATCGTGTACCATCGAGGGTTTAGTGTTAAAACAATATGTTAAGTATAAAAGCCAAACATCCCAATCTGTTTTGTCTGACGAGATGTATGATCTAACGTATTCGTTAAAAGTTCTGTGGCTTCTTTCTATTGTACCTAAAGTCTGGTGGTGGTGTGCAGTAGATGTTATGTTTTCAATATTTAGATATTTACATAAATCTTTGATTACTGAATTCTTGTATTCTGTACCCATATCCGTAAGGAATGTATTCATTGGACCGTACTTTAGAATAAAAGATTCGAATATAGCTTTTGCTACAATTTTTGCACTTTTATCTGTGTTTTGTTAAGGCACAAATTAGTGTAACTGCATAATCATTTCCTCGTTCTGATTTAGGTAATGGACCGATCGTATCCCATAACACTCTATCAAATGCCTTCAGAGGTGTTTCTGTAATAGTCAAGGGAGTATGTTTTGTTGTTTTAGCCTGTTGGCATTTAATACATTTTTTTAACGTGGTTTGCAACGTCACGCGTCATCAACACTTATTCTTGCATATATCTTTTTTCCTTTTGAGGGAACAATTGAGGTAACAATTTGATGCTGTTAAATGCAAGGTCACTTCTTTTTTACCATCCTCATTTCGAATGACGTCAAATATTTTGAGCTTAGAAGCTGTCGGATGCTTTTGCAAATCCGAATCTGATTTTGAAATTGCGTAGTTTTTATTATTCTGTCTATTTTGTAATCTTGTAGTGACTTATAAAATTTGCTTGTTCTTCGATGCCTATTCTTGATAAGGCATCTGCCACGTAATTATATTTTCCCTTAAGGTATTCTGTGAATTGAAATTCTTCTAGATCTAGTCTCATTCTTGTTAACTTGGAAGTTGAATTTTTCATTAAAAACAAATGTCTAAGGTCTGTTTGAATAGTGAAATGTTTGCCATATACATATTGTCTGAAGTGATTTATAGCCCAGTGTATTGCTGTTAATTCTTGTTTGGTTGTTGATTTTTTACTTTCGCCTTTTGTAAATGGTCTTGAGGCGTATGCTACCGGGAGATCAACTCCATCGTGTGATTGAGTTAAGACTGCTCCGCAAGCTTGCTTGCTAGCATCTGTTGTTATATAAAATTCTTTATTGAAATCTGGGTATTTTAGTAGGGTTGGTTGAATGCATTTTTAAGGTATTCAAAAGCTTTTTGGCATTCAGGTGTCCAATTAAATAATACATTTTTCTTGCAAAGCTGAGTTAAATGTCTTGAGTAATGAGAGAAATTTGGTATAAAGCGTCGGTAATAATTGCAGAAAGCGACGAATCTTCTCGATTCATCTGCATCAGAAGGGACAGGGTATTTAGTTATTGCATCATATTTTTTATCATCAAGTAAAATTCCTTTGTTTGTACATTTATGGCCTAAGAAGGTGACTTCGTGCATAAAGAATGAACATTTTTCTTACACCGTAAGGTAATCGTTTAAAGCGGTATGAGCCAGTGCTCGTTGAAAATGACGTTATGTCTCTGGATTCTTTTTCTAAAGTTATTTGGTGGAAACCCGACATTAAATCCTAACATGAAAAGAATTTTTCTTTGCCAAGTTGATCGAGTATATCGTCGATTCTTGGTAATGGCAATTTATCTGCTAATAATTTTTTATTTATTTGTCAGTAGTCAATAACTAATCTCCACCGTTTTTCTTCTGTTCCGGAAAGTGATTTTGGCACAAGAAGTAATGGGGTATTGTACTCACAATATGTTTAAAAATGTTATGTTATGTTTAAAAATAAATAAAAAATTATTATGATACTGAGGGTTCTACAATGCCATCTTTAATTAGTTTTTCGACTTGTTTATCTATTTCTTCTTTTTGGCTATGGGGTGTTCTATAGTTATTAATATAAACTGGATTGTCATCCTTCACTCTTAATTTTGGTTCATAAAAATTATTGGAGGATATTGGTTCCGTTTCTAATCCGAATATATCAGTAAATTCGGTGCATTGTTTAGTGAGTGTACTTTTAAACATTTCAGGAAAATTTTTTGGATAGGACCTAATTTTGTCTGATTTTGCAATCTGTACTTTGTGGTTTTTGATAGTTATCTAATGCTTCGTAGTCAATGTTAGAAATGTTTATAATTTTATTGGCATCAGTTATGTTTAAAATGCGGACAAAAGTATTATTAGAATTGGCTATAGTGCTTGCTATAATTACGCCATCAGATATATACTGATTTTTAATAAGTGTCTCTTTGTGAGACGTGTTTACATAAATTTGTGTTACAACTTCGGACCTAGCAGGAATTATTAAGTTATTATCTATTGAATGTATAATCGGAATGTTGATCTCTTGATCGAAGTTTTCGGGTCTAGCTATTAACCAATCGTGATCTGTCTGAAAGTCAATTTGGCAATTAAATGTTTTTAGGAAGTCTATTCCTACTATACCATCACAGCGTATCGGAAAGTTATCATTAACTATTTGAGAGCTGAAATGGATTATACATTTTCCTGTTTGTATCTCTATAAATGCTAAACCTTTGGATTTAAGAGTATCTTCTCCCATTCCAGATATTGTTATTATTTTTGATGTGTCTATGTAATAATAGTTATCAGAGTTTATTTTTAAAAGACTTAAATCAGCGCCTGTATCAATTAAAAGGGTTAAGGGGATTTTTGTTTGATAATTTTTTATTTGAATGTAAATGTTGAGACTAAGATTTATTTTATATATTACTATATACCCACACCCACATATCTACCACATAAACATATTTAAATTAAGCATTTGTCACCCCCAAAATCATCGTCTCCCAAGAGTCTCCAATTAATATAAACATCCTATTGAGTTATAAACAAATGAAAGAACCCCAAATTGTCGGCTCCCACGACTGACCACATCCTCCTTGCGTTGTAAACAAATATCCCCAAACTCCAAAAAGCTTTTTTTTTTATCCCCCAATACTGTAAAATTGCAGACGCAGCGCAAACCTAGATCGCTCTCATGCTCAGTGCTCTCATTTTGGACACTCTCAATTTATCAATAAAGTTCTTTCTCCGAAGGTTTGATAAGCGCCAGCTTAGTTTATAAGTCTTAGTTTTAAGTTGAATCTTGTAAGGAGCAGACCTGACTCTCCCAGTTCGCGTTTACACTATTTTGATAAATAAAAATTATATTTTTTTCAAAGTGTTAAATCCCGAATTTGTTATTGGCGCAGCCGGTAGAATATAACTTTTTTATACGGCTATATCCTTAAAGAACACAAATATCGTTCGTAACAGTGCAATTTTAAACCAGCTATCGCAGTGTCGGTTTGTGTCGCTAATATACGAACGGAAACCTCAATTTTTGCAACACGCTATCGAAGCTCAGATTGCGAGGTTTTTTTAACAAAAAAAAAAATCTTGACCCGTGCGACTGTCAACTAAAAATAAAAATTTGCAAAAACTCGTTTTATTGTAAAACCAAAAATGGCAGAACCAGTGATGTTATTATCAGAAAACCATCTAAATCAAGCCCTGAAACAAATCAGGCAAGTGCCGCAATTTGGAGGCAACACGCTTCAGCTCAGCCCGTTCATCAGGAGGATAGATTTCATGCTGGACATATATCCCACAACATGTATACGCCAGGCGAGCGTATTCTTCAGTACGATCGAAATGCAGCTTCACGGAGGGACTTAAGGAAAGCCCTCATCAATGAGTACTAAACCCAGAAGCCTTGCGAAGAACTACTAAGACGTCTGTATAACACCCCCTCCCGGGTGTATACGTAAGTTCGTTAAGGACATTGAGTCCAAATATTTTATAATATTAAATAAATTAGCTTTAGAAAATAACGCTGCAAATACAATTTTATATGCAAATGCTCTTAATAATACAGTTAAAGATGTAATTATGAAAAAATTACCAGACAGACTTTTTAAGACATTGGCTAGGTATGATCAAAGACCAATATAATCTCTAAGATGCGTAACGCCATACGATTTTTTTGCACACGAATTTTTAGTGCTGTCTTTTCTCTTGCCCAAAAGCCAGCGAGAGAGCGCTCCAGAGCCAGCCGTTCTCTTGCACACATACTGCGACAGCCGACGACTGTATGTGTGCAAATTAACTATAACTTTAATTAAAGATTCTAATTAATATTGTGAACAATTTATTTTGGCAGAGCTTGCTACTGAGTTCTCACTGGTTCTTATCTTATAAAAATTTTCACCCTCGCAAACGGCGAGCCAAGCTTGAGACAGACGTAAACAAATTCCCCCTGGCTAGCCAAAGGCCAGCCAAACTTTAGACTAAACATCCGTAAGAATCTCAACACCGCGAACCCTCTTTTTTAGGCATCGCGTTCGCTTCCAAATTTTCCATGCTGATCACAGCAATCTTAATCGGGAATTAACTTCGGAAACCAAGACTTCGGAAAATTACGAAGATAAACTTTAAAAGCTTCGATCCCGAGGCAACAAGGGAAGAGAACCAACTCAAGCTTGGGCAGTCGTGAATTAAGTCTAAGAAATATTGTATTCTAAGTCTAAGTGAAATTAATTTAATTAAGATTTTATTTTTTTAAATACATTCGGCAACGTATTTGTAATTGGCGCCCAACGCGGGGCCTGCGCTGTAAAAAATATCGAAATGAAATAAAAAAATATTCGCGAGTGTTCCTGTTAGAAATATGTAACGATTTGGCAACGCCGTCTGTAAGCCGATTGCGATAGTTGCCTGCGAGCAACTCCATATATGTATCGATATAAATCAAAGAACCCTCTCGCCTGTAATTTTACAACGAACGGACGCGTTCCTCCTCTTTTGTTATTTTTAATAAAGCACTCACATATCCAATAGGTTATGGGCCCAGAGTGACTTGACACTGCGAAAGGAATAAAAAGAGTTGCGTGTGATCGTGTTTGGTAATCGCGGTAAAAAGTGAACTTGTCTCTGCGAGGAAAGTTCTGGACTTAAGGGCCAGTAGAGGGCTTCGCGTTAAAAGACGGTTACGGTTGTGTGTGTGTAGTCATTGCGGTAAAAAGTGAGCTTCTCCCTGCGTGGAAAGTTCTGGACTTCAGGCTAAGTTAGTGGCTTCGCGATTAAACACGGAAAAATTAATCCAAGTATGAATTTCATAGAAAGACTCGATGATGAAAATTACAGCGCATGGGCTGTGCAAATGAAAAGCGTTTTAATATTCGCAGATTTGTTGGCAGTGGTTTGCCGTCGTGTTGTAAAGAATGAAAATGACAGTGAAGAAGTCAAGGCTGCATTTGATACAAAAGATGAGAAAGCTCTTGCGAGCATAATGTTACATATAAAACCGTCTCAAATAAATCATGTAAAATATTGTGTTCGTGCAGCGGAAGCATGGGACAGGCTTCTAGGAATACATAGGCCAACAGGACCGGCGCGACGTGTATTTCTGCTTAGACGCTAGCCAGGCTTAAGCGTTTAATGGGTTTTTGGGCGTTAGAGTGGGCGTGGCAAACTTTTATTAGGCCAATCGATAGGTATTGACGAAACAAATACATATCAATTAAAATTTTCATAATATCATCAAAACTGTGGCCACAGCTTGTGGCTTGGGGGCGTCAGAGGGGGCGTGGCACCATGCAAAATGCCAATCTTCTAGCTTTATAGTTTTCGAGCTCTCAGCGTTTATACGGACAGACAGACGGACAGACGGACATGGCCTATCGACTCGGCTAGTGATCCTGAACAAGAATATATATACTTTATAGGGTCGGAGACGCTTCCTTCTACCTGTTACATACTTTTGCACGAATACAATATACCCTTTTACTCTACGAGTAACGGGTATAATAATATTGGCCGGCAGTAATAGCATCATGGCGGAAGACCGTGGAAATGTACGCATAAAATGGAAGAAAAGTACGATCGATCTCGTTGATGTACTTTATGTAAAAGATTTACAGTGTAACTTTCTATCCGTATCGAGAGCACTTGAAAACGGATTTCGTGCAGAGTTTTCTGGAAATAGTGCCCAAATAATAAATAAAAATGGAACTGTTGTGTTGAGTGCCGATAAGAAAAACGACTTGTTCTTACTAAAATTCGAACAATTTTAAATTACTAGAAAAATTTGTGTTTTGCGGCAGAAGTGAAAGACTCAGAAATAATAATGTGGCATCACAGGCTTGGTCATTTAAATTTTGGAAGCCTAAATAAAATGATTAAAAATAACATAGTGCGTGGACTAAAAGCGAGTCAGTGTGACATGCGTGATCATGTGTGCGAAACGTGTGCTAAATGTAAAATAACTGTAAAGCCATTTCCTAAGGTTGCAGAAAATCGGCCGAATAATATTTTGCAACGTGTTCACACAGACATTTGCGGACCGATGAGCAAAAAATCAAATGGCGGATCTCGGTATTTCGTGACATTTATAGACGATAAATCGCGATATTTGCATGTATATTTTCTGAAGACGCGTGATGAAGTTTTCGGAAAGTTCACGGAGCTTAAAGCACTGGTGGAAAAACAAACAGGAGAAAGGCTCAAAATGCTGCGCAGCGATAACGGACGGGAGTATTTGAGCGGAGAGTTTACGCAGTTCTTGGTAAGCAATGGAATAAAGAGAGAGCTTACTGTACCGTATACACCTCAACAAAACGGTGTGGCGGAAAGAGCTAATAGAACGCTGGTTGAGATGGCTCGGAGCGTGTTGCAGTATGCTAATATGGACGAAGCATTTTGGGCGGAAGCCGTAGCTGCTGCAGCATACTTGCGAAACAGATCGGAGTCATCAGCACTGGAGGATATGACGCCGTTCGAAGCTTGGTTCGGACGGAAACCGAGGGTAGGTCATCTCATCGTGAGCTTTTTGCATTTGCTTAGTCGCTTCCTCTCGGATTATTTCAAACGAATCTTGCCTATTAAAAAACAAAGAACGATCATCCAGCATGTTCAGTCTCCTTAACAAGGAATAACTAGAACCGGAAGTTACCATATGCTGTCCGAAAGCCATATAGTACGGCGATGTACCTATACTAGCATGAATCGAAGACCTCAAGGCACAGAAAATCCTATTTAAATACTCATCCCAGTCTTTTTGATCTGGACGAAGCTAAGCTCGAATCCCTGAAATAACGGAGCGATTGATACGCGCGGGGGCGTTAGCTTGAGGCGAATGAATAGCCGTCAGCACGTGTGAAACTTCATACTGCTTCATCAGTAAAGAAATGCTTCAGAACGGAACTGGGATCCGTTGTCTGATACGACAGTTTCCGGGACACCGAAAGTCATAAAAAGCTCGCCTTCGAGGTACTTAATAACGACACTAGCGTTAATCTTCTTCACAGGCTTAAGAAACACAAACTTAGAGAAATGATCGAGGACTATGAAAGTCCCGATATTCCCGCTTCTCGACCATGGGTAAGGTCCGAGAAAATCGATGAAAATTCCTTGAAAAAGTCGCACGGTTTCTAGCGCTTTTCCTAGCGGTGGTCTGAGAACATGATTCGGTGGTTTAATCGCCTTAGATGTCTCACAGGCATTAACGTATGCTTTCACGTCAGGTACGAGGCCAAAAATAATACCTCCTAACGCGCTCGACAGTCTTATATATCCCGCCGTGAGAAGCCAATGGACTGTTATGAGCTTGGAAAAGAAACCAATTCTGATGGTCTCCAAAGCTTCCAAGCGAATTCATCGTGTACTTGTTCTCCAGTCAAATGTTCTGCTTTTCTGTACAAGTACCCATCTTCTGTTTTAAGATCAGGGAAATTATCTTTCTTCTCTTCGACCTTGGCCACTAAATCTTTGTAAGCAGGATAATTAAAGTGGTTCGAAGTTAAATCGACTAACAATCCTTCTCGCAAATCTACTGCCGCGACTTCGTCCTCGTTAACACGGGACAAGGAGTCAGAAACTACGTTCATTGTACCCTTACGATGCTCAATTTTAAATCGATATCTCTGTAAGGCTAACGCCCATCGAGGTAAACGAGTTCTGAGATCATGGTTAGACATAAGCCATTTAAGCGAGGCGTGGTCGGTAATGATCGTGAAATCATGTCCTTCCAAGTAAGCTCTAAAATTCTTCAAGGCTACTATCGCCGCCGAACACTCCTGCTCGGTCACGGTATAGCTTTTTTGAGCTCTGTTAAGTTTTTTTTGAGATAAAAGCTATAGGACGTTCGTTCCTGAGACACCTGTACCAGCACTGCGCCGACTCCAGACTTACTAGCATCGCAATGAATAGCGAATGGTTTGGAAAAGTCCGGGCTGCATAAAACCGGAGCTTCGCTGAGACGATTCTTCAAGATTTTAAAAGCTTCCAGTGCTTCTGGAGTTAGACTGAACCTTCGTTTGGTTGTCATTAAATCGGTTAAAGGCGAAGCGAGAGAGGCAAAATTCGGAACGAATTTGCGGTACCAGCCACATAATCCCATAAAACTCCTCAAACTTCGAAGGGTTTTCGGGACAGGAAACTCGGTAATTGCTTTCACCTTTTCAGGATCTGTTCGAATTCCGCCATCGCCAATGTTATGCCCTCAATATCTTACACGTCGCATGCAGAAATGACTTGCCAATATTGATTGTCAATCCTGCACGCTTGATATCTCTAAGTACGTCAAGATGATTCTCAAAGTTCGACGATACTACCAGAAGGTCATGAATACCTCGATCCTGAGATGCGCTGGAACCACTTTGTTTATCAAGCGAGACATTGTGCTTGTGGCATTGCAAAGCCCAAAAGGCATTACTTTGAATTGGTAGAGTGGCCTACCCGGGACTGTGAATGCAGTCTTGTCTCTGGCTTGGACTTCCAACGGCACTTGCCAATAGGCGTCTTTCAAGTCGAGGCTGTTAATATATTCGGATTTTCGCAACCGACTTAAGATGCCGCTGATTTGGGTAAGAGAATAGGCGTCTTTCTCTGTGAGACTATTGACCTTTCGGCAATCTAAACAAATCCTCACTTTACCAGGTTTAGTAAACAAGACTATAGGAGAGGACCATGCGCTTTCTGACTCTTCAATAACCCCTAATTGCAACATTCTGTCTATCTCTGAGTACATACTCTTCTCAACGGCAGGTGAGACAGGGAAATGACGCTGTTTAATTGGCTTGGCACTACCTGGCCAAGACCTTCCTGGGTGAAAGAAGGAAACGAATTGATAACATTAGCTAATTTTAACTTTTCTGCATCAGACAAGTCGTGCTGATCTACCTCGACCTCGCTGCTGACTTTGCTAGATTCTAGCTCGGATATATTCCGATTTTTGGGAAGAAGATCATACAACCTCCAAAAATCTATGCCGAAGTATAGATCTTGTTTTAATGATGGTACAATATAAATATTTAAAGACTTTTGAATGTTTCCATATTATGTGTCCTCCTTCATCTTGCATACTATTCGTTGTGGGCTTCCATCTGCCGTGGTAGCACTAACGTTTAACGACTTGTAAGCATTGTCCTTCTTCATGAGTTCGCTAGCTAAATCACCTCCAAAACAACTTATGTGTGCCCCGGAGTCAAGTAATAACCGGATTGACAAAAACGGTGGAAGATCTATTGTTTCTATCGGAACAGAACAAATATATTTCAACCACAGCCGACAGGTTCTAATGTTTTGCCAAAACGATTTGATTCTTCTAGAACTCCGAGATTTGAATCTTTACAAGGGAGGGTTGTGACAAAATTTAGTAATTTTAATTTTACAATGCAGCAAAGAGCTGGCATTGCCTTTTGGAACGTCAGGGATAGTTTGTAGTGCAATGGTGGATGCACCGTCTAATCGGTCATTGTTGAATGGTTGCGATAGCCATTCGAAGTTTTCGGTCTGTACGGTAACTTCGAAGCGCCGGACTTGGAGTTTTTGCACACTTAACGCAATTTGTCTTGTAAGTGTTATCTGCTCCACTGCCGTATCAAAAAAGTCGTTTATCGGCTAAACAATCCTGGAAAGAGGGCCACTTTGCTCCAGTTCTAGCATTTTAAGGTAAACGCGTCTACTTCTAGATCGTTTTCCGATTCAGAACCTTTATGAGAATCAGATTCTGGAATCAGTTCCGATATTTCGCGTTCTAATGGGTTACCTTTACTATACCCGTGCGCGCGTTTAACGTCGACGAGGAAAGCTCCGCGTCGACGACCGGTTCCTCTTAGCTCAGAGACTGTTGAGATATCGACATTCAGTAGTTCATGTCGTATCTCAGGTTCGAGTTGATCGACTAAAACGTTTACGCTATCGTAAAAGCTATCAAAGGTTTTGCTAGGCTTCTGCTTTCTGTTTCGGATTAACTCCTCGATGTCAATGTCTATCTAGCCTATCCCAGCGGACTTCGGTTACCGATTTATGGTAACGCCAAAAAAGAAAGTTGGCTTTGCCCTCAAAGAGAACGCTGGCGTTCTTGCAAAGGACCGAGAAATTTCCATATAATGTTTGATGCGTTAGCGCCTCAACTCTATAAATGAAGTTATCTTCTGAAACATCTGTTCCCGAATATTTAATCTTCCATCCGTTTAAAATATGAACGACCTTGTCGGGTCTATTTATGAGATCGGACATGTTACTTCGGTGAGAGCCTCGGGAGCCTATGTTAGGTATGAGCCGATGTCTGATTTGTATTTGTTCGACAGCACAAACTGGCTCATTCTCAACCACGTCTACTGGTGGAGGAGCGGCGGCTCTCTCTTCGCCGCCAACAGCGGAATTTGGCGGAGTTGTGACCAAATCTGTACACTTTCTTCTACTGTATTTTGGATTAAATCGGTAATCTTCTCTGAAAGAAGCGGGAATAGTCTTCGCTCCATGGAGACCATAGTGACTGTGGTAATTGCTGTTGCTTGATCAGTAACACTATCGTTGCTTCTCTGAGCGCTTCTAGATTGAGACCGAGTTTGCAAACCCTTTTCGACTACTGGCCTGCAGGAAACTTTGGATACGGGGCTCAAATCGCTATTCTTGAAATGCGCATCAATGCACTTCTTATGAAACTCGTGATGGCATATAGTTTCGAAAATTTCAGGGACTGATTTAATTTCGGCCTTGCATATCGGACAGACTGGCTTGGTGGCTTCCTGTGAGCCTTTGCTTGGTGATCGGTCTATCCCCATTTTAAGAATATTTTAGAAATAATAATTTTGTTTTAAGAAATATAAAACCAACGAGTAATCTTCGTAGTAGATAAAACAAAATCTTTTCGATATACAAACCAAAAAACAAGAGAGAACACTATAGTCGAGTGCCTCGACTAATAGATACCCGTTACTCAGCTAAACAACTTAATATAAATATGCATTCTTGTATGTTTTTCGCCGCTCGAATTAGCACCTTGGCCAGCTGTTCCAAATTCATCCGTTAGATGGCGCTACGGGCCATGAAAGGCGGAAATGTAGGCGCTAGCCAGGCTTAAGCTTTTAATGGGTTTTTGGTCGTTAGAGTGGGCGTGGCAATCTTTGAATAGGCCAATCGATATTTATTGACGAAACAAATACATATCAATTAAAATTTTCATAATAGCATCAAAACTGTGGCCACAGCTTGTGGCTTGTGGGCGTCAGAGGGGGCGTGGCACCATTTTGAAATAAACTTGCTCTGCGTAGGAACTCCTAAATTCTACTTGCAAAATGCCAATCTTCTAGCTTTTATAGTTTTCGAGATCTCAGCGTTCATACGGACAGACAGACAGACGGACAGACGGACATGGCTAGATCGACTCGGCTAGTGATCCTGAACAAGAATATATATACTTTATAGGGTCGGAAACGCTTCCTTCTACCTGTTACACACTTTTGCACGAACTGAACTGAACTGCTAGATGTTCCCCGTATCGTAGGTTAAATATATATTGATTTCATCCCTATTGATGACATCGATTGTAGAGTCAATCAAAGACTTTTGATTTCTCAGCAACGTAAGTAAGTGCTTCTCACTAGCTTAAACCTCTGAGATCGTTTGCACCATTTTATCCGCGTACGTGGAGTCTAATACTCCAAAAGACTATTGGCAATATTTCCAACGATGTCCAACGGTGCTCTTTGCTGACGTGATTTTACTAACAGCATGTTTTCAGATTGAAGATCCTCTTCGGTGTATTTAAAATGCTGATACATGCTTGTACATGCCTCTGTTTCGGGAAACTGTTTGGCATACGTGTACAATTTTTGTAATGCCCATTGAAAGGGTGCTTATATCCTTCCAGTAAGGTCGCAAATTGTAGTACACAATTAAAGTCCAATCCGTTTTAGCAAGTTCGCTATTTCCAATCTTTACAAAAAATATTCCAGGCTTTGAGGCGATTGGGTTATGCTGATTGATTGTGTTGCTACTAAGGGTAGCAGAAGAAGCATAACAACTAATGTCATTATCAGCGAAGGCAATGCTGAATTTTAAGGCCACTTTGCTTTTCTTTCATCAGGTGGATTCTCACCTTCCTCTTTGTCAGCTGGATGCTTGTGTAGAGGCTCCTCCTCTGGGAATAATGGGGCGACATGCTGAATATCTCGTTTAAATATTCCTTTACTCGTTTTTACTTCTACAAGCCTGACAAAATTATCTTTGCCATGTATTAACTATTCGTCCCATTGCAGAACTGGAGTATTATCCTCTTTTATCGGCACACCTTTACGTTTGCCGAAGATCTTCTCCATTTTTGGCGATGCTGAAGTTGTTGTAGATAGTCATTTGACCTTTGAGTCCAAAACGCATGCTTTAAATTTGATACGGCTTGCCATCTCTGCCCCAATGGTTGTGGTTGCTGAGATGGCTCACTGTCTGCCTGTGCGGTTAACGGTTCTCCAATAAGAAAGTAACCAAAATGAGGTGCTCTTGGTGGAATAAACTTGAAATTGACGCCTTTATTATTTCCGTCTAAACAAACTGCAGATAATGTTAGCGTGGATCTTGTTGTAAAGATCAATTGATTTTTGGCATGTGTTCTTAACCAGACAAAAGGTCTTTCTGCCTTTATTAAGTTGCAAGAAGAATCCGTTTTATTATGAAATATTTGCATTTCACAGCTAGTTTCCGAAGAAAACATTTCTTGTTTGTTATAACATATAAAATCATCTTTTGCTCTTTCTTGACAAGCCTTAAAATCAATTTCCGACATCTCAAAGTATTCATCTCGATGACTGTTGATTGCGATATATGGTGTCTTAATTTCAAAAATACTGATTCCATCTTCAGTCAAAAATGGAATTGCTGTCAATCTATAGATGTCCAAAATCTGAGTAGACACCAAAGGCAATTTTACTTTGATGCTAACATGTTCCTTTATGATGGTTCCCTCAGCTCTCATCATCTGGTATGCCATTAAAATATTATGAAGCGTTTGTCCAGGCTTCAAATGGTTGCGTATTTGTTCTAACTGATCCTTTAATTGCCTTGGTGACAGCACCATTGGGCTTATTGTGTTATGCAGAAAATCTGTTAAAACTTTAACGATCTCTGTTTGCATTCGTTGCAGACTAGAAGCTAATAGAGATAGTTGAGGCGCAAGTGTTATATACCATGAAAATTTATTAAATCTACTTGCAGTACCAGTAGTTTCTGCAATATAATTTTCTATTGATTTTAACCGCTTGGAGTTTGAGATTTCATCCCTTTTGATGACATTGATTGTAGAGTCAATCAAAAACGTTTGATTTCTCAGCAACGTAAGTAAATGCTTCTCATTAGCTTTAACTTCTGAGATCGTTTGCACCATTTTATCCGCGTACGTGGAGTCTAATACACCAAAAATACTATTGGCAATATTTCCAACGTTGTCCAACGGTGCTCTTTGCTGACGTGATTTTACTATCAGCATGTTTTCAGATTGAAGATCTTCTTCGATGTGTTTAAAATGCTGATACATGCTTGTACATGCTCCAATTTTTGTAATGCCCATTGAAAGGGTACTCATATCCTTCCAGTAAGGTCGCAAATTGTAGTACACAATTAAAGTCCAATCCGTTTTAGCAAGTTGGCTCTTTCCAATCATTTCAAAAAATATTCCTGGCTTTGAGGCAAATTAAGTAATGTTGATTGATTGTGCTGCTACTAAGGGTAGCAGAAGAAGCATAACAACTAATGTCATTGGCAGCGAAGGCAATGCTGAATTTTTAGGCCTCTTTACTTTTCTTTCATCAGGTGGATTCTCACCTTCCTCTTCGTCAGCTGGATGCTTGTGGAGATGCTCCTCCTCTGGGAATAATGGGGCGGCATGCTGAATATCTCGTTTAAATATTCCTTTACCCGTTTTTACTTCTACAACCCTGACAAAATTATCTTTGCCATGGAGTATTATCCTCTTTTATCAGCACCAAAGCTCCTTCCTTTACGTTGCCGAAGATATTCTCCATTAAGATAGTTATTTGACCATTGAGTCCAAAACGCATGCTTTAAATTTGATACGGCTTGACATCTCTGCCCCAATGGTTGTGGTTGCTGAGATGGTTCACTGTCTGCCTGTGCGGTTAACGGTTCTCCAATAAGAAAGTGACCAGGGGGAAGTGCCGTAACATCATTTGGATCGCTTGACATCGGAACCAAGGGTCTTGAATTCATGAAAGCTTCTATTTCCACTATCACAGTTTATAATTCCTCGTACGTCAAATTAGCTGTAGAAACCGCTTCCCAAAGTCCTCCAAAATGAGGTGCTCTTGGTGGAATAAACTTGAAATTGACGCCTTTATTATTACAAGTCTCCACTATAGACTTTCTGGCCTTGTCTGAAAAGATAGCCTCTTCCAATTCCTGAAGCTTATTCCTGCCACCCAAAAAATTGGTAGCATTGTCGCAGTGTAAGGTCTGACATTTTCCTCGACGACTTATGAACCAAGAGCTGCCAAGAATGCTTCCGTGGTTAAATCGCTAACCAGTTCCAAATGTACGGCTTTAGTCGCAAAGCAACAAAATATTGCTATGTAAGCAGTATGTGGCTTCTTTCCACGAATTTTGTAATGAATCTTAAAGGGTCCACAATAGTCAACTCCAGAATTAAGAAACGGTCGAGCTTGTGTGGTGGTAGCTGTTCCATTATTTGCTCCATTAATTTTGGCTTAGCTCTCGTGCATTTGTCGCATTTTAAAATGACATTTATCGCCCAATATTTTTGCCTTGATGTGGCTAGAAGAGCTTGAGCACCACAATGCATATTTTCTTTGTGGATTTTTTTAAACACAAGTTTTACTATACGATCATTATATGGCAATAGTATGGGATGTTTTGCATCGAATGAAAGTTCAGATGCTTCCAATCTGCCTCCAACTCGAATGAGATCATCCTGATCCAAGAAGGGTGTTAACGCGCTGAGATTACTATTGCGTCCTACTTCACGTGATTTCTTTAAATCTTTGATTTCAGCGCTAAAATTATTTTGCTGAATTAGTCGAAGAACTATTATTCGAGATTGTTCTAATTTTTCAAATTTAACCGTTGCCGTTTTTTTCTGATGATTTATTTTTAAAGCGCATGATGTAGGCTACCATTCTTAATAGCTTATCGAACGAATTTCCATGGTTTTTACCATAAAGCCAATTCGGACTTCTCGTTGCAGCTAAGACGATTTCTGAGCATTCGTGGTGAATTGCATGCTGTTCTGATTTCGCACCAACAAATGGTAGTGGTCATTTTGATGGTGGACCATACAAGAACAATGGACCATAGAACCAAAGACTTAAATTGGTGAATTTGGAACCACTTATTCCTCTGCAGCGTTGTTTTCCGATGCGACATGGCTCCGTTCCCTTTGTAAAGATGATTCTTGGATGATGGTGATTCTTGTAGCCACAAATTTGCCCTTTATTGTTTTTGGGCTATTTATCCAGGACAACACACTTTCAGAATCAGCCCAAAAATACGTTGTGGTTCCTTGCAGTGACAATTGCTCCTTTATGGTAGCTGTTAATTGAGCACCTAAAACTGCTGCTTTCAATTTCAATCTCGGGACTGTGATCGCATTTACAGGGGCCAAACGCGACTTTGCACATAATAATTGTACAGTCACTCGTTTATCCTTGTGAACTGCACGAAGATAAATGGCTGCAGCATATGCATTTTCTGATGCGTCGACAAAAGTACACACTTTCTCCTTGGATACCGGAATTTTTCCATCAAAAACATGACGAGGAATTTTAATGTCATTTAACGTTTTTAAGTTTTCCCGGAATTGCTTCCATTCCATTCGAATTTTTCTTTTGTCAAGCCTTGCATAAATATTTTCGCCTTTATGACTACTGGAGAAAATAGTCCAAGAGGATCGAATATTTTTAATATTTTCGAAACTACATCGCGTCTCGTTATTTTGTCTGTGGTCACGGCTTGGGTTTTCCCACAGAGATTGTCTGTTGTAGGATTCCATGTGATTCCTAATTTTTTAATACTGCAGTCCTTATAAGCAGCATCTTCAAATTGTACATTAGGAACTATATCATCTTTTTTCAATCCTTGAAGAAGATGGTTATTATTTGCGCACCATTTACTTAATTTGAATCCGGAACTTAAAAGAATATGGTTAAGCTCCTTTTGAATTTGAAGCGCCTCAGGAATTGTATCGGCTCCGGTGATGCAGTCGTCGACATAGAAATCATTTTTAAGTGCAGAAGATCCTTAGGATATTTTTGCATTTGCTTATTTGCTAAATAAGATATGGTGCAGACTTTGTGCCATATGTGACTGTTTTCAACCGATAATACTTGAGCCTTTCTGAATGATCATTTCTCCATACGATCATTTGGTATTATTGATCATTTGGATTTATCCAAATTTGCCTGTACATTTGTTCAATGTCAGCGGTAAACATGTATTTATGCATTCTAAATCGAAGCAGTATTGACATTAAAATGTTTTGCACTGTAGGACCTTTGTGCAACAAATCGTTTAATGATTTCCCGGAAGATGTCACTGCAGATGCGTCGAATACAACTCTTCATTTGGTTGTCTACTGTCGGGTTTGAGCACACAATGATGCGGTATGAAGTAATGAGACTTCGGAAGATGTGTCTGGGGAACTTCCTTCATATGTCCAAGAGTTTCATATTCCTTCATAAACTCTATGTAACTTTATTTGATAGCTTGATCCCTTTGCAATCGTTTCTCTAGCGATAAAAACCGTCTCGTGGCTATGTCATGTATGTATGCTCCAAAAATCTGCAGTTTTGAGCCTTCTGAATGTTTTGTAGAAAGTGATATTCACCCTGTTTTGACTGGTGAATAACATTTTGATTCGGGTTGAAAATTGTCCAGTTCCCAGAATTTGGTGAGTTGCTAGTCCACTTTTTCTCCTTCCGTAAGTACAGCACATACTGATGATGAAGGTGCTCTCTTCTGCAGCTTGTGAAGTCCATTCTTTAAATTCACTTAGCACTCAGCTTGCATTATATTTAAATAGTGCTCGGCTCCAAGAAGAATATCAACCTTTCCTGGTTTTCCAAATTGAGGGTCAGCCAATGTAATATTTTTAGGTATTTCCCAATTATCAGTCGAATACGTAGGTTGATCAGTGACTATGTGAGTAAACCAGTGCTTCAAGCCGTGAACTAAAATCGCCCTGTTTTGATTTTAGCTGCACATTGATCCTTGCATTGGAAGTGTGTGATTTTCCGCCGATGACATTTATTTTAAGCATTGAATTTGTGGTTTAAAGCGCGATCATTTTGATTTGATCATGTTGGGATCCAGACTCAAGCAATGCTCTTAATTCTTCCTTGAATAATCACACGAGCAGTCGCCAGGAGAATATAACTGGATTGTTTTCCACTCGCAGATGCCGCCGTGATACCATCCAAAGGGTCAGGTTTTGTTTCTAAATGCAACAAGGTATTGTGTTTTTTGTTGCACTTAAAGCAATTTCTCTTTGTGCATGTCCTTGACAGGTGATTTTGACTTAGACAATTAACACATAATTTTTTTTTTTTGAACCCAGCTATATTTAAAAGTCGTCGCATGCAGACGTGTATTTATTGTGCTCCGGGAAAAAAATATTCAATAAAATCACAAAAGTGCAGTGACCGTTTTAATAAATCAACTATAACGCGAAAAGACGCTTTCTGCGATGAAATCGCGAATGTTTATATTGATTGGTCATTTAATTAATATAAAACTTAACACTTAACACTCTAAATAACTTTACCACGAATACAATGAGTCTGAACGACGTTCGCACACAACGTCAACGTGAGCAAGACGAGAGACGGCTCTCAGTACAAAGAAATAACGCGTACTTCTCTTTTAAAGCAACCGAAAATAATGCAAGCTCTGATCAAGCGAGGGCAATTACCCCCAACTTGACCGAGTTCTTAAACGTATCGAGCGAGAGAGCGCATTCTTGCTCCCCCTCGCTACCATCGACGTCTCTGCGGCCAAAGAGCGCTGAATGTGCCTCAATGCAGAACAAAACCAATGAATGTACTAAGCCGGCTGTGCAGACTGGTATGGATCGCTACATCCAAATCAAAAGGAAGCTGAGCCCTCTAAATTCTCAACGCAAAATAACCCGTAACAATGCTAGCCTAGCTGGAATAGAAACGCCCACGAACTCAAACCGATTTAAAATCTTGGAAGACGCCTATGACGTTGAGGCGGCCGAATCCACTGAAGTCGAGAAAAGGAAGCCAAAACCTCCGCCTATTTATATTCGAGAAAAAAGTTCCAATGTTCTTGTCAACAAAATTATCGAGCTTATTGGAAAGGATAACTTCCACATAATACCTCTAGTAAAGGGCAACATCCAGGAAACAAAGGTTCAAATGAAGTCTGAAGATAATTACAGAGTATTATCGAAATATCTTTCCGAGAATAAAAAGAACTTTTACACGTATCAGCTAAAAAGTAGCAAGGGCCTGCAAGTCGTACTTAAGGGCATAGAGTCCGACGTATCGCCTGCAGAGATAACAAAGGCGCTTCAAGAGAAGGGATTTAACGCTAAGACAGTCTTCAACATCCTTAACAGGGATAGAAAGCCGCAGCCACTCTTTAAGGTTGAGCTCGAACCAGAAAATAAGCCCCTAAAGAAATACGAAGTGCACCCCATTTACAATCTTCAGTTCCTGCTGCACCGCAGAATTACAGTTGAGGAACCGCACAAACGCAATGGCCCGGTACAATGTGCGAACTGCCAAGAATATGGCCATACAAGGTCATACTGTAAACTGCGCCCGGTGTGTGTAGTTTGTGGAGATCTTCATGACTCCGCACACTGCCCAACGAGCAAAGATGACTGCAACTCGAAAAAGTGCGGCAACTGCGGTGGCAATCACACTGCTAACTACAGAGGCTGCCCTGTTTACAAGGAGCTGAAAAGTCGCATCCACCAGAGAGGAACTGCCGCCCGCACCCAAAATAAACAGATGACAGCTTCCAGAACAAACCCTGAAGTCTTCTTCTCGACTGCAGCCAGATCCTCACTAGGACCCTTAAACTCTGATAAAAATGTGACTTACGCAAGCGCTTTAAAATCAGGACTGGCTAACCCTGTCTCAAAAAGTTCATTTCTGCAATCAGCATATCAAGAACCAAACACGGCTCAGCAGCAACAATTCTCGGAGCAGTCAAAAAGCAACTTCGAAGATATGATATACAGCCTGCAGCAAAGCCTTACGGAGTTTATGTCGTTTATGCGCACAACTATGCAAGATTTAATGCGAAACCAAAATCTACTGATTCAAATGCTGGTTTCACAACAATCCAAATAATGACTTCCCTAAGGATATCTACGTGGAACGCTAACGGCGTCTCACAGCATAAACTTGAGTTAGCTCAATTCCTACTCGACAACCATATCGACGTAATGCTGCTTTCAGAAACACACCTTACAAATAAATACAATTTTCAACTACGAGGTTACTCTTTTTACGGAACAAATCATCCAGATGGTAAAGCACATGGTGGGACTGGAATTCTAATCAGAAGCCGTATTAAGCACCACTATCATAACAAATTTGCTAAAAATTATCTACAGGCCACATCTATAAATATACAAACAAATACTGGCAACCAACTTACACTAGCCGCCGTATACTGCCCCCCTCGCTTCACCATAGCTGAAGATGAGTTTATGCAGTTTTTCAACTCACTAGGAGACCACTTCATAGCAGCAGGGGACTACAACGCCAAGCACACACACTGGGGATCACGTCTCGTGACTCCAAAAGGAAAACAGCTCTATAATGCAGTTATAAAAGCCAAGAACAAGCTGGACTATGTTTCTCCTGGCAGACCAACATACTGGCCGGCAGACCCAAGGAAACTACCCGATTTAATAGACTTTGCAATTACCAAAAACATTTCTAAAAATCTGATAAGCGCCGAATGCCTCTCGGATCTTTCATCGGATCACTCGCCTGTCCTGTTTATTCTTCTCCGACATCCAGGCGCATTGGAGCAATCGTTTAAATTGACATCTCAGAAAACCAATTGGGTTAAGTACAAGAAATACATTAGCTCACACATTGAGCTAAGTCCTCATCTCAACGATGAAGCCAACGTAGACAGATTTGTTAATACACTGGAGTCTGTACTCGTCTCTGCAGCTCGAGTTTCAACACCCCAAACTACAAGTACACAAAGCAACCAAAAGAAGACAAATCTACAAATAGAACAGCTCGTCCTCGAAAAGCGACGCTTACGTCGAGAGTGGCAACTCCACAGATCACCATCTGCTAGGCAAAGCTTAAAATATGCCTCACGTCAACTCACAAAAGCTTTACAGCAAGAAGAAGCACAAGTCCACCGACGCTACATAGAGCAATTGTCAACATCTAGTACAAAACACTCACTATGGAGAGCTCACCCTACTCTAAGCTCACCGAAAGTAACCGTGATGCCTATTAGAAATCCCACAGGCGACTGGGCGCGCAGCGATGCAGACAGAGCCAGCACTTTTGCCAACCACCTTAAAAATGTCTTCCAACCAAATCCTGCCACTAGTGCGTTCACCTTGCCGACTTTACCACATGAGCCTCAGCTTCAACATGAACCAATTGAGTTTCGCCCAAACGAAATCGTTAACATCATCAAAAATCAGCTGAATCCGAAAAAATCCCCGGGCTGCGACCTCATAACTCCCAAAATGATCATTGAGCTCCCATACTGCGCCGTTTGCACCATCACCCAGCTTTTTAATGCCATCGCAAAACTTGGCCACTTTCCAGTGAGATGGAAAAAGTCGATTATAATAATGATAGCAAAGCCAGGAAAAGACCACACAATTCCCACGTCGTATAGACCTATAAGCCTACTCTCATGCTTATCTAAACTCTTTGAAAAATGCGTATTGATTCGGATAAACACATACCTAAGAATCCAGGAAGGAATTCCGTCACATCAATTTGGGTTTCGTGAAAAGCACGGAACAATTGAGCAGGTCAACCGGATAACATCAGAAATTCGGAACGCGTTCGAAAAACGAGAGTACTGTACTGCCATATTTTTAGACGTCTCTCAAGCATTTGATAGAGTTTGGCTAGAAGGTCTAATGTTCAAGATCAAGACAATGCTCCCCTACAACACCCATAAGCTTCTAGAGTCTTACCTCTACGACAGAAAATTTGCTGTTCGATGCAACACTGCTATAACTGACGATTTCACTATTGGAGCTGGAGTTCCCCAAGGAAGCGTGCTTGGGCCAACATTATATGTCCTCTACACAGCAGACATCCCAACAAGCACACGACTAACAACATCTACGTTTGCTGATGATACAGCCATTCTCAGCCGCTCAAAATGCCCGATGCAAGCAACTGCGCAACTCGCTCTTCATCTGGTCGATGTAGAAAAGTGGCTATCAGATTGGCGAATTAAAGTGAACGAACAAAAATGCAAGCACGTTACGTTCACCCTGAACAGGCAAAACTGCCCGCCGCTCATGTTAAACCATACTCTACTCCCGCAAGCAAACGAAGTGACATATCTAGGAGTACACCTCGACAGAAGACTCACATGGCGCCGGCACATTGAAGCCAAAAGAACACACCTAAAGCTAAAAGCCAGTAGCCTTCATTGGCTTATCAACGCTCGGTCTCCCCTTAGTCTTGAATATAAAGTCCTGCTGTATAACTCGGTACTAAAACCTATATGGATGTACGGCTCTCAGTTATGGGGGAATGCAAGCAATAGCAATATTGACATAGTCCAGCGAGCTCAGTCGAAGATCTTGAGAACAATCACCGGGGCACCGTGGTACGTTCGCAACGAAACCATACATCGCGACTTAAACATTCTACCAGTCAAAGAAGTGATCGCAGAACAGAAGGAAAAGTACTTTACCAAGCTATCGTTGCACCCTAACCACCTGGCGAGAGGTCTTACAAGGTTGATCAACCAATCACGCCTTCGTCGCAATGACTTACCCACCCAGCGACCGACTTGAGGCACGCGCAACCAGAATGCAGTCTTATTATACTGTTAGTTAAATTTTAATGTTAAGATTCGTAAACTTATTGTTAGTCTCAAAATTAAGAGAAGATTCAATAAATAAAAGCAAAGTTAAATAAAAAAAAAAAACCCAGCTAAGATGTTCTGCTGGGGTTTTCTTTAAAAACTCATTGCATTTATATATGCTGTGATTCGGTTTCTTACAAAAGAAACAGTTAAATTGCGTTTCAGCTCCAGCTGTTGCACATGTATTTTGCCTTTTGTTCTTCTCTGATCCAATGGCTTCAAGAGTGAGGAACCGTTGCTCAAGGAAGGTTAAAAATTCGTTCAAAGGCTGTATTTGCCTTGTATTTTGAACGGATTGCTCATATAACAAGTGATTATGTCGATCGAGCTTCTTCGTGAGAAGACAGAGTAGAAGTGGATCCCATTTCTCTGTCTCTATGCCAATGTTATTTAGAGCTGATAATGTTTCTTTTACGTTGTCATGCAACGATTTAATTGTTTTGGAATCATTTGTTATAATTGAATGATCCAATAATTTTTGAATTAACGTATTGCTTAATACTCTTTTATTGCTGAAGCGTTCTTCAAGAGTTTTCCAAGCAGTTGAATAATTAGCTTCGGTTAATAATAAATGGCGAATTAAACGTTCTGCCTATCCATTAACATTAGTTTTTAAATACCATATCTTTTGTATTGTGGGTAACGTTGATTCATGAATCATTTTTTTTAATATATCATGAAATTGTTGCCATTTTAAATAATCCCCATCAAATTTGGGTATGGCTACATTCGGAAAATGTAATATATTTTGTACAGCAGTTGTTGGAAATATTTGTGGTCTTCTTCTTTAAGTATGTTTCTGTTTGTATTTTTATGTCTGCATCTTCTGCTGCCATATATCTGCTGTCACCATATCCAAGTTCCTTTGGGTCTTTGAACTTCTTTAAAATTTGGTCATGAATATTTCTTATTTCATTCCAGGACTGTGCAATGACGTGAGAAAAATTTTGCTTGGTTTCATCACTCATTTTGTTCATGATGCGCTATTAACTATCAAGCAACACACTTTGTTCTCTGAACATAGCTTCTATTTCAGTATCCTCTACTGTGGAGAGGAGCCTTGGGCTCCGCGTCCTGGGCTCGTGTGACGATGTTCTGGGCGTGGCACGAACACCTTTGGTGTAGGAGCCAGGGTAGATGGCCTCCAATGCGGCGAAGCGTTGCCGGAGCGCCGGGCTGTGTTGGACCCTCCGATGAACGATGCAAGCCGGGGTCGCAGTTCGTCCACCTGGCCGTGGGTGTTCTGACCGAATTCCTTGAGTAGAGCTTGGAGTTCGTCGGATTCGGAGAAGCTCCCCTCCTCGATCTGTCCGGCGGCTGACGAAGCTGGTTTTTGTTCTGCGTCCTCCGACGCTTTCTGTTCCAGATCCGTTTTCGCGTCACGCGGATGCTGATGTGGGAGTTGCGCTGATATTGCGCCTCCGATGCACGTGCGTTACGGGGCTGCTGGATGATGAGGTGGGAGTGGCTGGGTCTCCCGACTAGCGGCTGGTTGGTGCAATCGGTGGTGGCGCAGGAGCGAGTCTCCTGGCGGCGGGTAATTGCGATTGTTTCCTCGTCGCGGTGAGTGCTGTAGCTGGCGCTATAGATGGCGCTGCTGGGGGGCGCAAGCTGGTCCGCGAAGCTGTCCTCCGGGGTGCTCCTGATGTGAGCGGTCTCTGGGAGCGCTCTCGGTAAGCGGCGCAGGTGGCCCGCTGGGATGCTCCTGATGATCGTGGATTCCGGAGGGCCCTGAGTAGGCTTAAGCGGCGGCGCGGCTGGTCTGCGGAGTGCTTCTGATGTGAGCGGGCTGGGTAAGGGCTCGGGGTGCGGCGCAGTTAGTCGCTGGGATGCTCGTGGTAAGCGGCGCAGTTGGGGAGTAGATTGGCGTTGGCGTAAGTGGCAGTACAGATTCCCCTATTTACTCTTTAACTAGGCTTTTAAATCTTGGGTGCTCCTAATCAAAAAAATCCCACGCCTAAACATGGGTCTTTAAGCCATGCGGTTTGTACGATTTCTACCGAAATCTGTTTGCTGAAAATATTTTGTTGCGTGCCGCAAGTACAGAACCAGAGGCAAAAGTCGCCGCAATAAGTACAGAACAAATTGGGCTGCAGAGAAATGAATACGTCAAGATTTCTTTTCGTACTGATTTTATTGAGCATGGATTCGGGTTTATATACATGATTTGGGTTTACAAGGAGCCATTTAGATAAAATGGACAACATGGTTTAATATCAGTTTACAGCAACAATAGCCTAAATAAGCAATTACATCTACCAGATGGTCGGGTTAAAGTTTCGCAATGTTATTCGCAAGGTTATGACAGATGGTGTGAAGGCACGTCCGCCGGTTGGGTGCGGCTGGTTAATGACCCGTTATCACATGGAGATGTGCACAGACCAGGATATCAGCTACATATTTATTTAGGTCAAAGTAGCTATCAGCAACGCACGAATTTCTGCTAAGTCGAAATCGTACATACTTGAACTGATGTTCAACAATCGTTAATGTTAATCGTGAAGGGCTGGATCAAAGAACCGTCTCTATTTACAGTTGTGGTCGGCATCTGATTCAGCTGAAGGTTATTTCTGGGTTTTCCCCATTTCTTTATAAAATGAATAATGACAATGATTATTATAAAAACTAATGAAATATTAATAGCAATATGATGATGTTCAATAGTCTCAAGATTATGTGGTAATTTAAAACTATTGGGAGGAAATAGTTGCGCTTCTTGTAACTGTCATTAAGGAATTTCGAACAGTGCATCGAGGTTTTGCAATCATAAATCCTGAACCCTTTAAATTTATATTAGAGGTTTCGTCTAAACAAACTACAGATAATGCTAGCGTGGACCTTGTTGTAAAGATCCATTGATTTTTGGCATGCGTTCTTAACCAGACAAAAGGTCTTTCTGCCTTTATTAAGTTGCAAAAAGAATCCGTTTTATTATGAAACATTTGCATTTCACAGCTAGATTTCGAAGAAAACATTTCTTGTTTGTAATAATATATAAAATCATCTTTTGCTCTTTCTTGACAAGCCTTAAAATCAATTTCCGACATCTCAAAGTATTCATCTCGATGACTGTTGATTACGATATATGGTGTCTTAATTGCAAACATACTGATTCCATCTTCAGTAAAAAATGGAATTGCTGTCAATCTATAGATGTCCAAAATCTGAGTAGACACCAAAGGCAATTTTACTTTGATGCTAACATGTTCCTTTATGATGGTTCCCTCAGCTCTCATCATCTGGTATGCCATTCAAATATTATCAGGAGAGACTGGAAGCGTTTGTCCAGGCTTCGATGGTTGGGTATTTGTTCTAATTGATCCTTCAATTGCCTTAGTGACAGCAACATTGGGCTTATTGTGATATGCCGTATATCTGTTAAAACGTTTACGATCTCTGTTTGCATTCGTTGCAGACTAGAAACTAATAGAGATAGTTGAGTCGCAAGTGTTATATACCATGAAAATTTATTAAATCTACTTGCAGTACCAGTAGTTTCTGCAATATAATTTTCTATTGATTTTAACCGCTTGGAGTTTGAGATTTCATCCCTTTTGATGACATGGATTGTAGAGTCAATCAAAGACGTTTGATTTCTTAGCAACGTAAGTAAATTAGCTTAAACCTCTGAGATCGTTTGCACCATTTTATCCGCGTACGTGGAGTCTAATACACCAAAAAGACTATTGGCAATATTTCCAACGATGTCCAACGGTGCTCTTTGCTGACGTGATTTTACTATCAGCATGTTTTCAGATTGAAGATCGTCTTCGATGTGTTTAAAATGCTGATACATGCTTGTACATGCCTCTGTTTCGGGAAACTGTTTGGCATACGTGTCCAATTTTTGTAATGCCCATTGAAAGGGTACTCATATCCTTCCAGTAAGGTCGCAAATTGTAGTACACAATTAAAGTCCAATCCGTTTTAGCAAGTTGGCTCTTTCCAATCTTTTTAAAAAATATTCCTGGCTTTGAGGCAAATTAGGTAATGTTGATTGATTGTGCTGCTTACTAAGGGTAGCAGAAGAAGCATAACAACTAATGTCATTGTCAGCGAAGGCAATGCTGAATTTTAAGGCCATTTTGCTTTTCTTTCATCAGGTGGTTTCTCACCTTCCTCTTCGTCAGCTGGATGCTTGCTTAGAGGCTCCTCCTCTGGGAATAATGGGGCGACATGCTGAATATCTCGTTTAAATATTCCTTTACTCGTTTTTACGTCTACAACTCTGACAAAATTATCTTTGCCATGTATTAACTATTCGTCCCATTGCAGAACTGGAGTATTATCCTCTTTTATCGGCACACCTTCCTTTACGTTTGCCGAAGATCTTCTCCATTTTTGGCAATGCTGAAGTTGTTGTAGATAGTCATTTGACCTTTGAGTCCAAAACGCATGCTTTAAATTTGATACGGCTTGCCATCTCTGCCCCAATAGTTGCTGAGATGGCTTACTGTCTGCCTGTGCGGTTAACGGTTCTCCAATAAGAAAGTAACCAAAATGAGGTGCTCTGTAACAGCGCCTGAAGCGTTTGTACGACCATGTATATATGTAGTGATCCTGAAAGTAGGCTCTATAAGTACATAGGTACATATGCACTTAGCTTTTGCGTTGCCAAAATTGGTGGACCTCAGCTGCAGCTGCATTAGATCAGCTGGCATAATCAGCTGCAACAGAGTCGCAATACAAAGCTCGGCTTCCGCACCGCAGCCAACTTTACAGACCCACATCCGAATTCCGGACACGTTCTTTTCTTTTAAAGTTTTCAAAGCGATCACACGCGTTTAATTCGAGTGCGGCAGGCTAAGTCCAAAAAGTGACACAAGTTTTAAAAATCGAGTGCAGCACGACAAGTTCTATAAATCAAGTGGGATATATGTTTATATTGTCGGCGATCAATCGAGGCATTTTCTTGAACCCTATCAGATCAGCGAGCCGCATTGGCCACCTGCGGCTGCAGCAAGTGCATCGAGGGACGCGCCCAACGAACACCGGAAGATCGACGGATACCCACAGTGTCTACGGGAGCACCCCTTTTCTGCCGTACTTGCAGTCACGCGGTTGCCCACCGCGTCCACGGGAGCACCCTTCGCGTCCCCAGGAGCACCCTCCAGCAGCCGTGCTTGCAGTCACGCGGTCGTCCACCGTGTCCACGGGAGTACCCTCCGCGTCCACTGGAGCACCAGCGGACAACCAAGCATCAGCGGTTTCACAGTTCTCACAGTGTTCAGTTAATCTAAGCGGACAGAAAAGCCGCTCTTTTTGTAACCGCCTCAGCCGGCTCACCCTCTGTAGTTAAGAGCAGCAGCAATTAATTAGGCAACAAACAAGAGCAGCAGCATCTAGTTACTTCGTGCAGAGTGAACATGTAGTCCCCCAGGAGTCCCGATCAGTCGGCCCAAATTTAACTTGGCCAAAATGCGAGTGTTAAGGCTCGATCACGTGCAATGGAAAATTACCCAACGGGGTTAGGGAGAGCCAGAAAGTGAATCCGCAGCTGAGGTTTGCCCATCGCCGTGCTACGACAAATAACTAATGGATTCGCAGCTTCCTAATTATCTCAAAGGAATATAAATTTGCACAGTGTTAGAATCTCTTTAAAATTTAACCCACTCCGGATGAGTGCACTGAGAGAAAATTTTGAAATAATATTAAATTGAATATTAAATAAAATAAAATTATTTTAGGAACAGAAAATATAGGCGTAGATAGAACCGAATAAAAGAATAAAATTATAATCGTGTAACGGTTCGGTTTTAGGAAATTGTTAATTAAGAAAATGATTGGTTGGCTAAAACATGTGAATGCTCTGTATTTATTTAACCCATTGCGATCCAAAGTCGCTATTCTTTTACAGACACCGCTCGGGAGATCTATCTTTCGTCGTGGAGAATACACAAAGTGATTTACTACAAAACAATTTTTATTCTTTGGTTAATTTATACTCGGCATACGAATTTAATGATTAATTAAATAGTCAAGCAAAAGTAAAAGAGAACCTGCTAAAAGCAAATTAAATTTCAGATTTATATGAACATTAGTAAAACATTTGTTGTCCTAAATCCGAACGCGATTCATTATTAGAAGAACAGTTAAAAATAATTAATAATTAAATAATAACATTAGTAAGTAGTAGTAACATAAGTAATGGAAACTATATATATATTTTTTTTATATTAAGTAAAACTTATCTATGGAACAAACAATGACATTTCTCAATATTCTATATATATTAAGCCCTTATTAAAATTTAAGATTACCTTATACTACTACCTTTATCTTTATGAAGTTCTTATTCCCTTTTATTATTTACGTTTGCGTTTGTATTTCACTTAAGCCTGCAAAGGCTTAAGTGAATGCTGCTCTGGCAACATAGGCATAGAATTTAATTTAGATTATTAAAAAATTAATTTAAACGAAATCATGGAGTAGTTATTTGGCTAGAACTCTGCTGAAGATTATGCGGTCGTAAGGGTATCTAAAGGGATCACGCGAATTATAAATCGGATCCAGTGTCTCAGTGATCAGCGTCTCGTTTACTGAATTTTCCTTTTCCTGTTTCCTTCTCTTAGTTTAATCTATCTCTCTACTGGAATTAATTTACCTTCTCCCGGTTTCTCTCCATTGTCTACAATTAATTTCGTGCGTCGTCACAAGCACGCTCAATTTTCGATTAATTGTAATAGGCAAGTATCAGATCTGAATTAGCAAGACCTCCACCCCCAAAGCCGACGAGCTAGAGCCGGATACTATAGCGTGCCCCGCAAGTTCAGATCTGTGTTCAATACTGTGCAACATAAGGTTGCACGTTACAGTTTAATTAATTATTATTATTAAAAAGAATGGCGCCCTAACGTGCAGTCCTTAATGGGTGTAACTTTTTGCACTCGATAAGACTCATCATAAATAAATTCCAGAATTTCCTTTATTTTCCTTATTTCCTTAATACTTTTATGTCGAATCAGTTGATTTTCACCGTGTAATCTGTTTATGTTTTGGAGTGCAAGAGGGGTAAAATTTTAGTGTTTCCCATTGACCAGAGCTAAAAAAAATCAGGCGGTAAAAACATTAAACTCTCTTTTTCTTACTTTGTTAGAACTATTTGTTGGACCTTAAATTGTTTGCGGAAAACAGTAAGGAACTTTTGTCGATCTACTGGCCACGAGCAATTAAAACACGGTTAGTCTAACACAACTTCTAGTAAAATTTTCCGAAAACTGAGAGATTTGGAAAATAATCGACCTGTCTTGCGAGAGGGTCATAGCCACTCAAAGTTAAGGAAAGTTGTTATTTTTCTTTTGCTTTCGTATGGAGTTCTCTTGATGTGAAGAAAACCGGAATACAGACAGAGTTTATTGTGAACGGCGTTCTGTCCGGAATAATTCATTAGAATATCTTCAAACTATCTTCAATCATCTTTTACTATCTTGCTATAACCTCTCAAACCTAAATCTCAACGAAAAGAATTTCGGTAAACAATAATTATTAATAACCTTCGACACGCTAGACATCAAGTGCAGAGTTCAATCAGTATTTTTGTGATTATAGATCAGTTATCTTTTTTTCGCTATGGTTAAACGCAATAAAGTACGCGTTTACTATCAATTTATAGGGTTGTCTTGTTCGATCGTCAGTTGCTCTTTTTCCAAAATGATACACTCTCCATTAGGCGCTTCGGCACCAGTATGCCCGTTGTGCGAGAGGGAAATAAAAGGTGCAGCGGACTCGTATACTACTTCATGTCAATACGAGTATCACAAGAAATGTATTGAGAGTCATTTCGAGGGGAACGATAAGTGTCCCGTTTGCCTAGTGCCTTGTAGGCCAGCTGGTCCAAAAACGCGTACTAAAGGTCCAATCTTAGAAGAAGGTTTGACCCAACCCTCAGCCACAGAGAAGGCCCGGGGTAGTAAAAGTATAGGGAGAGAGAGAAGTGAGGCAAGCCAACCCCATCTTGAGGGGCCGAGTAATTGGTACATATGGAGCGGAGATTGCTCACGACCCTTTCTGAGAAACTTGTAGATTTAGTTCAGAGTTCGGTAGAAGAAAGTTTTCGACGATTGACCGTAACGCCATATAATGAAAATGATAATAGCGGGATAAGATCTACTTCGCCTTCACGCGCTACAGAAGGTCAAAACAGACCTTCCGAATGAGAGTTAAGCAACCGAAACGATAACTTAGCAGCAAACAATGCTCCAGCTCAAATTGAAGCGTGCTTAAACTCTCGTCCGTTGTGCCCGCTAAGCAATGACCCGGAAGAATTGATGGTCCTAACTGCAGGCCATTTCTTAGTTGGGGATGCTCTACTCGCTATGCCAACAGAGCAGGCCGATAAACTAAGTGCCACCGAGAGATGGAGGAACTGTCAGCACTTGGTTCAGCAATTTTGGAAGCGTTGGTCCTCGGATTATCTATCACGCTTGCAGCGGAGACCGAAATGGTTGGAAAATAGGCGTAACTTGCAGGCTGGATATCTAGTACTCATTAAAGATGAACGTTTGCCGTCTAATCTATGGGCTCTTGGTCGAATTACTGAAACTCAAGACGGTTTGGTTCGAATGGTTAAACTCCTGTCTCAGAGTGGTATTATTAAACTGCCTGTCGGGAGCAGCCGCAGAAATCAATTTAAAATCATTTCAAAACCATTTATTGTTTTCTATTTTATCTATCTGCATGCGTGGGTGAGATAAGCCGAGATAAGCGACTGCGCTCGCTGATCTCTCGGACCTGCGCACTCTCATTTTTGCATTCGCTTTTGATCGCTGGTACGAAGCAGTTCGTTCGCTCTCGCTTCCAGCAATAAAACATACATATTTGAAATCGAACCATACTCTCGGCTTTTTCTTTTAACACCGTTCACACACCGCATAGTTTAAAATTCGTTAAACATTCGCAAAAAAGGTGGCATAAATTAATGCCTCCTCTAAACTTTGGTGACCCCGACGTGATCGTGAACTTGTGTTAAAGTGAAGCAATTATTAAATATCGTTTTAATAATTCTAAGCGCCCCTTGCACGTGCCGCGGCAGGGCCACACACACACACAAACCTTTTCGCATCGCTTCGCACGGTATTCGCACATACCGACATACATACATACAGTGTACAGTTAGAATCGGCTGCTGTACAGTCTGAACCTTTTGCATAACGGCAAGTGTTATACAACTTCGCGCGCCAGGCAGAGGTCGTTGCCCTTTGTTTTCGATTCCGTCATTACCCTCAAATTCGGTCTTTGGTTTTCGCTGGCCCAAGTGCAGGTGCAGTGCAAATTTCGTGCGGTGACTTTCGAATACCCTACAGACTTTAAATAAAAACTCAAAATGTCAACCAAACATACGAAAAAACCTGAGCTCGCGCCTCACGCTCCAGACGGCGAGGAGTTTTATCGGGCAATGGCAAATTCTATGGTACGCCAGCTGGCTGCCCTAAATTTATTTCTAACAGAGGAGCCAAATTCGACGAAAGTGAGTTGCAGGTGCGGTTGGATTTAATCGAGCGCATGTACTCTGATTTCGATAGCTCTCGACTTAACCTCGAACGGCTTGTGATCGAAGAGCTGGAGTCGGATGCGCGCTTAACCTTTACCACGGCATATTATGGGACGAAAGGAAGGATCTGCCGCCATCTCAATAGTGAAAAGAGAAAGTCGTTGGCAAATTCAACTGAGCTGCATGGCATCCTCGGTGGCCACACTGCCGCCTTCAAGTGCAACTCGCGGCCCACCAGGCTACCGGAATTTCAGCTTCCGCGATTTGGCGGAGCATACATCGATTGGCCGGATTTCTTCGCCATGTTCAACACGGTAGTGGGAAAGAACGAAGACCTAACAAAGGTGGAAAAATTCCAGCATCTTCGTGCATGTTTGGACGGCATAGCGCTGGATGCAATTCGCTCTCTAGAGCCCACGGAAAATAATTACGACAGGGCTTTGGAATTATTAACCTCGAGATTTGATAATAAATTATTGCACTTTCAGGCTCATGTTCGGTCTTTATTCAAGCTACCAGGGGTGGAGAAGGGATCCGCAAGTAGCCTGCGGCAGTTGAGCGACAAGGCAAATTCTCATTTGCGCGCCCTGGCTACTATGGCCTCTACGAAGGAAATCTATGACGGCCTTTTAATCCATCTCATCGTTTCAAAACTGGACATTCAGACCCAGGAGAGGTGGGAAGAAGGGTTGCCTTCCAAGGAGCTGCCAAATTGGGATAAATTCTCATCGTTTTTGGATCTTAGAAGCCGCATGATGGAAAATTTGGATTACGCTATGGTAAACCAAGCACCTAGCAAACAGGTTGGAAAAGTAGCTAGCAAATTTTGTCGTAGCACCCTCATTGCTTCATCATCAACTATGCCAGCATGTACCCTGTGCGAGTCTAGGGAACATTATTTGACAAAAAGTCCACAATTCTTAGGATTGAACCCCAATCAGCGGTATAGAGAGTCAAAAAGGCTACATCTTTGCCTTAACTGCCTACGAAAGGGACACAGCCTACAGCAATGCAAGTCTGGCAACTGTAGACACTGCCGCCAGAGGCATCATAGTCTTCCTCACTTGGAACCAAATCCCGTTGCAACCCTGCCTGCTCCAGAAATACTTCCGCAAGGATCATCTCACGTCTCTCTAGCCTTGTCCAAAATACAGCCTTTAGCTTCATCGCCGACTAGATCCGAATACGTGCTGCTTGCTACCGCCATAGTCTACGTAAAAAATCGCTCTGGCGTGATCGTGCCATGCAGAGCCCTGCTCGATTCGGCTTCTTAAATCAATTTCGTCACCTCTCGTTTCGCCAATCAGCTTCAGCTCAAGGTCCATCGGTCACTCATCTCCATATCAGGAATCGGTGAATCCTCGCTCGCTTCGGATAAATCGGTTTATATTTTCGCGCAGTCGAGTAACGCAAAGTATTGCACTTCGCTCTCAGCTGCTGTCACCCAGTCAATAACCGATTATCACCCGCATTTCGATCTTAACGCGTCTGAATGGAAAATACCGGAAAATCTCGAGCTCGCCGACCCGCTCTTCTACAAAAGTCAACGCATCGACTTGCTTATTGGAGCAAGCATATTCGTCGAGCTGCTTTGTATTGGACAAATTCGATTAAGCAGCAATTTACCCACTCTGCAGAAAACCAGACTTGGCTGGATCGTCTCAGGGTGTCTGACAGTAGGATCTTCCGTTCGCTCATCTTTAGTTTCCATATCTCAAGAGCCCAGCACTCATTCGGAGTCGGAGTCGATCTCTGAGATACTAAAGAAATTTTGGGAAATCGACAATTGCGCAGATTCTACAAAAACCATTTCGAAAGAGGAAGCTCTCTGCGAGCAGCTATTTCAGCAGGAATACACTCGGCTTGAATCTGGCCAATATTCGGTACTACTTCCTGCCAAAACTAGTTTCGATGTTCTAGGAGATTCATTCGATCGTGCGCTTCTTCGTTTTAAAGCACTCGAGGCCAAATTAGCTAGAAATTTAGAGCTGAAGTCGCAATATAAAGCCTTTATAGACGAGTATCTACACCTTGGCCACATGTCTCTAGCAACTAAAAATGCTGCAGCTCATCAATATTACCTACCCCACCACTGCGTCCAAAAGTTGGAAAGTACAACGACAAAACTGCGAGTTGTTTTCGACGGCTCCGCGAAGTCCACTTCGGGATATTCGTTAAACGATTTGTTGTACGCTGGCCCTTCCATTCAACCAAAAATCTTCACTACCCTGCTTCGTTTTCGATTTTTCAAGGTTGCTTTGTGTGGAGATATTTGCAAAATGTATCGCTGCGTTCGGGTTACACATCCCCATCAGTTTCTACAATGTATTTTGTGGCGCGATCGGCCAGAAGACGAGGTACAAGTTTACTCGCTCGACACCGTAACCTATGGCACGAAGCCTGCTGCTTTTTTGGCAATTCGTGCAATGCAGCAGCTGTCTTACGATGAAGAAGCGGAGTTTCCAGTAGCAGCTAAAATCATACGCACAAATTTCTACGTCGATGATTTAATCGCAGGAGGAGACACCATTGAGGAGGTCGTTGAAATTCGTCAACAAATCAAGGCGCTCTTGGAAAGAGGACATTTCCCAATTCGCAAATGGTGTTCCAACGAACCTGCGGCGCTAGAAGGAGTGGATGACTCGGATCGGGAGAAAACTTTAAAGTTCCACGACGGAACTGACGTTACAAAAGCGTTAGGTTTATCTTGGGACACGCTATCGGATAGCTTGCTTTTCACCTTCTCAAACGAATGGACTGAAAAACCCGCAACTAAGCGCAGCATTCTGTCGGCTATCGCTAGGTTTTACGATCCCCTTGGATTAATAGCACCGATCATAACCAAACTTAAAATTTTCATGCAGGTCTTATGGAAGGATAAACTCGACTGGGATGAGTCTCTGCCGCAATCTTTACATTCCGCTTGGTTGGAGCACATGTCGCAGATCGCCGCAGTTGTTTGCTTGAAGTTTCCACGCTTTGTTCTACAGCATAACTCATCGTGCGAAATACATGGATTTTGCGATGCAAGCATGGCAGCTTACGGAGCTTGCATTTACGTTCGATCAGAGAACCAAGGCATAGTTTCTTCGAACCTATTTTGCTCAAAGTCAAGAGTCGCACCCTTGAAGACCCTCACGATTCCGAAGTTGGAGTTATCTGCCGGTCTTTTACTGTCCGAACTTGTCTCTCAAGTGGCACAAATTGCACCTCGATCTTGCTCTTTTCATTGTTGGTCAGATTCGACAATAGTTTTGGCTTGGATCCGTCAACCTCCTTCGGACTTTAACATTTTCGTTTCGAACAGGATTTCGCAGATACAGGAGAGAACTAAGGGAATGACTTGGAGGCACATACCGTCGCGACAGAATCCGGCAGATATCTTATCTCGTGGATGTACCCCTATTGAGCTGGTGGGATCAAAGCTTTGGAGTGAAGGACCGCAGCTCTTTCTCACTGATTCTTCTACATGGCCCGATGACGCACCCCCTGTCAAGGAACTTCCTGAGCGTCGACGCAGCGCATTGGTGCTGTCGCAGGAAATAGACATCTCGCAAAGTTGCAAGTTTGGAAACTCGTTTGGGAGAATGCAGAGAGTCTTCGGATATATATATCGGTTCCTTCAAAGGGTCAGCAAGGATCGAGTACGGCATAAAGGAGAGCTTACAGTCGAGGAAATCAAAGGTGGTACTCATCTACTCATTAAAGAGATTCAGCGCGTGCATTTCGCCGAAGATCGCAAGGCACTAACCATGATTAACCCTATTGAGCTGGTGGGATCAAAGCTTTGGAGTGAAGGACCGCAGTTCTTACTCACTGATTCTTCTACATGGCCCGATGACGCACCCCCTGTCAAGGAACTTCCTGAGCGTCGACGCAGCGCATTGGTGCTGTCGCAGGAAATAGACATCTCGCAAAGTTGCAAGTTTGGAAACTCGTTTGGGAGAATGCAGAAAAGTCTTCGGATATATATATCGGTTCCTTCAAAGGGTCAGCAAGGATCGAGTACGGCATAAAGGAGAACTTACAGTCGAGGAAATCAAAGGTGGTACTCATCTACTCATTAAAGGGATTCAGCGCGTGCATTTCGCCGAAGATCGCAAGGCACTAACCATGAAGATGAAGCTGTCACCGAGGAGTAAACTTCTATCCTTAAACCCATTTATAGACGCAGGAGGTCTAATGCGCGTCGGCGGACGCCTTCATAATTCGCAGCTGGATTTCGATGCCAAGCACCCTATAATTCTTCCCAAGTCTCATCACATAACATCAGCTATCATTGATCATTTTCATCGCAAGTTCCTTCATGCAGGAGCACAGAGCTTGTTAGCAGCTTTACGACAGAGATTCTGGCCCATTGGAGGGCGAAAAAACGGTTTCTGCTGTCATCAACAAGTGCATTCAATGTTTCAGATTAAAGCCCAAGCTAGTCGAACACATCATGGCGCCGCTTCCGGAGGACCGAGTGCAACCGAATCGCCCATTCGTCATCTCTGGAGTGGACTTTTGTGGCCCCTTTTATTCGAAGTCAGAGGTCAGAAACAGGCCCCCTACGAAATGCTACATAGCCATATTCGTTTGCTTCGTCAGCAAGGCTACACACTTGGAAGTTGTCGAAGACCTTTCAACGCAATCTTTCATAGCAGCCCTGAAGCGTTTTATAAGCCTGAGGGGAAAGCCTCAAACGATTTGGTCAGACAACGCAACGAACTTCGTGGGAGCCAAAAACGAGCTTGTTGAGCCTCGGCAGCTGTTTCTGAGCGATCCTCAAAACATTGAACTATGGAATTCCCTTACGTCGATGGAGATCCGGTGGAATTTCATCCCACCTCGTTCCCCGCACTTTGGTGGCCTGCGGGAGGCCGCGGTCAAATCCGCAAAATATCATTTCATCCGTGTTGTTGGAAAATAGATTCTCACATTTCATGAACTGCGTACTTTAGTTTGTGAAATTTCCGCAATTTTAAACTCACGGCCGCTCTGTCCCATTTCAGAAAACCCAGATGATATTAGTGTTCTCGCTGATCTCTCGGACCTGCGCACTCTCATTTTTGCATTCGCTTTTGATCGCTGGTACGAAGCAGTTCGTTCGCTCTCGCTTCCAGCAATAAAACATACATATTTGAAATCGAACCATACTCTCGGCTTTTTCTTTTAACACCGTTCACACACCGCATAGTTTAAAATTCGTTAAACATTCGCAAAAAAGGTGGCATAAATTAATTCCTCCTCTAAACACTACCAGTAGCAAAATTGTGCCCATTACCAATACAAGATAATTGTTTAAATCGTGATCTTGACCCTCCACAACAATTCTAAGTTGCATTATCTTTTTAGCGTCCAACCTCCAACTTACCGAAGACGTTGAAAAAGCAGTTAATAATATTCTAATAATATCATTAGGGGGGAGAATGTTTGGACTCTATTTTGTCAACACGAGAACTTGCAGTGTAACTGACGTCACACTGTAAGCTCTCTAGTTACAGACATTCTTCTTTGCCTTTTATTCGTAGCCTTGTTCGAAAGATCGAACCAGATCACAGTTAGTTTGTTCATATGTACATACATAATTTGAAGAGCTGCAGCTTCGGTGAAAATGAAATGTAAAACCGACAAGTTAATCTGCGAGCGACATAGTCAGAAGCACCCTCTGTGCTCTTCTCTTTAATGTTTAGTTATAACACCGAAATAAATCGAACGCACATTTTTGGAACCTTTCGACTAATTATTTGGGACCTTGGGAAACAGACCGCCACACCGAGGAACTTCCAACGCCGCCACAGGTGGACAATCTCTCTGTGCGCCGCATCATATTTTGCTGAAGATTGGGGCTCCGTCGGTACGCAGCCATAGCCAACACACTAAGAGAAAAAAGAATAGTTCAGGGGAAATGGAAAATACCATTAAAGAACCATCCCCAGCGTCCTCCACATCCTCTTCTGTCCCAAAAACAAGCCTCCTATTTTCTTCTTTGCTATCAGAATACAAGAGGCTTACTTAGGTAGCTGACTAAATTGTATTCGGATAGTTTTTCATTCCCATATAATATTATGGTATATGCAGAGACCTGGTTAAGGCCGGATATTCTTAGCTCCGAAATTCTACCGGATAAGTACACAATTTACAGGCTTGATAGTCAGTCCAGATTGCTGTCGACTCCACCTTTTCGCCTGAATTACTAACTTTCGAAGAATTTTATGACATCGAATTCCAATGCCAAGCATCGTTCTACGGTTTACTAAGGATGGTAGATTAATTAGGAGAAGTCTACTAGAGTAGGATGGTAAAATAAGGCTTGCATTCCAGTTAAGGCCCCGTAGAGCAAATAATAAAAAGTTCTTTTGCGCAGATTCTATCCGGTCTGTATGTACACCGTTCTGAGGACTCCATACTGCTGAACAGTACTCCAGGATTGGACAGACTAGTGAAATAAACAGAGTCTTTGTAACATAGGGATCATCGAATTCCTTTGACCACCTTTTAATAAATCCAAGTACTCCCCTGGCTTTATTCACCATAGAAGTAATATGGTCACAAAACTTAAGTTTAGGGTCAAGGAGGACGCCAAAGTCATCAACATGCGTAATTCTAGACAGCACACAATCACCCAGCGTATACGTTGCATATTGTGGGTTCACCCGCAAAATGTCATTACTTTGCATTTAGCGCTATTTAAATCCAAAAGATTTTCACAACACCATGTTTAAAAAGCATTTAGGTCCGATTGTAAGTTTGAACTGCTGCAAATTTCGTTATATTGCATGAATAACTTCGTCGGCGAGCTGTTGCAGGACACGGATCGCTAGGAACGGGGCACAATTGACCCCGAAGGTGACTGTCTTCAACTCGTAGTCGCGGATTTCCCCATCGGAATTGCGGAATAGAATACGCTGCAAGGGAGTGTGCTGGGGGTCTACCCAAATTTGCCGATACATCTTCTCGATGTCGGCGTTGAAAACGAACCTAAAGTATCGCCACTTCAGGATTTGAATCGTGAGGTCGGATTGTAAGACCGGGCCCGCGTAAAGTGTGTCATTCAGACTGGTCCCGTTTGCGGAAGGGCTAGAGGCGTTGAAAACCACCCGCACTTTAGTGGTTGTGCTCTCGCGCTTAAAAACGGCGTGATGTGGAAGGTAGTACATGGCGGAACTGCTCGTCAAAGGGACCTCGGCCATGTGACCTAAGTCGAGGTATTCTTGGATCACAGAGTCATACCGGGCCTTCAGGGGAGGATCTCTTTTTAGGCGCTGCTCGTTACGCAGAAATTGATCCAGAACAAAGGATCGTGAAGATGCGAGCTCGGAACCACTATGCTCGGGATCGCGCAAGGGGAGCATCACAACGTATTTGCCACGATTGTCCCTTCTTGTAGTCTGGACAAAATTGTGATCACAGACGGAATCAGACTCGGGGACTATCTGTGTGGGCACTTCCTTCACCTCCCAGAATTTGGTAAGGAGATGATCCAACGAGTCGTCGAGTCCGCAGGTAACTCGAGTGGAGAAGGCGGGGGGCCGCTGGAGATATGGGGCCTGTCAACACCCATCCAAAAATGGTTTCCTGGCCGAGAAGTGAACCGCAAATGTTAGCCCTGGCGTTGCCGAGGAGGATGGACGGAAGAATGTCGGCTCCTAACAAGACATCGATTTGGGAGCTCTCGAAGAACTTGGGATCCGCAAGGGGATGTCAGGAATTCCCTTAAGGAGATCTCGAGGGACTGGATACGAAGGCAGATTCCCAGCCAGCTGCGGAAGAACGTAAGCTGAAGTTTCTAAATGCAGCCCGGGTCTGGAAGGCGATCGAATAGAAAAATTACAGAGTTTCGTGGACTGAGCGGCAACGGTTTGATTAAGACCAGAGACTTGGGCCTGGATAGTCTTGAATGGAAGTTTGACGAGGTTGAAAAGTCTCTCCGTAATAAAGGTTGCCTCGGAACCAGAGTCGATCAGGGCTCGCGCCTGGAAATTGCACCCTAAATGGCAAATGTTAATGAGGGCTGTGCCCAGTAAGACGGCTCTTGAGCCGGAAGCGAAGCACACTTGCACATCAGAGTGATCCTCTGTGGGGCTCGTGCCTCTTGTAGTAGGGGCGGGTCGAGACCTGGATGGCGCAGACGGACTTGGAGCGGCCGCGAATGGATTACCGCGGTGCAGGAGGGTGTGATGATGGCTGTGGCACGTGAAGCAGCTATGGGCGCTAGTGCAATCCCGTTGCAGGTGCCCTCGTGCAAAACAGTTCAGGCAAAGCTGCTTTTTCTTAATGTAGTCGGAGCGACCATTTACATCCATCTCAAGGAAGCGCGGGCATAAGCGAACATAATGATTCTCTCTGGAGCAGAGATCGCGCCCTCTTGGGGCTGGAGTCACTCTGGCCTCGTAGGAATTAAGCCTACGCGCTGGGGCGCTCGCAGGTGTCAACCTTGGCGGAAACTGGCCCGAACTGCTAGGCCTGATGTCATCGATAGCCTCCAAAGTGCGATGACGCTCTGTCAAGAACGAGTCTAACTCATTCCATGTTGGAATCTCAGCCTTGTTGTGAATGGATTGCTCCCACGACGAAAGCGTGATTTTGGGAAGCTTTAAAGAAACCATGTACACCATGAGAGAATACCAAGTCTCGACTTGAATAGAGGACATCTCTAAGGCTGTCAGCAACTTTGGATTGCGCCTTGCAGCTCTTTCAGAGCGGCTCCGGACTCTTGGGGTACTGCCTGAATGTTGAAGAGGATTTTCAACTGGCTATTGACTAATAACCGCCGATTTTCGAAGCGGTCGGTGAGGGTTCGCCACGCGGAGATAAACCCTTCGTTGGTCAGCGGGGCTTTAGAAACAATGGCGTGCGCATCGCCACTTGTTTTGGACAGTAGGTGGAACAACTTCTCTACCGGTGTAAGACGCGAGTTGTGGATGTATAACGCGGTAAAAGATCTCTGAAGGTGGGCCAACGCAGGTAATCACCAGCGAAAACTTCGGTGTCGACTGGGGGCAAACTACAGCCCGTAGACGGCGGTGTTGGAACACTGACAGCAGCCTGAATGGACTGGTAGGCGGCCTTGTCTATTATGTCCTAAAGCTGGACCAAACATCTCGAATATACGGAGTAGCAGTAACTGTACTTGGATTCAAACACTGTCGAGGTGGCCGTACTGTCGGTGGCCGCGGAAAGAAGATCAGAGCAACTTTAATAGCTCTTCTCCACCTTTTCCCACAAGGCCCGGATTTGGTCCCGATGGACTTGGCACATGCCAGGGGAAAGTCGTTCTGGTTCAGCGGCGCTCGGAGTATGAATATCCGCTTGAAATTGGCTAACCCGGTCTGTTGTGGCAATAAACTTTTTAAGGGCGATGTCTATCGCAGTTTGAGCCATCTTGGACACCGACCGAGAAAGCCTTGACGGGGGACCGGCGATAGTCTCGACGGACTCGTCGCTTTTTGCCCTTGGAATGGCAATGGCAGCCTTTGGTGTTAATTGAGACGGCCGCGGAGACGCGGATTGGGACCTGTCCAAACAAATAAATGGGATCGACCTCGGTTTCTTGTGGTCTCCCGTGGGCATTCTCGGACTCGAACTTTGCGGATCAGCTCTTGTCGACTGACCTGAGCAAGGGGCGTTTCGTTCAGAACGTAAGGATATTCACCGTTAAGCTCTCGGCGCGATCTGAATCGCCAACGAGTTGGTCGTCGCTGCAAATGAACGCACGCAAAAGAAAAGAAAGCCACAGAGTACGGTCACACTGTTAATTTGTGCGGAGTAGAAAGCACAGTGCCATAAACAACGAGAAGAATCGGAAGAAAATATTTGGAAATCGATGAAACTGTATTGATTGTTTATATATTTGTATATCTTGTTACTCCCTTTGTTGACTTCTGTTTTTTTTTGTTTATTTTAATTTTTGCCTTAGTTATTGTTGCCAAATAATTTTATTGTATTTAGTTATTCATTTATTTTTTTTTTTGGTTTGGAAAATATCTTTGATCGCAAAAAAAAAATCCGGAAAAACGCAATAAAGATAAATTAATTAATCCATTAAATAAATAAATTACTTTGCCGGAAATAATTAAATAATATTTATAATTAAATAGTTATTATAATTATGAATTAATAATTTTTATTATTAAATAATAATTATAATTATAAATACTTACTTTTGAGCGGAGCCGGAACGGTGGAATTAAAAACCTTGGCTTTGGCTCGGGAGAAATGTTCAGTGTGTTATGCCGTCGGCAGCGCAGTGCATGCGTGAGGGACTCGGGAGAGAGAGAGAAGGGAAAAAAAATCAGCAACAATAATAACACAGCCGTTGGGGGGGTTAATTGCGGCAATTTGGAGAAAAAACAATCACGGTCGACCCCGTGTGGATTTGAATTTATTTTATTTTATGTTCCTGTATGTGGAGGCAGAAAATATTTATGTAGATATGGGTATGCATGCGTTTGTGTGTGTTTATCGGTACAGTAGAGCGTCGAAGAGTGGGCTGAATTTGAAATGACGGAACAGATGAAATTATGTGTAGAAAAAAAAACAAGACAAAAAAATATCTCGACAGCGGCGGCTTGTACGGCGAACAGGGACACTCCCGAAATTACTTCACACCGAGTGGCTGATATTAGTTATGCCTTTTTATTTTCCACCACACAATTTCACTTTTTGTCCTATATTTTTTGGAGGCAGAATTGCACTGCACTATGTACACAAGTTGTCACGCGCGTGTATGTGTATGTCTGGATGCACATATGCCTTGACCGTTGGCAAGTTGATGTACAACGGGGAACGAAAAGGAAAACGGCAAGGAGTATGGCGACGCACACAAAGCGGAGACGGATAGAAAATTTTTTGGAATTGAAGGAATGTTAAATTTCTCGACTGCCGTTGTGTCGGGAAAACTCGGACGTGGAGTTGACACAAAAAAAATTGATCTTACTGCAGTGTGAACGAAATTCAATGTTCGAACCACCATTAAAGACCGGCAGCGAGAGGGAGTCGGAAAATGCTCGTACTTATCTTTTTTTGCGGAAAAATCACAGGAGCTGCTGGTCGAATGGCAGAAGGATATCCTTATCCGGCTCGAATGGACCAAAATGTTGTAGGGAGGGCGATCCTTCCACAAAAAGAGTTGGTTGGCAGAAATAATTCCCACGGCGCAAACGCAAAGGAAGACGAAAAATGAAGAAGTCGGGGGCGTCGTGGTGTTATTCAGTGTGCTTTATTCAGCTGCATACATGAGACTAATTAAAACTAAAACCGCGCTCCCGCCCGCTTTACTCCGCTGAAGCGAGAGCGGGAGATCGGCAGCGGCCGTCCGAGGAGTTCGGATGCGAAACCCGAAGCTCGCACTCTGGAGCGCGGACGTTGTGAGAAGCGAGCGAGGGAGCGCGAGAGGGGCGAGAGCGAAAGCTCGGAGAGCTCAGTGAACAGCCCCGATGCAGTGGGCCACTGGCCTAAACAGTGTCTATTGACAGCACACTACAGAAGTTTTGGTCACTGGAAGAAATGCCATCTATAAAGAAAATTGTGTCACCTGAGCAAAAGTTAAGTGAAGAACACTACCAGAAGACTACTCAGGTTTTGCCATCAGGTCGGTTTGAAGTAAGACTGCCGTTTAAATCGGATCCAATTGAGTTAGGCAACTCTTTTAAAGTTACAAAACGGCGGTTTTTGTCGCTTGAAAGAAGGCTGTCTAGAGACCCTGAGATGAAGAAAATGTACCTATAATTTATGGAGGAGTACCTTTGCTTAGGTCATATGTCTCTTACAGAAAAAACTTCCTTCTGCTCCACATTATGTTATCCCACATCAATATGTTTTGAGACCCCAAAGTACGTCAACCAAGTTACGTGTTACTTGGAGCAATCGTTTAAATTGACATCACAGAAAACCAATTGGGTTCAGTACAAGAAATACATTAGCTCACACATTGAGCTAAGTCCTCATCTCAACGATGAAGCCAACGTAGACAGATTTGTTAATACACTGGAGTCTGTACTCGTCTCTACAGCTCGAGTTTCAACATCCCAAAGCGACGCTTACGTCTTCCAACCAAATCCTGCCACTAGTGCGTTCACCTTGCCGACTTTACCACATGAGCCTCAGCTTCAACATGAGCCAATTGAGTTTTGCCCAAACGAAATCGTTAACATCATCAAAAATCAGCTGAATCCGAAAAAATCCCCGGCTGCTTCCTCATAACTCCCAAATTATCATTGAGCTCCCATATTGCGCAATTTGCACTATCACCCAGCTTTTTAATGCCATCGCAAAACTTGGCCACTTTCCAGTGAGATGGAAAAAGTCGATTATAATAATGATAGCAAAGCCGGGAAAAGACCACACAATTCCCACGTCGTATAGACCTATAAGCCTACTCTCATGCTTATCTAAACTCTTTGAAAAATGCGTATTGACTTGGATAAACACATACCTAAGAATCCAGGATTGGGTTTCGTGAAAAGCACGGAACAATTGAGCAGGTCAACCGGATAACATCAGAAATTCGGAACGCGTTCGAAAAACCAGAGTACTGTACTGCCATATTTTTAGACGTCTCTCAAGCATTTGATAGAGTTTGGCTAGAAGGTCTTATGTACAAGATCAAGACAATGCTCCCCTACAACACCCATAAGCTTTTAGAGTCTTACCTCTACGACAGAAAATTTGCTGTTCGATGCAACACTGCTATAACTGACGATTTCACTATTGGAGCTGGAGTTTCTCAAGTAAGCGTGCTTGGGCCAACATTATATGTCCTGTATACAGCAGACATCCCAACAAGCACACGACTAACAACATCTACGTTTGCTGATGACACAGCCATTCTCAGCCGCTCAAAATGCCCGATGCAAGCAAATGCGCAGCTAGCTCTTCATCTGGTCGATGTTGAAAAGTGGCTATCAGATTGGCGAATTAAAGTGAACGAACAAAAATGCAAGCACGTTACGTTCACCCTTGCACATCAGAGTGATCCTCTGTGGGGCTCGTGCCTCTTGTAGTAGGAGCGGGTCGAGACCTGGATGGCGCAGACGGACTTGGAGCAGCCGCGAATGGATTACCGCGGTGCAGGAGGGTGTGATGACGGTTGTGGCACGTGAAGCAGCTATGGGCGCTAGTGCAATCCCGTTGCAGATGCCCTCGTGCAAAACAGTTCAGGCAAAGCTGCTTTTTCTTAATGTAGTCGGAGCGACCATTTACATCCATCTCAAGGAAGCGCGGGCATAAGCGAACATGATGATTCTCTCTGGAGCAGAGATCGCGCCCTCTTGGGGCTGGAGTCACTCTGGCCTCGTAGGAATTAAGCCTACGCGCTGGGGCGCTCGCAGGTGTCAACCTTGGCGGAAACTGGCCCGAACTGCTAGGCCTGATGTCATCGATAGCCTCCAGAGTGCGATGACGCTCTGTCAAGAACGAGTCTAACTCATTCCATGTTGGAATCTCAGCCTTGTTGTGAATGGATTGCTCCCACAACGAAAGCGTGATTTTGGGAAGCTTTAAAGAAACCATGTACACCAGGAGAGAATACCAAGTCTCGACTTGAATAGAGGACATCTCTAAGGCTGTCAGGCAACTTTGGATTGTGCCTTGCAGCGCTTTCAGAGCGGCTCCGGACTCTTGGGGTACTGCCTGAATGTTGAAGAGGATTTTCAACTGGCTATTGACTAATAACCGCCGATTTTCGAAGCGGTCGGTGAGGGTTCGCCACGCGGAGATAAACCCTTCGTTGGTCAGCGGGGCTTTAGAAACAATGGCGTGCGCATCGCCACTTGTTTTGGACAGTAGGTGGAACAACTTCTCTACCGGTGTGAGACGCGAGTTGTGGATGTATAACGCGGTAAAAAGATCTCTGAAGGTGGGCCAACGCAGGTAATCACCAGCGAAAACTTCGGTGTCGACTGGTGGCAAACTACAGCCCGTAGACGGCGGTGTTGGAACACTGACAGCAGCCTGAATGGACTGGGAGGCGGCCTTGTCTATTATGTCCTAAAGGTGGACCAAACATCTCGAATATACGGAGTAGTAGTAACTGTACTTGGATTCAAACACTGTCGAGGTGGCCGTACTGTCGGTGGCCGCGGAAAGAAGATAGGAGCAACTTTCATATCTCTTCTACACCTTTTCCACAATACCCGGATTTGGTCCCGATGGACTTGGCACATGCCAGGGGAAAGTCGTTCTGGTTCAGCGGCGCTCGGAGTATGAATATCCGCTTGAAATTGGCTAACCCGGTCTGTTGTGGCAATAAACTTTTTGAGGGCGATGTCTATCGCAGTTTGAGCCATCTTGGACACCGACCGAGAAAGCCTTGACGGGGGACCGGAGATAGTCTCGACGGACTCGTCGCTTTTTGCCCTTGGAATGGCAATGGCAGCCTTTGGTGTTAATTGAGACGGCCGCGGAGACGCGGATTGGGACCTGTCCAAACGGATAGATGGGATCGACTCGGTTTCTTGTCGTCTCCCGTGGGCATTCTCGGACTCGAACTTTGCGGATCAGCTCTTGTCGACTGACCTGAGCAAGGGGCGTTTCGTTCAGAACGTAAGGATATTCACCGTTAAGCTCTCGGCGCGATCTGAATCGCCAACGAGTTGGTCGTCGCTGCAAATGAACGCACGCAAAAGAAAAGAAAGCCACAGAGTACGGTCACACTGTTAATTTGTGCGGAGTAGAAAGCACAGTGCCATAAACAACGAGAAGAATCGGAAGAAAATATTTGGAAATCGATGAAACTGTATTGATTGTTTATATATTTGTATATCTTGTTACTCCCTTTGTTGACTTCTGTTTTTTTTTGTTTATTTTAATTTTTGCCTTAGTTATTGTTGCCAAATAATTTTATTGTATTTAGTTATTCATTTATTTTTTTTTTGGTTTGGAAAATATCTTTGATCGCACAAAAAAAATCCGGAAAAACGCAATAAAGATAAATTAATTAATCCATTAAATAAATAAATTACTTTGACGGAAATAATTAAATAATATTTATAATTAAATAGTTATTATAATTATGAATTAATAATTTTTATAATTAAATAATAATTATAATTATAAATACTTACTTTTGAGCGGAGCCGGAACGGTGGAATTAAAAACCTTGGCTTTGGCTCGGGAGAAATGTTCAGTGTGTTATGCCGTCGGCAGCGCAGTGCATGCGTGAGGGACTCGGGAGAGAGAGAGAAGGGAAAAAAAATCAGCAACAATAATAACACAGCCGTTGGGGCGGTTAATTGCGGCAATTTGGAGAAAAAACAATCACGGTCGCACCCGTGTGGATTTGAATTTATTTTATTTTATGTTCCTGTATGTGGAGGCAGAAAATATTTATGTAGATATGGGTATGCATGCGTTTGTGTGTGTTTATCGGTACAGTAGAGCGTCGAAGAGTGGGCTGAATTTGAAATGACGGAACAGATGAAATTATGTGTAGAAAAAAAAACAAGACAAAAAAATATCTCGACAGCGGCGGCTTGTACGGCGAACAGGGACACTCCCGAAATTACTTCACACCGAGTGGCTGATATTAGTTATGCCTTTTTATTTTCCACCACACAATTTCACTTTTTGTCCTATATTTTTTGGAGGCAGAATTGCACTGCACTATGTACACAAGTTGTCACGCGCGTGTATGTGTATGTCTGGATGCACATATGCCTTGACCGTTGGCAAGTTGATGTACAACGGGGAACGAAAAGGAAAACGGCAAGGAGTATGGCGACGCACACAAAGCGGAGACGGATAGAAAATTTTTTGGAATTGAAGGAATGTTAAATTTCTCGACTGCCGTTGTGTCGGGAAAACTCGGACGTGGAGTTGACACAAAAAAAATTGATCTTACTGCAGTGTGAACGAAATTCAATGTTCGAACCACCATTAAAGACCGGCAGCGAGAGGGAGTCGGAAAATGCTCGTACTTATCTTTTTTTGCGGAAAAATCACAGGAGCTGCTGGTCGAATGGCAGAAGGATATCCTTATCCGGCTCGAATGGACCAAAATGTTGTAGGGAGGGCGATCCTTCCACAAAAAGAGTTGGTTGGCAGAAATAATTCCCACGGCGCAAACGCAAAGGAAGACGAAAAATGAAGAAGTCGGGGGCGTCGTGGTGTTATTCAGTGTGCTTTATTCAGCTGCATACATGAGACTAATTAAAACTAAAACCGCGCTCCCGCCCGCTTTACTCCGCTGAAGCGAGAGCGGGAGATCGGCAGCGGCCGTCCGAGGAGTTCGGATGCGAAACCCGAAGCTCGCACTCTGGAGCGCGGACGTTGTGAGAAGCGAGCGAGGGAGCGCGAGAGGGGCGAGAGCGAAAGCTCGGAGAGCTCAGTGAACAGCCCCGATGCAGTGGGCCACTGGCCTAAACAGTGTCTATTGACAGCACACTACAGAAGTTTTGGTCACTGGAAGAAATGCCATCTATAAAGAAAATTGTGTCACCTGAGCAAAAGTTAAGTGAAGAACACTACCAGAAGACTACTCAGGTTTTGCCATCAGGTCGGTTTGAAGTAAGACTGCCGTTTAAATCGGATCCAATTGAGTTAGGCAACTCTTTTAAAGTTACAAAACGGCGGTTTTTGTCGCTTGAAAGAAGGCTGTCTAGAGACCCTGAGATGAAGAAAATGTACCTATAATTTATGGAGGAGTACCTTTGCTTAGGTCATATGTCTCTTACAGAAAAAACTTCCTTCTGCTCCACATTATGTTATCCCACATCAATATGTTTTGAGACCCCAAAGTACGTCAACCAAGTTACGTGTTATGTGGAGCAATCGTTTAAATTGACAGAAAGAGCCAGCACGTTTGCAAACCACCTTAAAAATGTCTTCCAACCAAATCCTGCCACTAGTGCGTTCACCTTGCCGACTTTACCACATGAGCCTCAGCTTCAACATGAGCCAATTGAGTTTTGCCCAAACGAAATCGTTAACATCATCAAAAATCAGCTGAATCCGAAAAATCCCCGGCTGCTTCCTCATAACTCCCAAAATTATCATTGAGCTCCCATATTGCGCAATTTGCACTATCACCCAGCTTTTTAATGCCATCGCAAAACTTGGCCACTTTCCAGTGAGATGGAAAAAGTCGATTATAATAATGATAGCAAAGCCGGGAAAAGACCACACAATTCCCACGTCGTATAGACCTATAAGCCTACTCTCATGCTTATCTAAACTCTTTGAAAAATGCGTATTGACTCGGATAAACACATACCTAAGAATCCAGGAAGGAATTCCGTCACATCAATTTGGGTTTCGTGAAAAGCACGGAACAATTGAGCAGGTCAACCGGATAACATCAGAAATTCGGAACGCGTTCGAAAAACCAGAGTACTGAACTGCCATATTTTTAGACGTCTCTCAAGCATTTGATAGAGTTTGGCTAGAAGGTCTAATGTACAAGATTAAGACAATGCTCCCCTACAACACCCATAAGCTTTTAGAGTCTTACCTCTACGACAGAAAATTTGCTGTTCGATGCAACACTGCTATAACTGACGATTTCACTATTGGAGCTGGAGTTTCTCAAGTAAGCGTGCTTGGCCAACATTATATGTCCTGTATACAGCAGACATCCCAACAAGCACACGACTAACAACATCTACGTTTGCTGATGACACAGCCATTCTCAGCCGCTCAAAATGCCCGCTGCAAGCAAATGCGCAGCTAGCTCTTCATCTGGTCGATGTTGAAAAGTGGCTATCAGATTGGCGAATTAAAGTGAACGAACAAAAATGCAAGCACGTTACGTTCACCCTGAACAGGCAAAACTGCCCGCCGCTCATGTTAAACCATACTCTACTCCCGCAAGCAAACGAACTCACATGGCGCCGGCACATTGAAGCCAAAAGAACACACCTAAAGCTAAAAGCGTGAAGCCTTCCCTTAGTCTTGAATATAAAGTGCTGCTGTATAACTCGGTACTAAAACCTATATGGATGTACGGATCTCAGTTATGGGGGAATGCCAGCAATAGCAATATTGACATAGTCCAGCGAGCTCAGTCGAAGATCTTGAGAACAATCACCGGGGCACCGTGGTACGTTCGCAACGAAAACATACATCGCGACATAAACATTATACCAGTCAAAGAAGTGATCGCAGAACAGAAGGAAAAGTACTTTACCAAGCTATCGTTGCACCCTAACCACCTGGCGAGAGGTCTTACAAGGTTGATCAACCAATCACGCCTTCGTCGCAATGACTTACTCACCCAGCGACCGACTTGAGGGACGCGCAACCAGAATGCAGACTTATTATACTGTTAGTTAAATTTTAATGTTAAGATTCGTAAACTTATTGTTAGTCTCAAAATTAAGAGAAGATTCAATAAATATAAGCAAAGTTAAATAAAACAAAAAAAAAAATAGTTGCGTGTACACCAGGAGAGAATACCAAGTCTCGACTTGAATAGAGGACATCTCTAAGGCTGTCAGGCAACTTTGGATTGTGCCTTGCAGCGCTTTCAGAGCGGCTCCGGACTCTTGGGGTACTGCCTGAATGTTGAAGAGGATTTTCAACTGGCTATTGACTAATAACCGCCGATTTTCGAAGCGGTCGGTGAGGGTTCGCCACGCGGAGATAAACCCTTCGTTGGTCAGCGGGGCTTTAGAAACAATGGCGTGCGCATCGCCACTTGTTTTGGACAGTAGGTGGAACAACTTCTCTACCGGTGTGAGACGCGAGTTGTGGATGTATAACGCGGTAAAAAGATCTCTGAAGGTGGGCCAACGCAGGTAATCACCAGCGAAAACTTCGGTGTCGACTGGTGGCAAACTACAGCCCGTAGACGGCGGTGTTGGAACACTGACAGCAGCCTGAATGGACTGGGAGGCGGCCTTGTCTATTATGTCCTAAAGGTGGACCAAACATCTCGAATATACGGAGTAGTAGTAACTGTACTTGGATTCAAACACTGTCGAGGTGGCCGTACTGTCGGTGGCCGCGGAAAGAAGATAGGAGCAACTTTCATATCTCTTCTACACCTTTTCCACAATACCCGGATTTGGTCCCGATGGACTTGGCACATGCCAGGGGAAAGTCGTTCTGGTTCAGCGGCGCTCTTAGTATGAATATCCGCTTGAAATTGGCTAACCCGGTCTGTTGTGGCAATAAACTTTTTGAGGGCGATGTCTATCGCAGTTTGAGCCATCTTGGACACCGACCGAGAAAGCCTTGACGGGGGACCGGAGATAGTCTCGACGGACTCGTCGCTTTTTGCCCTTGGAATGGCAATGGCAGCCTTTGGTGTTAATTGAGACGGCCGCGGAGACGCGGATTGGGACCTGTCCAAACGGATAGATGGGATCGACTCGGTTTCTTGTCGTCTCCCGTGGGCATTCTCGGACTCGAACTTTGCGGATCAGCTCTTGTCGACTGACCTGAGCAAGGGGCGTTTCGTTCAGAACGTAAGGATATTCACCGTTAAGCTCTCGGCGCGATCTGAATCGCCAACGAGTTGGTCGTCGCTGCAAATGAACGCACGCAAAAGAAAAGAAAGCCACAGAGTACGGTCACACTGTTAATTTGTGCGGAGTAGAAAGCACAGTGCCATAAACAACGAGAAGAATCGGAAGAAAATATTTGGAAATCGATGAAACTGTATTGATTGTTTATATATTTGTATATCTTGTTACTCCCTTTGTTGACTTCTGTTTTTTTTTTGTTTATTTTAATTTTTGCCTTAGTTATTGTTGCCAAATAATTTTATTGTATTTAGTTATTCATTTATTTTTTTTTTTGGTTTGGAAAATATCTTTGATCGCAAAAAAAAAATCCGGAAAAAACGCAATAAAGATAAATTAATTAATCCATTAAATAAATAAATTACTTTGCCGGAAATAATTAAATAATATTTATAATTAAATAGTTATTATAATTATGAATTAATAATTTTTATAATTAAATAATAATTATAATTATAAATACTTACTTTTGAGCGGAGCCGGAACGGTGGAATTAAAAACCTTGGCTTTGGCTCGGGAGAAATGTTCAGTGTGTTATGCCGTCGGCAGCGCAGTGCATGCGTGAGGGACTCGGGAGAGAGAGAGAAGGGAAAAAAAATCAGCAACAATAATAACACAGCCGTTGGGGCGGTTAATTGCGGCAATTTGGAGAAAATACAATCACGGTCGCACCCGTGTGGATTTGAATTTATTTTATTTTATGTTCCTGTATGTGGAGGCAGAAAATATTTATGTAGATATGGGTATGCATGCGTTTGTGTGTGTTTATCGGTACAGTAGAGCGTCGAAGAGTGGGCTGTATTTGAAGTGACGGAACAGATGAAATTATGTGTAGAAAAAAAAAACAAGACAAAAAAATATCTCGACAGCGGCGGCTTGTACGGCGAACAGGGACACTCCCGAAATTACTTCACACCGAGTGGCTGATATTAGTTATGCCTTTTTATTTTCCACCACACAATTTCACTTTTTGTCCTATATTTTTTGGAGGCAGAATTGCACTGCACTATGTACACAAGTTGTCACGCGCGTGTATGTGTATGTCTGGATGCACATATGCCTTGACCGTTGGCAAGTTGATGTACAACGGGGAACGAAAAGGAAAACGGCAAGGAGTATGGCGACGCACACAAAGCGGAGACGGATAGAAAATTTTTTGGAATTGAAGGAATGTTAAATTTCTCGACTGCCGTTGTGTCGGGAAAACTCGGACGTGGAGTTGACACGAAAAAAATTGATCTTACTGCAGTGTGAACGAAATTCAATGTTCGAACCACTGCTAAAGACCGGCAGCGAGAGGGAGTCGGAAAATGCTCGTACTTATCTTTTTTGCGGAAAAATCACAGGAGCTGCTGGTCGAATGGCAGAAGGATATCCTTATCCGGCTCGAATGGACCAAAATGTTGTAGGGAGGGCGATCCTTCCACAAAAAGAGTTGTTTGGCAGAAATAATTCCCACGGCGCAAACGCAAAGGAAGACGAAAAATGAAGAAGTCGGGGGCGTCGTGGTGTTATTCAGTGTGCTTTATTCAGCTGCATACATGAGACTAATTAAAACTAAAACCGCGCTCCCGCCCGCTTTACTCCGCAGAAGCGAGAGCGGGAGATCGGCAGCGGCCGTCCGAGGAGTTCGGATGCGAAACCCGAAGCTCGCACTCTGGAGCGCGGACGTTGCGAGAAGCGAGCGAGGGAGCGCGAGAGGGGCGAGAGCGAAAGCTCGGAGAGCTTAGTGAACATCCCCGATGCAGTGGGCCACTGGCCTAAACAGTGTCTATTGACAGCACACTACAGAAGTTTTGGTCACTGGAAGAAATGCCATCTATAAAGAAAATTCTGTCACCTGAGCAAAAGTTATGTAAAGAACACTATCAGGAGACTACTCAGGTTTTGCCATCAGGTCGGTTTGAAGTAAGACTGCCGTTTAAATCGGATCCAAATGAGTTAGGCAACTCTTTTAAAGTTACAAAACGGCGGTTTTGGTCGTTTGAAAGAAGGCTGTCTAGAGACCCTGAGATGAAGAAAATGTACCTATAATTTATGGAGGAGTACCTTTGCTTAGGTCATATGTCTCTTACAGAAAAAACTTCCTTCTGCTCCACATTATGTTATCCCACATCAATATGTTTTGAGACCCCAAAGTACGTCAACCAAGTTACGTGTTATGTGGAGCAATCGTTTAAATTGACAGAAAGAGCCAGCACGTTTGCCAACCACCTTAAAAATGTCTTCCAACCAAATCCTGCCACTAGTGCGTTCACCTTGCCGACTTTACCACATGAGCCTCAGCTTCAACATGAGCCAATTGAGTTTTGCCCAAACGAAATCGTTAACATCATCAAAAATCAGCTGAATCCGAAAAAATCCCCGGCTGCTTCCTCATAACTCCCAAAATTATCAATGAGCTCCCATATTGCGCAATTTGCACTATCACCCAGCTTTTTAATGCCATCGCAAAACTTGGCCACTTTCCAGTGAGATGGAAAAAGTCGATTATAATAATGATAGCAAAGCCGGGAAAAGACCACACAATTCCCACGTCGTATAGACCTATAAGCCTACTCTCATGCTTATCTAAACTCTTTGAAAAATGCGTATTGACTCGGATAAACACATACCTAAGAATCCAGGAAGGAATTCCGTCACATCAATTTGGGTTTCGTGAAAAGCACGGAACAATTGAGCAGGTCAACCGGATAACATCAGAAATTCGGAACGCGTTCGAAAAACCAGAGTACTGAACTGCCATATTTTTAGACGTCTCTCAAGCATTTGATAGAGTTTGGCTAGAAGGTCTAATGTACAAGATCAAGACAATGCTCCCCTACAACACCCATAAGCTTTTAGAGTCTTACCTCTACGACAGAAAATTTGCTGTTCGATGCAACACTGCTATAACTGACGATTTCACTATTGGAGCTGGAGTTTCTCAAGTAAGCGTGCTTGGCCAACATTATATGTCCTGTATACAGCAGACATCCCAACAAGCACACGACTAACAACATCTACGTTTGCTGATGACACAGCCATTCTCAGCCGCTCAAAATGCCCGCTGCAAGCAAATGCGCAGCTAGCTCTTCATCTGGTCGATGTTGAAAAGTGGCTATCAGATTGGCGAATTAAAGTGAACGAACAAAAATGCAAGCACGTTACGTTCACCCTGAACAGGCAAAACTGCCCGTCGCTCATGTTAAACCATACTCTACTCCCGCAAGCAAACGAACTCACATGGCGCCGGCACATTGAATCCAAAAGAACACACCTAAAGCTAAAAGCGTGAAGCCTTCCCTTAGTCTTGAATATAAAGTGCTGCTGTATAACTCGGTACTAAAACCTATATGGATGTACGGATCTCAGTTATGGGGGAATGCCAGCAATAGCAATATTGACATAGTCCAGCGAGCTCAGTCGAAGATCTTGAGAACAATCACCGGGGCACCGTGGTACGTTCGCAACGAAAACATACATCGCGACATAAACATTATACCAGTCAAAGAAGTGATCGCAGAACAGAAGGAAAAGTACTTTACCAAGCTATCGTTACACCCTAACCACCTGGCGAGAGGTCTTACAAGGTTGATCAACCAATCACGCCTTCGTCGCAATGACTTACTCACCCAGCGACCGACTTGAGGGACGCGCAACCAGAATGCAGACTTATTATACTGTTAGTTAAATTTTAATGTTAAGATTCGTAAACTTATTGTTAGTCTCAAAATTAAGAGAAGATTCAATAAATATAAGCAAAGTTAAATAAAACAAAAAAAAAAATAGTTACGTGTCGTTTTCGATGCGTCTTGTAAATCGTCAACTCAGAAGTCTCCAAATGACATTTTGATGGTTGGGCCGACAATTCAAGATGAGTTGTACTGTGCATAGGTTCCCCCTGACCGCCAATGTAAAGAAAATGTATCGCCAAGTTTCAACTTATAGTGTGGAGAAGAGACCCCTCTGAGTCCTTGAGATTATACAAGCTCAACACCGTAACATATGGTACTGGACCAGCCCCGTTTTTGGCTATTCGGTGTTTATAAAGGTTAAGTGAGTCTTGCAAACTTTCTTTTCCTAGAGCTGCTAAGGTTATTGGATCCGACTTTTATGTCGATGATATGTTGACTGGTGCTGCATGCGTATAGGAGTTAAAGACTATTAAGTCTGAAGTATCTCAGGTTCTTCAAACTGCAGGTCCAAAGAAATTTGGCTTTGGTAGATGTCATCGAGGGATTTTCGTCACACCTTAAACTGCTTCGGGTATTCGTTTATATGTTCCGCTTCATAAGAAAATGCAAAGTCAAAAGTATGGTATTTGAAAAAACTTTGTCGCCGACTGAATATAATGAATCTTTTCTAAAAATTGTCGAGATGTTACAGAAGCACGACTATCTTGAAGAAAGGGAAAAATTCGTAAAGGATCCAGAGTTGGCCCAAGTCTTCAGCGATTGAATCCATTCATCCATGAATTCAATGGGACTTGGTGTCACGTTTCTTTGTTGCGAGTTGGGGGGCGACTAGCTAATGCTCCTATATCATACGATGCCAAGTTTCCATTGTTGTTGACAAAACGCTCCCAATTTGTGCAGAGTTATGTTCGGCATCTTCACCATTCCAATTTTCATGTTGGTCCACGAGCCCTTGTGAGTCTCCTTCGACAGCGTATTTGGATCGTAAACGCTCAGGAGGTCTGCAGTCAGATAGTTCGATCATGCATACGCTGCTTTAAGTGTAAGCCTCGACTAATGACACAAATTATGGGAAATTTACCCGCAGATCGTCTCCGTGCTCTCCGCCCATTTGCTATATATGGCGTCGATTTTTGTGGCCCTGTCTATACGTCATTAAAAATTCGTGGTAGGCTTTCGTATAAGTCCTACATTGTGCTCTTCGTTCGTTTTGCGTCCAAATCGGTTCATCTAGAAGTTGTTTCAGCTTTAACCACAGATTCCTTTTTATTGGCTTTTCAAAGGTTCGTTGGGCGCCGAGGATGTCCCCAGGTCGTCCATTGCGACAACGGGACGAACTTCGTCGGAGCGAGTCGCCACTTCCGGGCCCTTCGAGAGAGGATAGAGGACGAAGCCGACGCGTGCTCCGCACATGGGCGGACTATGGGAGGCAGGTGTCAAAACTGCCAAGAGCCTACTCCTACGGGCGGTGGGCAGCGCGCTCCTAAGCGCAGAAGAGCTGGGGACAGTCCTCGTGGTAATCGAGGCAGTGATGAACTACCGGCCGCTCGGAGCAATCAGCAGCGACCCAAGCGACGGAGAGGCGCTGACTCCCGGGCACATACCGGACCAGGAGGGTCTCAACTGCTTGCGGCGATGGCGGCTTGTCTCGTCAGTCAGGCAAATGTTCTGGCGGCGATGGTCCCGGGAATATGTCCTGGGCCTCCAAATTCGGGGCAAGTGGCACCAGCAGCAGCCCAACATCAGCGAGGGAGATCTCGTCCTCGTAGCCGAGGACAACCTGCCGCCCCAACAATGGCTCCTCGGCAGAATTGTCGCCAGACACGCAGGGGAGGACGGCATGGTCAGGGTCGTCGACGTTGAAAACTTTCTTGCCAACTGCACAATATCTATTCCTAAAGTCGTATCTTTTAGAACGAAATTTTATGGTAGATGTGAGAGGCGAAAGGTCGTCTATCAAATGCATTCGAGCTGCCGTACCTCAAGGTAGCGTAATTGATCCGGTCTTATATACTATATTTACCGCTGACCTGCCGTAGCCTAGGGCTACGCTGTATAAGTCGATTGTAGTTCCTTCAATGACATATTGCATACAAATATGTGGAAATATGGGAATTGGGATTCAAATGTCATGAGGGTCCAATGAGTGCAAAACCAGGCGCTACTTAGAATTATGAATCCACCGTGGTATGTAAGAAACAAGGTCCTAGCTAGCGATCTTCACATCCCCACGGTGAGAGAGCAGATCAGCATGCTTTCTAGCCGATACAATAACCGTCTACTTGCCCACACCAACCAACTAACAGCATCCTTGGCAAATCAAACTACCGTGGCGATCTTTAGACACGAGGACGTCATAAAACCCGCGTCTTGAGACAATAGTGTAGTACTGTCTCTGTTATAAAAATGTTACATTTTCTCATTTTTTAATGTTTCATGTTATATTATATTTTCTTCTATTTTATTTTCATGCGTTTTATAGCCATTAAGTTGGTTGATCAACGCTTTAATAAATATTAGTACAAAAAAAAAAAAGATTATTTATCACAGCCTTATTCTTACACCATATCCAAGTCAAACCTCATATTCTGTCCCACTTTAACAGAAAGCTCTCTTCTTTTGGATCTTCAAGCTATTAAGCCTGTTTCTTCTCCAGGACCCGATGGTATTCCTGGGTGCGTGCTTAGGTATTGCGCTAAGGCCCTGTACAAACCTCTTCACAAGTTGTTTACCTTATCTCTAGAAACTTCCCAATTCCCAAATATTTGGAAGGAATCATTATATTCCTCTTTTCAAAAAGGGAACAAGTTAGAAGACAGTAACTATAGAGGTATTTCTAAGCTGTACCTAAGCTTTTTGAAAAAATCAGCACCTTTGTAGAAATTTCCCAATTACCAAATATTTAGAGGGACTCTTCTCAAAAAAGGTAACAAGTTAGAAGCCAGTAACTATAGAAGTATTTCTAAGTTGTCAGCTATTCCTTAGCTTTTCGAAAAAAATCATTAAACATGTTGCAACCTTTGTAGATCAATCATTTCTCCGTGTCATCACGGATTTATTAAACGTAGATCCACAATCACAAACCTTCTAGAGCTTACTACATTTGTTATAAAGGGCTTCAATAGTAGTTTTCAAACAGACGTTATTCACAGTGACTTTAGTAAAGCATTTGACTCTGTAAATCACTTGCTTCTTGTTCAAAAACTTGACCTGTTAGGTTTTCAAGTTGTTTAAACGATTTAATCTCGTTCGGAACCTCGATACAAGCATCACAACTGAAAGGTCAAGTTCGGCCAGTAAAACCAGCGCACTTGGTGTGCACCATATTTTCACCTTAATTATAAGGGTGCATTTTTTGCAAAAAATAAATTATTATTCAAAATTTTCTTTTGCAGGAAAATCAATTTTAAAGGCGGAGAGTGTTCGTCGAGATCAACCATTTTTTGTTGCTATGACTCGCAACTTTTTCATAATCTTTGATACATTGACCTCATGCGCAAGAAACTCTTTATTTGGCCCTATGTAATCCTCTCTGAAAACTATTATGTCGTCTATGTACACGTAACAAATTTTGCCAATGTGTTCTTTCAGTACATCGTCAATCATTCTTTGGAATACCCCTGGTCGTTTTTTACCAGGTTTGAGGTGCTCGTACCAATCTCAACCTTAACGATCGTGTTTACAGCATCTCCAAGTGAAAGTGGCTCAAAGATGGTGGAGTAATCCTTAATAAACGTATTTAACGCGTGCTTTGCAGATTCAGGGTATGTAGCATCCAGTAACAAATGTACGTTCAGGCCTTTAGCCTTTTGAGGGTATCGTTCCCTATTTGGTTGTCAGTGAGACGATGCGTGATTTTTTTATTTATTTTGTTGGCGCCGGTATCAATGAGAAATTGTGGCCTGTTCCCGATCTTGGTTTCGTATTCTAAGTGTTTGTAGTTTAGTTTTATTATTTATAGGAATGAACATCATCCAATGTTGATCTCAAAGGCGTCGGATACAGGCGTCTGGCAAGTCGATGACCTTTGACGATGGCGATGTTAATTGATGCGACTTCTTTTGGAAATGTCTCCATACATAAAATATTATCACCCCTAGTGATAAAATGTTGTAGATCGACGATCTCGTTTGGCATTTTTTTTTTATTCTCGGAATTAATTTTTTACTGAGCTCATTTAATTCATTATAACATAGCTTCAATGAATTATTTGGGTGTGAAACTTTTGGAAGCGGTGTTAAAGACTCATTCAGACTGCCAAATCGAGCATACCATAATTTCAATGTTCCAGTAGAGGTTACCTGATGACCAATTACGCTCAGAAAAGGATTTCTTACAGTGCATTTCGGATCCAATGATAAAAGTCCGATATTATCAATTGTAATTGTTGATAATTGATCACATACTGCTGAGAACTCCTTTGGAGATTTAATTGAAAATATCCATTGATTTTTTGTTCTTAATCTTTGCCATGAGAATGATTACGTCGAACTTTATGTTTGGCACAATGACGATGATTTGTTATTAAACATTTGAAACTCGCAATGATTTTCAATAGAGAACTTGAATTGCTTATCTGAGCAAATATACTGTTCGTCATTAATTAAATTACAAAGATCAAATTCACTTGATGACATAGCAATGAATTGATATCGATGTTGATTCAGCCATGATTGGAAATTCAATATCAAGGGAAATCATTTTATTGTTGATGATTACCGGTATTGGAATCTAGTTATATATTTCAAATAACTGTGTTGATAATAATGGCAGTGTTAATTTAAAGATTACATAATCCTTTACCACCTTTGCTTCTGCCCTCATTACACCCCTTCTGAAGATGTTTCTGTTGCCGGTAAATGAAGAATTTTTGCGTTAAATTCTTCGACGGCTTGATGAACAATCGTCTGCATTTGATTTTAGTACTGTTTTTCGAAATAAACATGCGGATGTGGAGTACCCTTTAAAAATTCTAGGATACTATTATTTCCTTGGTCGAATTTTTTCCAATGCTCTTCAATTTGTCGTTTTCTGTCATCAAAATGCGACGCCTTTTCCTTTCTTTTGCTGGAATCCTTTTTGATGTTCTGCAGCAAAATTTGGATTTCTTCGCCAATTTGGCTTTGTATGCCAATCAAATTTTCAACCTCCATTTTGCCTTACAATTGTCTGACCCGTTGGAAGATAATTGATTTGCTTATATAAGCTGGCTACGCTTCTACTCGCAACCGATTTATGGTCAAAGGCAAGAAAGGATTTTCGGATTAGAAAAGAAAGTCAAAAAATAGTTTAAAACCTTTTTATTTAAAAAAGTATATTACTTTATTTAATATGTGTGTTAAATAATTGTTTTAGTTTTAAATGCAACCGCTTCCAGAAATATTCAAGAGCCGTCTTGTTGACTACTTGAAGTTGTTGAGTTCCACTTGAAGAACAGCCTTATTGTTCAACGACGATTATCCTGGGAGTCGCCAAGTTGACTCCAGTAAATCGGATTATATTGTTAAAAAATAATTTTAATTTTTTGGATGCTACCGCTTCCAGAATTATTCAAGAGTCGCCTTGTTGACTACTTGAATATATTGTTTTCCAGTGAAAAGTCTCCGTGTTGACTGTTTCTATTTTGGAAAATAAATCGACAATTATCCTAGTTGACACCAGTAAGTGGGCTTATATTGTTTAAACAAACAATTTACATTTTTTGGATGCTACCGCTTCCAGAATTGTTCAAGAGTCCCCTTGTTGACTACTTGAATTTATAGTTTTCCAGTTTTCCATTATCCTGGTAGTCGCCCAGTTGATTCCAGTAATCGGATTATATGGATGTTGTAAGTTGGAAGAGTCGCCGAGTTGACTTGTTCTACTTTTAAATAAATGTGTTATTGGAGTCGCCAAGTTGACTTCCAATATTGTAGTAACAGATCGCCAAGTTGATAAGTTACTCCTTGAAAATTTCAAGTTGTTCGGGAATATGCTCAGAAATTTATTCGAGGCAAAGTTTCCTTTGTTATGAATTTTGCTCAATATCTTGTTTATTGAGCAAGATTTTCACAACTTTAACTCTAGCCAAGTTGATCGGGAATCTGTCTAGCAAAGTATGTGCAGAAATTAGTCGCCAAGTTGACTTAGAATTTCATGCAATGGTCGGGGTCACCAAAATGTTTGTAGTTTAGTTTTATTATTTATAGGAATGGTTGCCCCCCTAGTGACAATAGGTTGCTAGACCAACACTTAATTTTTTTTTAACTCGGAGCGATCATGCATATGAGGGCCAAAGACACAGCGATGCTCACTCGTAGAACGCAGAGTAGTTGAATACACAAGTATTGCTTGATTTTACTTATTGTACTGATTTTATTAGGGCAAAAAGTCGGGTTTATATACACGTTTTCTGAGTCAAGGGGGCACCATAGCAAAGAAGTGGTATGGGGTTGTTAGTTAAAAATACATTGCATTGCTTATGTTCTAAGATATACAAAGGTACAGAGTCATGATAATTGTCTCCCACACAAGGAGTTTATACGCTAGGGTTCGTAAAAATAGGCAGAGCTGCCGCTGTCAAGTGGTACTCTAACACTAAGTATGGTACGCTCGAAAGCAGTCGACCATAAAATTTTGTTCTCCACTGCCCACGCACCCTAACTCGGTTGGTATTTAATGGCTGGTCCCTCTCGGAATCTGGGCATGCTCTCAGTGATTCTGTTCAGGCCATAGGCATACGGAGAACCTATAGGGGACCATAATGCAGTGCCAGGATTCGTATGACCTCTGGCCAATCATCGTCCAGCACAATATATGCATTGAACGACGAATCGGCGTGATTTTGTTCTTTGTCTGATTTTGTTTCACTCACCCCTTGTATTTGTTTATTTTTTTTCTTATTGAAACCACCGGGGTTTACTTAAATCTTTTAACGTTTCTACACCTTTAAGTGTTTTTAAACAACTTTCCGTTCGCTTCGCGAGTGCATCGTGTTAACTTGTGTTTAGAAAATATAAAGTTTTTATCATTTAATTCGGTGCTGGTTTGTTGATATTGTTTTCCAGGGCCTCCCTTTTCAGTATTTCTCTTTGTCGTTGGGCGCTGTTGGAACAACACGCACTCCAACTGTAATATCTTATAACGGAGTTAATCGGTTAATAATCCCGCTCTCTCTCTCTTCTCGTTTCGTGGTGCCAAACATCAAAGTTAATCGGCGTTTTGCTCCCGCTCTGTCGCTCTCCTTGCTCTTTCATTAAAAAGTTCTTGAGCGCTTTCGTGAACAGTGGTCCATGGTCAGCGAAAATGGCTTCCTGTTCATTAAAAAGTAATAAGAAAATTATCTCGGCTGTATTCAGCAAGGTAAAGTATTCCCTGCCATACATGTGATAAAATTTATCACGCAAAGTGTCTTGGCTATTCTGGCCTGGTTCGCGATGACATGGATAAGAGGAGAGGCCTACACTGCTACTGCGATGAATGCGGCTCACAAAAAGCAGTGTTACGGAATTAAACTGCCGTTAAAATACGCACCTGCTCGTGGCGCTTGAATCGCAGCTCACTAGTCGCAGTCTAGCTGAGCCCGATTCCCCAAAGCGCAAAAAAGTCGCGGTCGGTGGGCTTTCTATGGCAGATGCCGTGCAACCTGCTGCCCGCGATTTGATTCCAGCTCAGGTGCCACTCAAATGGTACTAAGATCGGGGGCAAAAAGTGATTCGGTACCCGAAGTTGCTGCAACCGATGTGGCGCCGCCAGGTACTCCCGCTACTTCCCCTCTGTCCGATCAAAATAAATTAGTAGCCCCAACACCTCATGTGGACTTAACGCCCGGATTAGCGGCCGATACTGGTAGTACAGATACAAATTCTGTAGTACCAAAAGGGTTGCATGTGTTGTACCAAAAACGGTTACTTGTGTTCGGGTGCCCCAGCTAAAACATGTATTTGTTTCACGGCTTGCCCCCCAGACCTCTAATCACTGGATATTACGGCTCATATCCGTAACAAAATCCAAGTTGATGATTTGAAGGTCGAACAATTTAAATTCTCTTATGCTAGGAAAGTATCATCATTTTGTTCTTTTTGCATCTGTGTGCTCCACGAAGCTAAGAGGAAAAAGGGAAAATGGAACCATCCCCAGCGCCCTCCACATCCTCTTCTCTCCCAAAAAACTAGCCTCCTCTTTTCTTCTTTGCTATCAGAATACTTAGTAAGCTGACTAAATTGTACTCGGATAGTTTTTCATTCCCATATAATATTATGGTATGTACAGAGACCTGGTTAAGGCTATTCTTAGCTCCGAAATTCGCCAGGGTAAGTACACAATGTACAGGCTTGATCGTCAGTCCAGACGGGGAGGTGGAGTCCTGATTGCTTTCGGCTCCGCCTTTTCGTCTGAATTACTAACCTTCGAAGAATTTTATGACACCGAATTCCTAGGTATAAAATTATCGTTTCTCGGTAGTTTTGTATATATTACTTTTTCATATATCCCACCATCATCTGAGTTCCCTATTTACGCAAATCACCTTTCCGTTATTCAGTCCATTTTCAAAAAAACTGTCAGATCGAGATCAGTTAATAGTATTAGGTGATTTTAATATACCTAGTGCGAAATATTTTACTTCCTTCATGCTGCGCTGATTTTATTGAGGGCTTGCTTGACATTGCGTTATCCCAAGTGAACCATGTTTAAAACTCTTTAGGACGTTTACCGGAACTTGTGTTTTGTTTGAAATACAGAAGACGTTCTCCAATAAGAACATCACCACTTACACAACCGGAAGATCCTTATCTTGCAACTCTAAAACTGACTATAGATGCAAGAACAGAGCTGATTAAAAAATCCGAAAAGTCGGTTAAACGAATCCGCTGCTTTCGTAAAGCAAACTTTTATCTTTCATCCGAATTTTATTCATGCACTAACATGGCTGAGGCCGTTAATATCTTTTATAATGCATTGATTTACCTGTGTGATTCGTTATGCTATCCGTCAAATTCAAATAAACCTCCATGGTTTAATAAGGAGTTGTCACACCTAAAAAATATTAAATATTAAATCTGCCTTCTCTCGATACCTAAGGGTGTTATAAAAGCTATCTGACTCGTCGTAGGGTCAAATTTTCACAAGATCCAGAACAGTTTTATAATTTTGTTAACACTAAGCGTAAATCAGCCTGTTACCCTGCATCACTATCATTTAAAAATTCTTCGGCAAATACTGACCAGGCAATTGCGGAAATGTTTGCCCTGTTTTTCCAGGCAACATATTCTGTTTCATCCCGTCCAAATCCGTCTTATTCAAACGCCATAGCCAAGTCAAACTTAATTTTTTCTCCGAGGCTAAGCGAAAGCTCACTTCTCTTGGATCTCCATAAAGTTAAACCAGTCTACTCACATGGTCCGGACGGTGTTCCAGGCTGCGTGCTTAAATATTTTGAATACTTTGAAAACTTCTCATTTCCCACTTATCTGGAAGGAGTCATTTGTTATTCCCCTTCATAAGAAAGGAAATAAATCAAATACGAGTAACTACAGAGGTGTATCCAAATTATCCGCCATCCCTAAGCTTTTCGAAAACGTTATTACACCCCATTTGCAACATCTTTGTAGATCAATTATATCTCCATGTCAACATGGATTTATTAGGCGAAGATCTACGACGACAAACCTCTTGGAGCTAACGTCTTTTGTAATAAATGGCTTCAGAAAGGACATGCAGACTGACGTAGTTTACACTGATTTTAGTAAAGCGTTTGATTCAGTAAATCACTCGCTTCTTGTTTTAAAGATAGAATTATTAGGGTTTCCATGTGATCTTCTAACATGGATCTCAAGTTATCTAAGAGGTAGGACTTAACGAGTCCTCTTTAAAAACTCGATCTCTGATTTGATCCGAGTTACTTCAGGCGTCCCACAAGGAAGCCACCTTGGCCCACTTCTTTTTACTTTATTTATAAACGATCTCCCTCTAATCTTGACAAGGTCGGGTGTCCTTATGTACGCAGAAGTCGTTAAGTTATGCCTGCAATATAACGAAATTTCCAGCAGTTCAGACTTACAATCGGACCTAAATGCTTTTCAAACATGGTGTTGTGAAAATCTTTTGGATTTAAATAGGCTAAGTGTAAAGTAATGACATTTTTTTTTGAACCCACAATATGCCACGTATACGCTGGGTGGCTGTGCGTTGACTAGAATTACGCATGTTGATGACCTTGCCGTCCTTCTTGACCCAAAACTTAAGTTTTGTGACCATATTACTTCTATGGTGAATAAAGCCAGGGGAGTACTTGGATTTATTAAAAGGTGGACTAAGGAACTCGATGATCCCTATGTTACAAAGACTCTGTTCGTTTCACTACTCCGTCCAATTCTGGAGTACTGTTCAGCAGTTTGGAGTCCTCAGTATGGTTGATGCGAATTTAATTTAATTATTTGAATGTAAACGGATTTATGAAGTGTATTGGTAAAGCCGCGAAGACCGCATATTTATAAGTTATTTTTAAGTCATTTCTAAAAAGAACAATGTGGCAACTTCGGCTGGAGATGCCATGACTTTTCACTTTTGCAACAGAATCGTGAATATTGTGAGTGCCGAAAAATAAAGAAACAAAAAATATAAAAACTACAAAGGATTTTATCGGAGTATGTTGTAAGGGTGTGGACGACTGTGACTATACTTTGACATAAGTATAATTGGCCTACATTACCAAACATACGGATTAATAGATACATTTACAGGTACAACAACATTAATGCTTCTTCGAAAGCCTACTGAACGACACATTGGAAATACTTTCCTTTTTCATCTCGAGGCCTGACACGGCAATATCGCGAATTTCACCACAAGTGGAAAACAGACGCGGCATCACACATACATCTAAATTGTGTGCCAATTCGTACAGTACCGAGAACGTGAAGGCGACGCCTGACGCGGCGAAACACAGACACATAACTATTTCGACATGAGCCAACTGCGGAGTGGAAAGATATATGGATCGGCAGGAAGCAAGGATAGAATTGACAATTTGGATGAAGACCTCGACTGCGAAGATATAGCCAGTGGATTTGAAAATCGAAAGCATTCGGACATAACCGTAGTGCCAGCATCAACCCCACTTCCACTCGCTAAAAATTTCTAGCTCTTAAACCATCGTTTGAAATGAAAACTCCATCAGTATCTGGATCCAAACGTTCAGGCAAATCAACTAAGTTGCAGGTGCTTCAAGCAGAGATGGAGTATTTAAGGGCCTAACAAGAAATACAAAAACAACGAGCTGCTCTGGACTTTATGGAAAAGGAGCTTCAGATTCAGAGACAACTGCAAATAGTCCAACTGGAGGAAGATGACGATGACCAGGAACAGGACGAAAAGGATGAAGAGCAGAATAACCAGAGAGTCAACGATGCACAATCGCGTACACATGAGTGGATTTTTCGTCATCCAGAAAGGTTCGAATTTAGGAATGTCGACTACAATAATAATCAAGACCAAAATATTATGAAAACATTTATGGCCCGACCGACAATTACACAAGATCTAAAAAAAATCGGCATTAGGACAACGACTAGCCTTTATGCAATTCTTTCAGGAGAAAAAATCGGAAGAAACTAAATTAGTAGTACTTCATAAATGGTTAAACAAAAAAACAAAAGCTGCTCAAATGTTAGGATTTAGTCAAACTAAGACAAAGTAAAAAACATTGTTTGTCTCAAATCTAAATCTTGCAATTATTGTAAGAAGATTCATCATTAACTTTCGACATGTCAACAATTTAAGGGACTAGATGTTGATCTACGTTGGCAGCACGTACAAAAAATCGTTTATGTATTGCTTGTCTTTGCAAAAACCATATTTTGAAAACTTGCAAGAGAAAGAAACCTTGTAATATAAGCAATTTTACTCATTTAGATAATGAACTTTTGTACAAAGACAAGAAATATAACGTCGTAGAACAAAACATTGATGGTAGTGAGAAATCTGAGGTACAGGTAGAAAGTAACTCCAACCTTAATAATAGTAAAGTACTTTTAAAAGTTTTACCCATTACTATCATTGGTCCAAACAAGTCTATAGACACATTTGCTTTATTAGACGAAGCGTCAACCGTTTCACTTTTAGATCAAGACTTGGCAGACGAACTTGATTTGGATGGTCCTACTCAACCATTGAGAATGCAATGGACAAACAAGGAGATCTTTGAGCAAAATAATTCAAAAATAATAAATAAATGCATTCAGGGAAATCTTTTACACTAAGAAAAGTTAAATCAGTTTCAGATCTAAATTTACCAGTTCAGTTTGTTAATGTTAACGAGCTAGCCAAAACATGGACATTTTAAAAACTCTAGTCACACCGATCACATTTACAGTATCAGGGACTGTGACAGCAATACCAACGACAAATACGAGTTAAACTTGTTACAAGATCTAGTCTAATCGTACTGGAATTTGGAAAACACTCTTACCAATTCAAAAGACATTCCAACTTCTGTGGACGACGAAATGTAAGAAAATTATCGAGACCACTTTAAAAAGAAAAGGAAATAATTTTGAATGTGGATTGTTTTGGAAAGAAGAACAAATTAAGTTACCAGAAAGTTACAGTAACGCATTCAACAGATTGATGCATTTAGAAAGAAAAATAGACAAGGACGCAACTTATGGAGAAAAATACCAATCAATGATCGGCTCATACGTTAGCAAGGATACCTACGTAAATAAAATCCTAGTGAGATAGCAAAAGAAACACCATTGACTTACTATCTACCCCATTTCGGAATTATTAATTCCAACAAGCCAGACAAATTAAGGATTCTTGAATGACTTCTTATTGACAGGACCCGATCTGTATAACCAACTTGTATCTGTTTTAATTAACTTTCGTGGGCCAAATGTAGTATTTGTTGGGGATATAAGAGAGATGTTTTTACAGATCAAAATACGAGAACCTGACCGACATGCTCAAAGAATTCTATGGCGAGGAACTAAGCGAGATAGTAAGCCATAGCTCAGCAAACCAGAAAGGAGCGATTTCCTAACGCCATCAATGACATCCTAAATAATCATTAGATGGACGATTACTTGGGAGGAGCACCTGATGTAGCCAGTGCAGTGAAATTAATAGAGGACATTAAGTACATACGCAAGCAAGCAGGCTTTTATATGTGTAACTGGGTAAAATTTAAATTTAAACAAAGCTTAGACAGACACCAAAGACATAAAGGTTGTTGTAGAAGAACGTGTTCTTGGACTTATGTGGGATTTTAAGCAGGACCCCTTCAAATTCAATTTAAAGTTTAAAAAAACTCATTCTGACATACTTAACCTCATAAAACACCCAACAAAACGAGATGTCCTTTGGATCACAATGTCAATATTTGATAGGTTTTCTATCCAATTTGTTAATAGGCAATAAAATTCTATTACAAGCAGTTTGGGATAGTGGAGTTGGTTGGGATGACCCGATTATAGATGACTATTTTGAAATGTGGATAAGCTTGTGCACCAATATTGTAAAAATCACCGAGTTAAAAATGACCAAACTTCCAATTAGTCTGTGATGTACAACTGCATATTTTCGGCGATGCATCGAAATCAGCATACGCTCCGTGTGCATACTTGCGCTTTAGTTATGACAATAAGGCAAAGCAGTTAAAGACTTCTTGAACATATAAGTCAATAGTACGTTCATGTGGAGTGATTCCGAAATAGTCCTTTATTGGCTAAAGTCAAGTAGTAAACGCTTTAAGATGTTTGTAGCGCAAAGATTAGGAGAAATTTCAAGAATTGACCAATATAGAAGACTGGAGACATGTTCCTACAAAATTAAATGTAGCCGACCAGGCAACAAAGGTAATAAAATTAGATTTGGTAAACAACGACACTTGGCTTAAAGGTCCATCATTTTTGTATCAATCCCCTTCAGAATGGCTTAAAGGTAAATTCAACGAACAGAGTCAACAAATAGATCCAGAGTCAGAAAATAAATATGTACATGTCATCAGGAATTTAACCAAGTCTACAATACTACCAGACGTGTCTAGATTTTCTAACTGGAACAGCATGGATATTAAGATATATAAACAAGCTGAGGAATAGGAAAGATAGCAACGCAACATCAGAGTTGATTGCTGATGAGGTGAAACAAGCAGAGTATCTCGTGTATAAGTCCATACAATCTGACTCGTATAAAATGAGATTGAATGTTTTTGAAAATCAAAATCCATAAATAATTCGAGTTCCTTGAAATCGCTTCCAATTTTTATGTCAATTGACGGACGTTTAAATAAAATAACAGAAGAGGGCTTTGGTTTTGATTCCAAGAATCCTATTATATTGAGTAGTGGGCATTACCTTTCTATTCTTTTAGTACCATATTATCATGAAAAGAATTGTCATTTTGGGACGGAAACCGTTTTGGCCAACTTACGTCAACAATTTCGGATAGTTAAATGCTGAAGTGTGATCAAGAAAGTTTTTCGAGACTGTCAATATTATAAGAATAAGAGATCCAAACCAATAATACCAATTATAGGTCAATTACCCACATGTAGAGTTCTGCCAACCGAGAGACATTATTTGAAAACCGGAGTAGATTTCTTTGGCCCGATAGAGATTTTAGTTAATCGAAGTCACGTAAAACGTTATGGGGTCATATTTACTTGCATGGCATCTCGAGCTGTACATTTAGAAATTTCTGAAGATCTGTCTTGTAATGCCTTTATGAATGTTTTTCGCCAATTCGGTAGTGGCAGAGGTTAGCCTATTGAGATGCATTCAGATAATGACACAAATTTTAAAAGAGCTAGAAAGAAGAAATCTTTTTAATCCGCTGCTTTTACCCCACATGGGAGGAGCGTGGGAACGTTTAATACAGTCCGTCAAAAAGTATTTGTTATACTTACTTAACAATAAGTACCCCAAGGAATATGTGTTAGGAACAATTTTTCGCGAAATCGAATTTATGTTAAATAGTAGACCGCTACTTTATATACCTTCTGATTCAAATGAGACAGACCCATTAACTCCAAATAATATTTTAATTGAACCAAATTATAGAGATTCTTTTTAGCCAGATGCTGATAATAAAGATCTAAGGTGTATAAATATATGAAGGGCATCTCAAAGAATTGCAGACTTGTTTTGGCAGAAATGGAAGAAAGGTTATCGCCAGTACCTTTTATATAGCTGAAAGTGGCATAAGGATGAAGAAAAAATAGATATAGGAGACATTGTCATAATAATTTACCAAGAAATACATGGCCTATGGGCAAAGTTATTAATATATACCCATCACAAGATGGACAAATTAGAATTGTAAATGTTAAGACTAAAACTGGTGATTACAAAAGATCTGTTGTTAAGCTTATTAAACTTGATGTTATACAGAAATCAATGTAAAAAGTATTATGTTGTTAGTAATAATACTTTTGGGAGGAGAATGTTTCGCAAAAGTTAGCGACCGGCCACTTTTGTATGTTGGTGTCGGTTCAGTGGGTACTCGCTACAATGATACATGCATACTACATCTCCCACCTTTTGAAAAATAACGTAATTCTATGAAGTTATTTTCTTACTATATGTATATAAAATATAAATGAACATCTTGTTTTTTAATAATATAATAACAAATTCGGGATTTAGCACTTTGAAAAAAATATAATTTTTTATTTATCAAAATAGTGTAAACGCGAACTGGGAGAGATAGGTCTGCTCCTTACAAGATTCAACTTAAAACTCAAACTTAATAACTAAGCTGGCGCTTATCAAACCTTCGATTGGGAGAAAGAACTTTATTGATAAATTGAGAGTGTCCAAAATGAGAGCACTGAGCAAGAGAGCGATCTAGGTCTGAGCTGCGTCTGCAATTTTACAGTATTGGGGGATAAAAGCTTTTTGGAGTTTGGGGACATTTGTATATAATGCAAGAGGATGTTTACATTAATTGGTCAGTCGTGGGAGCCGACAATTTGGGGTTCTTTCATTTGTTTATAACTCAAGAGGATGTTTATATTAATTGGCGACTCTTGGGAGCCGATGATTTTGGGTGTGACAAATGCTTAATGTAAATATGTTTATGTGGTAGATATGTGGGTGTGTGTGTATGTTACTTTATGTGGTATATATGTGGGTGTGGGTATGTTACTTCCCCATCCATTAGAAAAAAGGGTATATGTGAGTGGGTATATTAGTTTGTGTAGTATTTTCGTTTAATTGTAGGGTATTTTCATTTGGTACAATATTGTTTAATTCTGTTTGATTTTCTGGGTTCTTAGTATTGTTTTTGTTTTGATTTTTATATTTAATTACAATGTTTATCGGAATACTCTTAAATTTATAGATGAAGTAAATAATTAAAATTATAATTATCACAATTAAAATAGTAAGTATTATTATTTGAAATGTGTTATTTTTTCTTGTATGTATTCTTATTAAATCTTTTGCTTCAATTATTGACAGTGGTTCTTATCATTCTTACATTATTGTTAACATAAATAGTTTGTGTGTAATCAATTATAGTATTTGTTATTAAGATTTCTTCGATTTGTACAGAACAATTAAATGCTTTTACGATTTTATTTTCTTCGACAACTATGATTTCATGCTTGATTTATACATGTTTGGTTTAAAATAGTTTTCGGTAAGTTCCAAGTAATTATAATATTTGGCTCTATATAATTTGTTTCATATTTTTTATACATTTTTGTATATTTACATTCGGCATTGGCTTGGTTTAATATTCCTATAATGCATTTATTTGTAACTCTTTCTTTTGTGTTAAATGAAAATATTTGATTATTTTGAAAATAATATTTGTCTTCTAAAGGTTCTCTTAATATGTCATTAAATTCATTTTGATTTTACTAGTGGAGCTTGTCGATATCTAGTATCAAATTCAAATCTATTTCGTGATTCATTTAGTTTTTCTATTTTATTGATTTTATTTGACTGTGTATTATATTTTGGAGTTCCAGCGAAAATAAAAAAATATCTGCAGGAGTTCTGCCTGTTGTGTTATGTTTTGTTTTATGATTATAGACATAAAGAATAGTTTCAAATTTTGTTAGCTTATTTTCTATGTCTGTTTCACTGTTTATGATTCTTAACTTTTCGTTTACCGTTTTATGAAATCTCTCAACGTCAGAAATTCCATTTTTGCTTGTTGTTATATCAATAACAACATCTTCAGATTTTAACCAAAGTTGCAATGCTGCACACATGAAAGCTGAATCTTTGTCTGCTTTGATTTGGTTTGGTTTACACATTTCATTGAAAACTTTAGTTAATGCTCTTTTTGCTTCTAACCAATCTCGACTGTTGACTTCTATTAAGGTGGCAAATTTTGAATAAATGTCTATACAAGATAAAAATTGTTTATTATCTATCATATAAAAATCAATGACATCTTTTTCTCTTGGATTAAAAATTTCTGGGGTTATTTCAAATTCTAATTAAGTATTTCTGTGTTCTGTTTTTGCGATGTTGCATACTTCGCATTCATTAACAAAATTTTGAATTAATTTTTGGTGATCGGGAAAATAATATTTTTCTTTAAAAAGTGCTGTTTGTTTTTCTATTCCTGGATGTAATAGTTCTCTGTGTGTTTTAATAATAATTTCTTTGAATTCTGCGTAAGTGTTAATATCTTTTAATTTACTATTAGTTTTCATTGTTTTAGTTAAGTTATTTGGGGAAATAATTTCAACGTATGCCTTTTAAAAAATTAAAAAGTCTGTTTCAATTGGAAAGTATATTACGCTTTTCTTATTATAAAAGTATTCAATTATTAATTGTTTTGCGTATTCTATTGTCATCTCTTTATATGTTATTATAATTTTTGTTTTATGAAAATAATTTATTACTTCGACTTCATTTAAGTCTCCTCTTATAAATTCTAGTTGTCTGTTATAATAATTCAGTGGTCTTTCTGTTATTGAAATGTGGTTTTGGTTATCTTCTGGTGCACTATGCACTGTAGCTACTGTTGTTATTGTATTTGAATTACTGGAAGTCTCTCCTAAATAGGCTTCCTCTATTCTTATTCTAGATAAGGCGTCTGCCACATGGTTTTCTTTACCGGGCAAATATTTTATTTCATAATCAAACTCATTTAGTTTGATTTTCCAGCGTTGTAATTTCATATTAGGTTCTTTAATATTATTGAGCCATACTAGAGGCCTGTGATCACTTAGGATCAGAAATTTTCTGCCAAAAAGATAGGACCTGAAATATTTGGTGGACCAGACAATAGCTAAAAGTTGTTTTTCTATTGCCGAATAATTAATTTCGTGTTCATTAAGAGTTCTTCTGGCATAACAGATTGGTTTATGATTTTGCGATAATACTGCTCCTATAGCAATATTACTTGCATCTGTTGTTAATGAAAATGGTTTTTCGAAATTTGGGTATATAAGTATTGGATCGGACATTATTAAAGTTTAAGTTTTTCAAACGCTTGTACATAATCATTATCTTTTATATTTAAAGTTACGCCTTTTTTAAGCTTTGCTGTCATTGGTTTTGCTATTTTAGCAAAGTTTGGGATAAATTTCCTATAAAATCCACAAAGACCTAAAAAGGATTTTATTTGTTTTGGGGATTTGTGTATAGGGAAATTTTGTATTGCCTCTATTTTGAGAGGATTTGGTTTTATATCAGTTGTTTTTATAATATGTCCAAGGAATTCTGTTTCCTTTTTCATAAACTCGCATTTGTCGAGTTGAAGCTTGAGATTAGCTTCTCGTAATTTTTCAAATACCTTTCGCAAAGATAATACATGTTCCTCCAATGAAGTGGAGTACACGATAATATCGTCCATGTAGACCAAACAATCCTTGTAGATCAAATCTTCTAAGAGATTGTTCATGCACCTTTGAAAGGTAGCAGGGGCATTTTTCAATCCAAAGGGCATTCGAGTATATTCATAATGGCCATTTTTGGTGGAAAAAGCTGTCTTTGGAATAGAATTTTCATCCATTTGTATTTGGTGAAAACCTTTTGCAAGGTCAATAGTGGTAAAATATTGGCATCTACCAAGTTTGTCCAATATTTCATCCATGACCGGGATAGGGTATTTGTCATCTACCGTAATTTCATTTAAATTACGATAGTCAATTACGATACGGAACTTTTTTGTTCCAGATGCATCACCTTTCTTAGGTACTATCCAAATGGGTGAGCAATAAGGGGAATTTGACTTTCGAATTATTTCCTGTTTTATCATATCTCTCATTTGCGAATCGACTTCTTGGTCGTAAGCTTGAGGATATTTGTATGGTTTTTTGTAAACCGGTTGCTCATTTTTTGTATGAATGACATGCTTGATAGTACTAGTGAAAGTCAAATTGTCACTTTCTTTGTACTGTATGTCGATAAATTCATATAAAATTTTCTTAAGATTATCTTTTTCCTCGTTATTAAGGTGTTCTAATCTAAACTTATTGGTTTCTTGCAAGTCGTTATTTATTGCAAAATTAAAAGGTGTATCTGTTGAAAATGGTGGATCGCAGCAATCAATTTCTGCTTCTCCTTGTTTATATTCGAAATCGTTATAATTAAATCTCATTCCGAATTGATAACCGTTTAAATTAACTGTTTTTGATTTATAATTAATAATTGCGTTACAAGCTTCGAGATATTCTCTTCCTATGAGCATATCATATCTATCGAAAAAATTATGGACCCAAAATGTTTGTTTGGTCGGACAAAGCTTACTTGCATGGTAGGACACGGATTTATTTAACTGAATATTACCATTTATGGTATGAACTTTAAGAGATGTATTTTGGTTGGAAAATGAAAGTAATTTTCATTAATTAAATTAATAGAAGAGCCTGTGTCTACAACACATCGGAACTCTTGGTTATTCATGATGATTCGTATGTAAGCGTTTCTATTTCCTGTTCGGTGTCCGAGGCTTGTTGATGAAAATTTTCGGTATCCATTTTCATATGGCCACTCGTACTTTCGCGATTTCTTTTTATTGGTCGATTAGGAGCATTACCCCCATTTTGTTGTGATTGATAATTTATAGGATTCCTAACCTGATTATAATTTAATTTTTGTTGGAATTCTTGTTTTGTTGCTTGATATAATGGGTGGTTTTCATAAAAAGTTTCGCTGTTATTTTTATTATAATAAGGCTTATGTTGGCCTTGAGATGTACTAGCTTGTTGCTTATATTGATTTGGGGAAATATTATTCTGTTGTCTGTATTGATTTTGGGAATTATAGTTTTGTTGTTTATTAGTATTTTGTTGGGGTTGATAATTTCTCTTATCTTGGTTTTGACTTTGTGAATTCTTTGTTCGATCTGAATAAAATGTTTCATAACAACCTTCTTGTTGTGCTACACATTTTAGTTTATTAGCATTAGTAATATCATACCTAGCCAATGTCATAAAAAGTCTGACTGGCAATTTTTTCATAATAACATCTTTAACTGTATTATTAAGAGCATTTGTGTATAAGATTTTATTTGAAGCGTTATTTTCTAAGGCTAATTTATTTAATATTACAAAAGATTTGGACTCAATGTCCTCAACAAACTTACGTATACACCCAGGAAAGGGGGTGTTATACAGACGTCTTAGTAGTTCTTCGCAGGGCGTCTGGCTTTTATATTCGTTGATGAGGGCGTTCCTTAAATCCCTCCAGCATCTGGCTGTTGACAGTTGAGATATCCTCTGGGCATCTCCGTGAAGCTGCATTTCAATCGCACTGAAGATACGCTCGACTGGTGTATACATGTTGTGGGGTACAACTCCAGGATAAAATCTATCCTCCTGATGAACGGGCTGAGTTCGAGCGGGTTGCCTCCAAATTGCGGCACTTGCCTGATTTGGTTCAGGGCTTGATTTAGATGGTTTTCTGACAATAATAGCACTTGTTCTGCCATTTTTGGTTTTTTATTTAGTTTTATAAATTTTTCACAATTTTAAAAGTTTTGTATTATGAATTTGATTTAAAATTGTTATACCTTGTCTCTTACCACTGGTGGGGGAGAACTAAGGTGTTTTATTTTTTTGTAACCCTTGTGTTACGAACAAAGGCAGTAACCATTACAATAAAACGGGTTTTTACAAAAAATTTGTTTTAGTTACTTGACAGTCACACGGGTCAAGATTTATGTTTTAAAAAAACCTCGCAACCTGAGCTTCGATAGCGTGTTGCAAAAATTGAGGTTTCCGTTCGTATATTAGCGACACAAACCGACACTGCGATAGCTGGTTTATAATTGCACTGGGACATACGACGTTTAGGTTCTTTAAGGATATAACCGTATAAAAAGTTATATCCTACCGGCTGCGCCAATAACAAATTCGTGATTTAGCACTTTGAAAAAAATATAATTTTTTATTTATCAAAATAGTGTAAACGCGAACTGGGAGAGATAGGTCTGCTCCTTACAAGATTCAACTGAAAACTCAAACTTAAAAACTAAGCTGGCGCTTATCAAACCTTCGATTGGGAGAAAGAACTTTATTGATAAATTGAGAGTATCCAAAATGAGAGCACTGAGCAAGAGAGCGATCTAGGTTTGAGCTGCGTCTGCAATTTTACAGTATTGGGGGATAAAAGCTTTTTGGAGTTTGGGGACATTTGTATATAATGCAAGAGGATGTTTACATTAATTGGTCAGTCGTGGGAGCCGACAATTTGGGGTTCTTTCATTTGTTTATAACTCAAGAGGATGTTTATATTAATTGGCGACTCTTGGGAGCCGATGATTTTGGGTGTGACAAATGCTTAATGTAAATATGTTTATGTGGTAGATATGTGGGTGTGTGTGTATGTTACTTTATGTGGTATATATGTGGGTGTGGGTATGTTACTATATATATATTAGTATTTTTTTTTTTTTTATGTGTTGATGATTAATTTACTATTTTTTTTTCTTTTCGCATCAGAAAGTATTATTTATTTTATTATATTTTTTTTGTTTTTAATTTTGTATTATATTTCCATTAAATTATGGTTCTTAATTTATGTATGGCCATATGTGATATATTTATAAGAGAATTAAAGTGATTATGAAATAAAAATTTTTAACCTATCCTTATGTTCTGTTTGTTTTTTATTTTTGATATTTGAAATTACTATGTTATCGTTTTCTTCTATACGTTCAACCTTATAAGCTCCAGTATAGTTAAAGTCTAGCTTATGCATTGTTTCATTTTTCAATAAAACCTTATCTACTATTTTTAAATCAAAATCTAAGGTATTTTTGTCATATCTAATTTTTTGTTTCTTTTTATGAGATTCTAACATTAATCTAGCTCTCTTAAATGCTTGTTCTAGTCTAAACTTTGATTCTTTAGCGTAGTCATCTACATTACATAGGGTTTCATTTTTCTATGCTATTAAAATGTTGAGGTAAATTTGAAGTTTTAGCAAAAACTAACTCATATGGACAATAGTCATGTGCCATAGAGGGTGTTGTGTTGAAACAATATACGAAGTACTGGTGCCATACATACCAATCTGTTTTATCAACTGAGATGTATGAGCGGATGAACTCATTAAATGTTTTGTGGCTTTGCTCCACGGTTCCTACAGTTTGGTGATGGTGTGCGATAGAAGTTATATTTTTGATATTTAAATTTTTACATAAATCCTCAATTATCGAATTTTTATATTCTGATCCCATGTCTGTTATGAACGTCTTCATTGGACCGTACTTCAGAAAAAAATCTTCAAATATAGCTTTTGCTACTGTTTTTGCACTTTTGTTTTGGATTGGTATAGCAACAAGGTGTTTAGTTAAATCACAGATTAGGGTTACTGCATACTTGGGAGGAGCACCTGATGTAGCCAGTGCAGTGAAATTAATAGAGGACGTTAAGTACATACACAAGCAAGCAGGCTTTGATATGTGTAACTGGGTTAAATTTAAATTTAAACAAAGCTCAGACAGACACCAAAGACATAATGGGTGTTGTAGAAGAACGTGTTCTTGGACTTATGTGGCATTTTAAGCAGGACCCTTTCAAATTAAATTTAAAGTTTAAAAAAACTCATTCTGACATACCTAACCTCATAAAACACCCAACAAAACGAGACGTCCTTAGGATCACAATGTCAATATTTGATCGGTTTTCTATTTGTTAAAAGGCAATAAAATTCTTTTACAAGCAGTTCAGATTTAGGTAGTGGACCGATCGTATCCACAATTACCCTGTCAAAAGCTATTTGTGGCGTTTCAGTTATCGTCAATGGTGTTTTTGTATGTTTGGTTGTTTAGGATTTTTGGCATTTTGGGCATTTTTATACCCTTGCAGAGGGTATTATAGTTTTGGTCAAAAGTGTGCAACGCAGTGAAGCAGACATCTCCGACCCTATAAAGTATATATATTCTTGATCAGGATCACCTCCTGAGTTGATATAGCCATGTCCGTCTGTCCGTCTGTCTGTCTGTCTGTCCGTCTGTCTGTTTCTACGCAAACTAGTCTCTCAGTTTTAAAGCTATCGAATTGAAACTTTGCACACACCCTTGCACGCAGTATATAAGTCGGAACGGCCGGGATCGGATGACTATATCCTATAGCTGCCATATAACTGATTGATCGGAAATACCATAACTTTGGTGTTTGTAAAGTTTGGAAGTTTGGATTTTCGATGGGTTTTATATTTGGCCAATGAATCCGACCTACCAAATTTCATAAGGATCGGCCGACTATATCCTATAGCTGCCATATAAATGAACGATTGGAAATGCCATAACTTTGGTGTTTTTAAAGTTAGGAATTTTCTAATCACATTTCGTCCATGGTTAATAAAGCCAGAGGACTGCTTGGATTTATTAAAAGGTGGTCAAAAGAATTCGATGATCCTTATTTGACAAAAACTTTATTTATGTCGCTAATCCGTCCGATTCTGGAGTATGGGTCTCCCGTCTGGAGTCCACAATACGGAATACATATTGGTCGTATTGAATCTGTACAAAAAACTTCCTTCTTTTTGCTTTACGGTGCCTAAGCTGGGATGCATATCGTAACTTACCTTCTTATTCTAGTAGACTTATTTTGATTAATATACCCTCCCTAGCCAACCGTAGAACGATGCTTGGTACTATCTTTATTTATAACCTTATTCATGGTGATATTGACTGCCCCGACTTGATAAGTCGGCTAAACTTTTCTGTGCCAATTAGATTAACTAGGAATTATATTCCCCTAATTTTAAATCATTGTATATCTAACTATGCCTTGCATGAGCCTTTCAGAGTATTATGTTCTGACTATAATAGACTTTTTCCTGTAATCTCAAATCTTGACTCTCTGCCGCTCCTAAAACGATTAATACTTGCTTCATTGGCACAAGATTGATCTAACTATTACTTTTTTCCCCGGACCTTTACCATTATTTTCTTATCTCGCGTCTCGGTCAGTTGGGCGAGTAAGTGGGCCGTGGGACTCCGCGCGAAAAAAAAAATGGTACATCTCAGCTGCCAGGAGAAAGCGTTGGAGTCAATTGACACAACCCTGCAGAAATTTTGGTCTGTGGAGGACCTGCCGCCCAAGGCTAAAGTCCATACTCCTTAGCAGCAACTTTGTGAACAACACTTTGAGAAAAATACTCAAATATTGTCGTCCGGTAGATTTTAGGTTCGTTTGCTGTTCAAATCTGACCCAAATTTTCTTGGCTCTTCATACGAAGTTGCGAAGCGTTGATTTTTGTCGCTAGAAAGGAAATTGTCAAAGGACCCTTCGTTGAGGAAGATGTACATTGAATTCATGGAGGACTATGTTTCCATAGGCGACATGTTGTAACGTGTAACGACTGGATGTGGCAGACAAACTCGGGAATCTGCAGTTGCGGGGGCTCGTCGGCTTTGGGGGTGGAGGTCTTGCGCCTACAGATTCGCCAACTGACCACATATTATTATTACTAAGGTTGGAATTGAGCGTGCTAGCGACAAGAGAGGATAGATAACTAAAACCGGAAGGGAATGATAATTAAATTCTGGAATAAGTATTACAGGGACAGAAAAGATTATGAGAAAGTTAGCTAAGCGATTCCACGGATGGTATTGTGGTCGCGTATGGCCCTCCCAACCTATGATCACCACCTTAAAGCATGGCGTCGGTGACCCCTTGATACCCTACGATCAAGAAATCATCAGCTTAGTTCAGTTCAAGTTGTTTAGATATCCATGGTTTTATTTATGTTTACCATATTAATTAATTTTCTTTTGATGGCGATAAATAATAATTTATAAAAGAAGTATATTTATATAAATGATAAAGTAGAGCGAGGTACATTTCGTGTTAATTAATTTATAAAGAATACATTTAATTTATGCTTTAAAGCTCGGAGTGGTTATGTTGGTATAAAATTTTGTTCACTATACGAATCAGCGAGTAAAGCGTATGATAATATAGAGGTATAATAAAAGATATTAGTAGGCATTTCCTCCGACGTTGAAGATCGATCTCCGGTATGAGTTGGCTGTAATCTAAATAAAGGCGATATTTCTCGCTATGAGTGATTTCTAAACCAAAATTATACTTTTCACTCATTTCTCTGGGATAAGCGACCGGTTTGAATAAATTTTCTTAAAAAGTACCGAATTCATCGCATTTTCTCGATTAATAAAAAAAAAATAATTCATATTCGCTTAAACATACAAAAACTTAGCTCTTCTTAAATTAATACCGCTTCTTGGCTTTTCTTTTACTTTAAACTCGCTTATCTCATTATTTAAATTTACTTTATATCATATAGCTCTCAACATGACGTAGCCACTTGGCACTTCGAAAACTTATTATGATTTACATATCTTGGATTTCATTGCTTTTCTTTTCACATTAATTTTCTTTGATTTTGGGTTTTATGACACGCGTAGGTTTTCCTCAAACAAAAGCTCTTTGATCTTTTAAATCATTCTTGGTTGAGAATTGAATTAGCCCTATACATGCACGTAGGCAGATGAGACTGCTTGATCACGAGGCAAGGTTTTACAGGCATTGAGGTTAAACCCTATCGGTCGAATTGCAAAGCTAGGTTAAGACCGTTTACACACGCGGCGCTTTGGCAAAGAAACGGGTTTAAATTCCGGGATTTGCAAGAATTATTTGTCCCTCGGCAGCCTCACAGATGAATGCGCGCATCCCTCGAATCTTAGCTATTGTACGGATGCGCGGTGCGTTGGACATCGGGACAGGTCTTTGAATTATACCGCCCTGGGGTCTTCATGTCGCTCTGCAATGTCTACACTTCGAATATCACATATTTGCCTCGTAGATAAGGTATTGCTGGTTACTGATCACTCCAAATCATCTCCCGCGGCACAAATTGGCGATTTTAGTTCAATTAATTACGGATGTAGCAATTAAAAGGGTCATGCAAAACCATGCCTAGCGATTGTGCCACTTAACTAGATTTTTGGGCTTTTGTGTGGCGGTAAATCCTCTAGTTAATTGGCCGAAGCAATATGTTGCGCCTTTGGCGGCAACTTGCGGCAACAATGACTGCGGTTTCCACCAGAAATTTCTAATACCTGTTGTAAATTTTGGTTGTAGGTTAAACACGCACCAAATTTTAGCCGAATGCAAGTGCACTTACTGCGAATTTCACTGGCCGATATTTGTGGCTGGGCACAGGTTGCTGGATCGCACTTAGAGTACTGGATGCCACTCACAATATGATAATTTCAACGCTGGGAAATTTTTAAAGCTGCTGGCACGTCTCACTTGCAGGTAGAAATAAGAAGATCGTAACCGGAATCAGATAGATACCAGCGAGGCTTTTGGCGGAAATATATATCATATGACGACCGATAGGTGTCTAGAACTTTCCATAACCATCCTGGCTCAGCTGTTCGAAATATCGATTAATAGGGTCAGGTGACAACACTCGGTCAAGGTTTGTTTTAAATATTTCTTAATTAGTAGGCTTTCAGGCTGAATTTTGGTTCGCCAGGCGCTACAGGCGCCGTTACAAAAACCCCCCGCTAGATTCAGGCTAGGGTATTTAGCTCTAGATACCCTAGACAGATACCGCCTGGAGTCGCATCACTGGCAAATGTCTTTCGCGTGATAGTTGCCTAAGAGTCTACCTTGTAAGTCCTCCAGTTCATAATAAGATCTTCCCAATTTCCTTCGAACTCGGGCTTTTACAAATGATGGTCCAAACTTTGCGTTATAGCCGGTTTGAAAACAACTTTGCTTGAAATTGCGCAAATTATAATGTTTTTTGTTTCGATCGTGAGCTTTCTGCGTTTGCTTAGTCGCTTTCTCTCGGATTATTTCAAAAGAATCTTGCCTATTAAACAACAAAGAACGATCATCCAGCATGTTTAATTCCTTAGCAAGTAATAACTTGAACCGGAAGTTACCATATGCTGGCCGAAAGCCATATAGTACGGCGTTGTACCGATACTAGCATGAATCGAGTACCTCAATGCACAGAAAATCCTATTTAAATACTCATCCCAGTCTTTTTGATCTGGACGAAGGTAAGCTCGAATCCCTGAAATAACGGAGCGATTGACACGCTCGGAGGCGTTAGCTTGAGGCGAATGAACAGCCGTCAGCACGTGTGAAACTTTATACTGCTTCATCAGTTTCTGAAATGCTTCAGAGCGGAACTGGGATCGGTTGTCTGATACGACAGTTTCCGGGACACCGAAAGTCATGAAAAGCCTTCGAGGTACTTAATAACAACGCTAGCGTTAATCTTCTTCACAGGCTTATGAAACACAAACATAGAGAATCATCTTTCATTCTTATTTTTTGTTTGTAAAAATTATTAGTTGATAAAATCGTCTTTGGCTTTCAAAGTGAACGGTCGTGTTTTTTTTTCTGCGCTTTTGGTATTTTGTTTTCGTTTATTCCCATCGGTGGGTTTTATCAAAACAATTTTAATTTTCTTCCGGTTATTCAAACATAAATTAAAAACTCCGTTCGCTTCGCGAGTGCACTTTGTATTAATACTAATAAATTGTTTTAGTGTTCGTAATTCTTATCTGTGTTTTCTTTTCTTATATTCCCGCTGTTTCTCTTTTACGCATGCACATTAACTTATTTACGCTCCTGCTCTCTTTGCTTTGAAAGTTCTAAGCGTGCTTATAAATTTCAATTCGCTTTCTTGGTACAGTGGTCCCAATAAATAAAATGAGTAATAAAAATCAGGGCTGACCAGTCTAATATGACTTGCTGGCTGTGTGAAAATATGGTGCGCACCAAGTGCGCCGGTTTTACTGGCCGGACAAGTGATGACCTTTCAAAGGGGCACAATTTGCAGTTTTGTTGTGAGGCTTGTGTCGAGGTTGCGAACGAGATGAAATCGTTCATGCGCCAAACTAAAGGCGGCCTGGTTGGGCTGATTAGCTGTTTCGGAGATGCTAGAGATAGTTTTCGCCGAGCTGATGATTTCCTCTCTGCGCTGGACTCGCAGTTTTATAGTCGTAAGCTATTAGAAGAGTCCCCTAAGCGCAAAAAGGCCGCTGGTGGTAAGGAGCAAAAGGGGAACCGAAATCAAAAGAACAACAGAGCATTCCGGCGGATTAGCAGCTGATTTCAGCAAACCCTCAAATGTTGCTAAGATCAGCAGATAAAAAAGATTCGGTATCCAAACAATCCGTTACAGAATGCATGCAACCAGGGACTTCTAAGAATTCCGATTTGTCCGTAGTGGTTTCACAATTATTGGATCCACCTATCTCTCAGAATGTAGCATCACCACCACAAGGGATTACTGAGTCCGGACAACCAGCTCAAGTTGGTTTTGCAGAAACAATGTCTGCTCCACCAAAATCCCTTTCAGTGTGGTTCCACTAAAGAAACAAATTTTCGTTTCTCGGCTTTCTCCTGATCAAACATCTTCTGATGTATTGTCTTATATACAAGACAAAACTAAAGCCGATTGTAATAGTGTAAAGGTGGAAAAGTTTAAGTTTTCTTATGCTAGAGACATTTCATCTTTCAAGATAACTGTCCCTAACGAGCTTTTTGAAGCCATATGCTCGGGCGACTCTTGGTCGGATAATATGGTTGTAAAAGAGTTCGAGTTACTATCCGTCTACTTCCAATAAATCTCCTTGGTTTAGCAAAGAGTTGACACACTTAAGAAATGTAAAGTCCAGACTTTTTAGCAAATATAAAAATACCGGTTCTCAATCTATTTTTAGTAGATATTTAAGTGCTCGGTCAAGATTTACCGTGCTTAATGCTTAGTGTTATAATAGTTACTTAAACCGTTGTAAGGTCCAGTTCTCTCAGGACCCGAAACAGTTTTATAATTTTGTTAACACCAAGCGTAAATCTAATTCTTTTCCTTCCTCGCTGTCGTTCGAAAACATGACGGCAACCACAGATCAGGCAATAGCCGATTTATTTGCACAATTTTTTCAAACGACTCACTCTACTTTATTATTCATCACAGCCTTATTCTTACACCATGTCCAAGTCAAACCTCATATTCTGTCCCACTTTAACAGAAAGCTCTCTTCTTTTGGATCTTCTTCGTATTAAGCCTGCTTATTCGCCAGGGTCCGATAGTATTCCTGGGTGCGTGCTTAGGTATTGCGCTAAGGCCCTGTGCAAACCTCTTCACAAGTTGTTTACCTTATCTTCAGAAGCCTCCCAATTCCCAAATATTTGGAAGGAATCATTTGTTATTCCTCTTTTCAAAAAAGGAAAACAAGTTAGAAGCCAGTAACTACAGAGGTATTTCAAAGTTGTCAGCAATTCCTAAGCTTTTTGAAAAAATTATTACTCCTCATTTGCAGCACCTTTGCAGTTCAATCATTTCTCCGTGTCAACACGGATTTATTAAACGTAGATTCACAATCACAAACCTTCTAGAGCTCACTACATTTGTGATAAAAGGCTTCAATAGTAGTTTTCAAACACGTCATTTACACTGACTTTAGTAAAGCATTTGACTCTGTAAATCACTTAATTCTTATTCAAAAACTTGACCTGTTAGGTTCTCCAGTTGATCTGCTTAAATGGATTTCAAGTTATCTGATTGGCAGGTCACAAAGGGTCCTTTTTAAAAATTCAATTTCTGAAATTCTCCGTGTTACCTCCGGTGTCCCACTAGGGAGCCATCTGGGTCCTTTTTACATTATTTATTAACGATCTTCCCTCAATTATAAGTCATTCTCGCGTACTTATGTACGCAGATGATGTTAAGTTGTGCCTGCAGTATAAGGACATTTTCTGCCATTTAGATTTGCAATCCGATCTAGATAATCTTCAAAACTGGTGCCGAGATAATTTACTAAATTTAAACGCAGGACATTTCCTGCCATTTAGATTTGCAATCCGATCTAGATAATCTTCAAAACTGGTGCCGAGATAATTTACTAAATTTAAACGCATCCAAGTGCAAGCTGATGACTTTTTATCGGGCCAATCCGATATACGCGACTTACACGTTAAGTGGCCGCTCTTTGGATAGAATAACTCTTGTAAACGATCTTGGCGTTCTCTTGGACCCTAAACTAAAATTTTCTAATCACATTTCGTCCATGGTTAATAAAGCCAGAGGAGTGCTTGGATTCATTAAAATGTGGTCAAAAGAATTCGGTGATCCTTATTTGACAAAAACTTTATTTATGTCGCTAGTCCGTCCGATTCTGGAGTATGGGTCTCCCGTCTGGAGTCCACAATACGGAATACATATTGGTCGTATTGAATCTGTACAAAAAACTTCCTTCTTTTTGCTTTACGGCGCCTAAGCTGGGATGCAAATCTTAACTTACCTTTTTATTCTAGTAGACTTATTTTGATTAATTTACCCTCCCTAGCCAACCGTAGAACGATGCTTGGTACTATCTTTATTTATAACCTTATACATGGTGATATTGACTGCCCCGACTTGATAAGTCGGCTAAACTTTTCTGTGCCAATTAGATTAACTAGAAATTATATTCCCCTAATTTTAAATCATTGTAGATCTAACTATGCCTTGCATGAGCCTTTCAGAGTATTATGTTCTGACTATAATAGACTTTTTCCTGTAATCTCAAATCTTGACTCTCTGCTGCTCCTAAAACGACTAATACTTGCTTCAAGATTAATCGAACTATTACTGTTTTCCCCGGACCTTTACCATTATTTTCTTATCTCGCGTCTCGGTCAGTTGGGCGAGTAAGTGGGCCGTGGGACTCCGCGCGAAAAAAAAAATGGTACATCTCAGCTGCCAGGAGAAAGCGTTGGAGTCATTTGACACAACCCTGCAGAAATTTTGGTCTGTGGAGGACCTGCCGCCCAAGGCTAAAGTCCATACTCCTTAGCAGCAACTTTGTGAACAACACTTTGAGAAAAATACTCAAATATTGTCGTCCGGTAGATTTTAGGTTCGTTTGCTGTTCAAATCTGACCCAAATTCTCTTGGCTCTTCATACGAAGTTGCGAAGCGTTGATTTTTGTCGCTAGAAAGGAAATTGTCAAAGGACCCTTCGTTGAGGAAGATGTACATTGAATTCATGGAGGACTATGTTTCCATAGGCGACATGTTGTAACGTATAACGACTGGATGTGGCAGACAAACTCGGGAATCTGCAGTTGCGGGGGCTCGTCGGCTTTGGGGGTGGAGGTCTTGCGCCTACAGATTCGCCAACTGACCACATATTATTATTACTAAGATTGGAATTGAGCGTGCTAACGACAAGAGAGGATAGATAACTAAAACCGGAAGGGAATGATAATTAAATTCTGGAATAAGTATTACAGGGACAGAAAAGATTATGAGAAAGTTAGCTAAGCGATTCCACGGATGGTATTGTGGTCGCGTATGGCCCTCCCAACCTATGATCACCACCTTAAAGCATGGCGTCGGTGACCCCTTGATACCCTACGATCAAGAAATCATCAGCTTAGTTCAGTTCAAGTTGTTTAGATATCCATGGTTTTATTTATGTTTACCATATTAATTAATTTTCTTTTGATGGCGATAAATAATAATTTATAAAAGAAGTATATTTATATAAATGATAAAGTAGAGCGAGGTACATTTCGTGTTAATTAATTTATAAAGAATTCATTTAATTTATGCTTTAAAGCTCGGAGTGGTTATGTTGGTATAAAATTTTGTTCACTATACGAATCAGCGAGTAAAGCGTATGATAATATAGAGGTATAATAAAAGATATTAGTAGGCATTTCCTCCGACGTTGAAGATTGATCTCCGGTATGAGTTGGCTGTAATCTAAATAAAGGCGATATTTCTCGCTATGAGTGATTTCTAAACCAAAATTATACTTTTCACTCATTTCTCTGGGATAAGCGACCGGTTTGAATAAATTTTCTTAACCAGTACCGAATTCATCGCATTTTCTCGATTAATAAAAAAAAATAATTCATATTCGCTTAAACATACAAAAACTTAGCTCTTCTTAAATTAATACCGCTTCTTGGCTTTTCTTATTACTTTAAACTCGCTTAGCTTCTTATTTAAATTTACTTTATATAGTTAACTCTCAACATGACGTAGCCACTTGGCACTTCGAAAACTTATTATGATTTACATATCTTGGATTTCATTGCTTTTCTTTTCACATTAATTTTCTTTGATTTTGGGTTTTATGTCACGCGTAGGTTTTCCTCAAACAAAAGCTCTTTGATCTTTTAAATCATGCTTGGTTGAGATTGAATTAGCCCTATACATGCACGTAGGCAGATGAAACTGCTTGATCACGAGGCAAGGTTTTACAGGCATTGAGGTTAAACCCTATCGGTCGATATGCAAAGCTAGGTTAAGACCGTTTACACACGCGGCGCTTTGGCAAAGAAACGGGTTTAAATTCCGGGATTTGCAAGAATTATTTGTCCCTCGGCAGCCTCACAGATGAATGCGCGCATCCCTCGAATCTTAGCTATTGTATGGATGCGCGGTGCGTTGGACATCGGGACAGGTCGTTGAATTATACCGCCCTGGGGTCTTCATGTCGCTCTGCAATGTCTACACTTCGAATATCACATATTTGCCTCGTAGATAAGGTATTGCTGGTTACTGATCACTCCAAATCATCTCCCGCGGCACAAATTAGCGATTTTAGTTCAATTAATTACGGATGAAGCAATTAAAAGGGTCATGCAAAACCATGCCTAGCGATTGTGCCACTTAACTTGATTTTTGGGCTTTTGTGTGGCGGTAAATCCTCTAGTTAATTGGCCGAATCAATATGTTGCGCCTTTGGCGGCAACTTGCGGCAACAATGACTGCGGTTTCCACCAGAAATTTCTAATACCTGTTGTAAATTTTGGTTGTAGGTTAAACACGCACCAAATTTTAGCCGAATGCAAGTGCACTTACTGCGAATTTCACTGGCCGATATTTGTGGCTGGGCACAGGTTGCTGGATCGCACTTAGAGTACTGGATGACACACAATATGATAATTTCAACACTGGGAAATTTTGTATGCTGCTGGCACGTCTCACTTGCAGGTAAAAATAAGAAGATCGTAACCGGAATCAGATAGATACCAGCGAGGCTTTTGGCGGAAATATATATCATATGACGACCGATAGGTGTCTAGAACTTTCCATAACCATCCTGGCTCAGCTGTTCGAAATATCGATTAATAGGGTCAGGTGACAACACTCGGTCAAGGTTTGTTTTAAATATTTCTTAATTAGTAGGCTTTCAGGCTGAATTTTGGTTCGCCAGGCGCTACAGGCGCCGTTACAAAAACCCCCGCTAGATTCAGGCTAGTTGTGCCTGCAGTATAAGGACATTTCCTGCCATTTAGATTTGCAATCCGATCTAGATAATCTTCAAAACTGGTGCCGAGATAATTTACTAAATTTAAACGCAGGACATTTCCTGCATTTAGATTTGCAATCCGATCTAGATAATCTTCAAAACTGGTGCCGAGATAATTTACTAAATTTAAACGCATCCAAGTGCAAGCTGATGACTTTTTATCGGGCCAATCCGATATACGCGACTTACACGTTAAGTGGCCGCTCTTTGGATAGAATAACTCTTGTAAACGATCTTGGCGTTCTCTTGGACCCTAAACTAAAATTTTCTAATCACATTTCGTCCATGGTTAATAAAGCCAGAGGAGTGCTTGGATTCATTAAAGGTGGTCAAAAGAATTCGATGATCCTTATTTGACAAAACTTTATTTATGTCGCTAGTCCGTCCGATACTGGAGTATGGGTCTCCCGTCTGGAGTCCACAATACGGAATACATATTGGTCGTATTGAATCTGTACAAAAAACTTCCTTCTTTTTGCTTTACGGCGCCTAAGCTGGGATGCAAATCTTAACTTACCTTTTTATTCTAGTAGACTTATTTTGATTAATTTACCCTCCCTAGCCAACCGTAGAACGATGCTTGGTACTATCTTTATTTATAACCTTATACATGGTGATATTGACTGCCCCGACTTGATAAGTCGGCTAAACTTTTCTGTGCCAATTAGATTAACTAGAAATTATATTCCCCTAATTTTAATCATTGTAGATCTAACTATGCCTTGCATGAGCCTTTCAGAGTATTATGTTCTGACTATAATAGACTTTTTCCTGTAATCTCAAATCTTGACTCTCTGCTGCTCCTAAAACGACTAATACTTGCTTCAAGATTAATCGAACTATTACTGTTTTCCCCGGACCTTTACCATTATTTTCTTATCTCGCGTCTCGGTCAGTTGGGCGAGTAAGTGGGCCGTGGGACTTCCGCGCGAAAAAAAAAATGGTACATCTCAGCTGCCAGGAGAAAGCGTTGGAGTCATTTGACACAACCCTGCAGAAATTTGGTCTGTGGAGGACCTGCCGCCCAAGGCTAAAGTCCATACTCCTTAGCAGCAACTTTGTGAACAACACTTTGAGAAAAATACTCAAATATTGTCGTCCGGTAGATTTTAGGTTCGTTTGCTGTTCAAATCTGACCCAAATTCTCTTGGCTCTTCATACGAAGTTGCGAAGCGTTGATTTTTGTCGCTAGAAAGGAAATTGTCAAAGGACCCTTCGTTGAGGAAGATGTACATTGAATTCATGGAGGACTATGTTTCCATAGGCGACATGTTGAAACGTATAACGACTGGATGTGGCAGACAAACTCGGGAATCTGCAGTTGCGGGGGTTCGTCGGCTTTGGGGGTGGAGGTCTTGAGCCTACAGATTCGCCAACTGACCACATATTATTATTACTAAGATTGGAATTGAGCGTGCTAGCGACAAGAGAGGATAGATAACTAAAACCGGAAGGGAATGATAATTAAATTCTGGAATAAGTATTACAGGGACAGAAAAGATTATGAGAAAGTTAGCTAAGCGATTCCACGGATGGTATTGTGGTCGCGTATGGCCCTCCCAACCTATGATCACCACCTTAA
>JAYMZC010000217.1:0-16867 GCA_036346975.1 Drosophila prolongata | reverse complement strand
TAGAAGAAATTTTTCAAATCGGACCATTCGTTAAAAAGTTATGCGTGATCAAAGTTTCTATCTCCATCTCCCTCGCACTCCCTTTACCTGAGTAACGGGTTATCTGATAGTCGGGGCACCCGACTATAGCGTTCTCTCTTGTTTTAAATTCTTATTTTCATTAATTTCAATAAATTCACTTTTATATCTTTTTATACCCTTGCAGAGGGTATTATAATTTTGGTCAAAAGTGTGCAACGCAGTGAAGGACATCTCCGACCCTATAAAGTATATATTCTTGATCAGGATCACCTCCTGAGTTGATATAGCCATGTCCGTCTGTCCGTCTGTCCGTCTGTCTGTCGTCTGTCTGTCCGTCTGTCTGTCCGTCTGTCTGTCCGTCTGTCTGTCCGTCTGTCTGTCCGTCTGTCTGTTTCTACGCGAACTAGTCTCTCAGTTTTAAAGATATCGAATTGAAACTTTGCACACACCCTTCTTTCCTTTGCACGCAGTATATATGTCGGAACGGCCGACTATACCTATAGCTGCCATATAACTGATTGATCGGAAATGCCATACCTTTTGTGTTGTAAAGTTAGGAAGCTGGGATTTCCTATGGGTTTTATATTTGGTCAATCAATCCGACGTACCAAATTTTCATAAGGATCGGCCGACTATATCCTATAGCTGCCATATAACTGATTGATCGGAAATGCAATAACTTTGGTGTTTGTAAAGTTAGGAAGCTGGGATTTCCTATGGGTTTTTATATTTGGCCAATCAATCCGACCTACCAAATTTCATAAGGATCAGCCGACTATATTTTATAGCTGCCATATAACTGATTGATCGGAAATGCCATAACTTTGATGTTTGTAAGTTAGAAAGTTGGGATTTTTTGATGGGTTTTATTTTTGGCCAATTAATCCGACCTAACAAATTTCATATGGATCAGCCGACTGTATCCTATAGCTGCCATATAACTGAACGATTGGAAATGCCATAACTTTGGTTTTTTTAAAGTTAGGAAGTTGGGATTTTTTATGAGTATTAAGAATGCAATATAATAATTTTGGAGAATATAATTTGCAGAGTATTCTGCAAGGGTATATCAACTTCGGCTCCGCCCGAAGTTAGCTTTCCTTTCTTGTTTTAATTTATTTGTTGTTTGTACATATATATACAATTTTTTTTTGTTTTTGAATATATTTTTATGACAATTGCGTCTAGTAATTAGATCTTATCTAGATCGTTCGTTTGGCTTAAGACCCTTTTTGTTATACACTTATTGTGTAAAATATATGCTTTATAAAGATTATACGCACACATAATGATAATAATTATCAATAACAAAATATTCCTTAAATGTGGGTCGACATTTTTGATTCAATTTATTAATTACATTAGCAGTGTTTCCACAGTTTTAGTATCGATTAACCGCATTGGTTCTATTATTTACATACCAATTTTCTTCGAATTTGCTTATACTATTATATTTCAATTATATTTGTATACAGAAAATTAATTTCCGGAATTTAAATTAAAATTTGGTTTTTTTTATCTTTTTACATCATCCTACCTATTTTTATACCCTTGCAGAGGGTATTATAATTGGTCAAAAGTGTGCAACGCAGTGAAGGAGATATCTCAGACCCTATAAAGTATATATATTCTTGATCAGGATCACCTACTGAGTTGATATAAGCATGTCCGTCTGTCCGTCTGTCTGTCTGTTTCTACGCGAACTAGTCTCTCAGTTTTAAAGATATCGAATTGAAGTTTGCACACACCCTTCTTTCCTTTGCACGCAGTAATAAGTCTGAACGGCCGGGATCGGCCGACTATATCCTATAGCCGCCATATAACTGATTGATCGGAAATGCCATAACTTTGCTGGTTGTTAAGTTAGGAACATATCAAATTTCATAAGGATCGGCCGACTATATTCTATATCTGCCATAAAACTGAACGATTGGAAATGTCATAACTTTGGTGTTTTTTTAAGTTAAGAAGTTGGGATTTTATCAGTGTTAAGAATGCATCATATGAATAATTTTGGAGAATATAACTTACAGAATATTCTGCAAGGGTATATAACTTCGGCTCCGCCCGAAGTTAGCTTTCCTTTCTTGTTTAAGCATGAAGTCACTTTTCTAGGACATAAAGCACATTCAAAGGATTCTTGCCCGACGACAAAAATACGACGCTATTCAAAAGTATAGTGTGTGAATAGTGTGACCAGAGCATACTTATGTTACTTGGCCTGCTATAACTCGGCCGTCCTGACTTTGAGATATCCCTCTATCTCTGTCTTGATATTATATCTTTACAATATTTAGAGTATTTACAATTTCTTCTATTTTTCTTACAGTCTTTTATTTAAAACGTATACAATTATTATGTCCTTATCCAGTGTCTAATATTATTTGCACTCCAAACGCCTTGATACGGAATACGAGATAACTGAAACCCGTCAATATCTTTAAGCAAATACTTGTCATTTTTAAATGAATGAGTTTTCTCGAGATACCCGCCGTACTATCAAAGTTTTTAACCATAACGTAATCTCCTCTTTATATTCTGTCGCACATTTCTTCTCGATTTTTCTATTCAGCCTTTCTCTGTGCTTCTCTGCTTCTTTTCTTATATTTTTTAAAGATTTTCTAACATTTTCAACCTCTTCGTGTTCTAATTTTTCCTCATCACTACTTCTCCTCTTTGTGTTATTCCAAATAATTTTTCACTCGGACGCTGCTTAATGCTACTATGAATCGTATACTCTTTTCATTAACCCTATCTCAATGTAATCCCTTTCCGGCTCTGTCAATTTTGCATCATAGGCCCTAAACTCCGATTAATTCGTTCAACTTGGCCATTAGCCTGGGCGAGCCGTCTCGATTTTAATGTGTTTTACGTTACTACCCTCCATAAACTCTGCGAAATCAGAAGAAGTAAAACAACTCCCCCGATCAGATATTAAACTTCGGTATGCTATATGCTCGAAAGTAATTAGCCAATGCACTCAACACCTCCTTTGTATTCGTCGTCTTTGTTGTGTACAACCTAACGCATCTACAACAGCGAATATGTTTTTTCGATCAGCTATTATCCACCGGCCATAATGGTCTATTTGAATAATCTCGGAGAATAATCGATGCATCTTAATCAATTTTGAATATGCTCCAAGACTTTATCTTTCATGTGTGGAAACCAGTAGTTTTCTAATAACATCTAACATTTTGTCCCTTCCAATACGACCCATTTCGTCATGGTACTTGTATAACACATTTTATTCCATTCGATTCGGTACATAAAATAATAATCGGTTTTCACTACTTTTTCTATAAATCACCCCATTTCTCATTTCGTATAGCTTATGCTCACTCTTTTTTAATATTTTTCTAATCTCTTGAACCTTAACATCTTTTGACTGACAAATTACTAAATTAGTTTCGAATGTATTCGCCTCTACTATCATTACGTTATTGCACCTACTCAATGCATCTACATTCTGCATTTGACTGCCTGATTTGTGCTTTAACTCATAATCGAATCTTACAGCTTTAGAGCCCATCTTGCTATTCTTGGATTCAAATCAATCTTATTGAGGGTTAATGTTAAGGAAATGCAGTTTGTTACAATTCTGAACCGTTTGCCAAGTATATATTCTAAATCTTCTTACGCGTAAATTATGGCTAAGTCTCTAACTCAAAACTATGATATTTTTGCTTCCGTTGCTGTCGACCTCTTTGAAAAACAGAAAATAGGATGCAACTTGTTGTCATTTTTTTCTGAAGAAGGACAGCACCAATCCTAAAGCACTTGCATCACAGTGAAGCTCGACATCATCCCTGTAATCGTATATCGCCAGAACTGGCGCTTCCATTAATTTTGCTTTTAAAAGCGAAAACACTTAATTCTTCTTCCTCGAACTTAAACTGCCTCATCTTTCTCAAGGTTTCGCTAAAATTGTAAAAATCTTTAATGAATGGGGCTTTGCTCCCCCAAAAAAATAGTACTATACTGCTTGCGCCTTGCCTTGAATCGGAAATGTTGTATAGCTTCCAAAAGTCTCTGGAATACCTGTGGAGCTGTTTTTAGACCCATAGGAATCCGCAAAAACTTAAATGGCCCCAAAGGGTAGTAAACGATATATATTTTACCGACTCTTTGATAACAAATACATGAAAGTATCCGTTCCTAAGATCCAATTTCGTAAACACTGACTTTCCAACTAAATTATCTAAAAGGTCGTCTATTAATGGTATCGGATAATTATCCTTTGCCATAATTTTGTTCAATCTTCTAAAATCTATACAAAGTCTAAGCTCTCCCGACTTGTTCTTCACTAACACAGGCGTACTCCGAACTACTAGGTTGTATAATTCCGTCTCTAACGTATTCCTATAAGATTATTTGTAATGCCTCCTTTTCACATTATGACAGTCTCCTTGGTGCACAACTAAATGGTTTTGAGTTTTCATTTCCTTTTCAAAGTTATCATAACAGATATCAATATTTAAATGTTGTTCTTCTAATACTACTAAAGATTTATTGCTTAAACATTCCTTTTTCGAAACATTTTCTCCTAAAGTTTCGCCTCCAAAAGCTATATTCTCTAAGTTCTCGTTATCTAAAATGCTACACTTTAAACCTTATTTTTCCAATATTTCACTTCTACATCTTTCTTTTTCTAAGTTTTCATTTCCTAACCTTTTCTTCTAAACTTTTAGTTCCTAAACTTTCACTTTCTAACCTTTTACTTCCTAAACTTTTACACTCGGACTAAAATTCAATTCATTAGGTTTCACGATTATCATTCAATAAACTAATATTCGTGTTCTTATCGACTTGGGTTACAATATTCTCAACAGTAATCACATTTATAGTAAAGTTTGTAAATTCATTTTCAAGTGGCGTGCTTCCATAATGTCTCTGCCCAGCACAATATTACAGATCATAGATTTGCCACCACAATTAAATTAAAAAATCTTGCAGCCTCGTATTTTCTTAAAGAGTGGCTGTTAAGGATATTGAAGACTGTTTTAGCGCTAAATCCCTTCTCTTGTAGCGCCTTTGTTATCTCTGCAGGCGTTACGTCGGACTCAATGCCCTTAAGTACGACTTGCAGGCACTTGCTATTTTTTAGATGATACGTGTAAAAGTTCTTTTTATTCTCGGTAAGATATTTCGATAATTATCTTCTGTAATTATCTTCAGACTTGTGACGCTCCAGAGCGCACAATATAAATAAATATATAAAATAAGCTTAGGTTAAGAGATATAAAAAGCATGAAGCGACAACATAGTACATAGGGAATGGGATTAATATATAACAAGATTAGTTTAAGAGAATAAAAAACCTGAAACGAATTCAAATTCAAATAAGAAGGCGGGCGCGCCAATAGAAATAGCTGGGCATACTGATCCACGATCACCGGGTCACACTGACCCAAGATTACCTGGTCACACTGACCCATGATCAGCTGGTCACACGCTCTAAGCCGTATGACCAGGGATTTTGACGTGGTGCGGGCACACTTATTCACGCCAACGGGTATAAAAAGGGCACCGGTTGCCCAGTTCAAGTCACTCTGCAAACCGACAGCGATCGGAGAAGGTGAGCCTTACGCATTGGTGTGAGCAACCTCTCTGGGAGTTACTTGTGGAGTCTTTTTTTGGGATAGGGTCTAGTACCCCGTCCAAATACATTGTAGTTAGCGAAACCCCCTTCCCCCTCCTCTACCCACTCTCCGAAAGACCGGCCGTCATCAGTGCCAGCCGATCTTTGGGGTTCCACCACCCACCCATCCACCCACCACTAACCGACTCGGAGCGACGAAGCCGCCATCAGTGGCAGCGGACTCTAAGCTCGAGCTAAGCTCGGGTTTCTTTCCCCCCCCCTCGTCTCACCGAACTCACCTTCGTAGACCCACAGTGGGGTGCGACTCGTCTCACAACCTGGAAGACCTCAGTGGTCTCCACACTCTCTCTCTCCTAACCTGGAAGACCTAAGGGGCCTCCAAAACTCTCTCGCCTAACCTGGAAGACCAAGTGGCCTCCAAAACTCTCTCGCCTAACCTGGAAGACCTAAGTGGCCTCCAAACCCTCTCTCACACACGGGGATATCAGGGACATCTCGGTTGGGAATTATCTAGAGGTAAAGGGACGCATACATTCTCCGGCGCAAACAGAAGCCGTTGCTATCGGGTCCAACCACCGAGGGGCATACTTTCCGGCGCAGATAGCCGTATTCTTTCTTTCTCATCTACAGGACGCCAGCCGCTGCGCAACTACCGAAGGACGATCAGTAGCCGCCCACGACCGCACTCGACGACACCGCCGAGACGGAACCAGCGGCGCCGCTCTATCCTTGTCTTAAACTCTGTAACCCCGCTCGTGTCATACTCTGGGAACCGGGTCAAACTCTTACAGCAACCACTCCTGACATAAATAAATGTTGGAACGAACTCCTGGACACCGTTGAACTACCCCAGCATAGCAGGAACGTTACATGGCGCCCGAACAGGTTAAAGTGGTTGCAAAGAGGACGCCGGTAGAGAGTTATGTCGACCTGGGTACCTAGCATCAAAGGCGGATCTGATCGAGTACGCGGAGGAATTTGGATTGGACGCAACTGGAAAAGCGGATGAATTAAGACAGAGAATAGCATAATTTGTAAAGAACCCAGACCACACAGAGGAGATCAGGCGGAAGCTTGGCGAGCTAGCGGAGAAACACAGCAAGGAGAAAGGGTTGACGGAGCAAAACAAGTCACCGACAGAGGAACTAAGCGAGGTAGCAAACCAGATAAACCTCCTGGTGAAACAATTTAAATCACCAACGCGGTCGGAAGGAAAGACATCAGACATGCCGGATAATAAGGAACGGAAAATGGAAGTGGAAACCATAGACCGAGTGCGGAGCTGGGGGATACGCTACCAAGGAACCACAAATCCTTTAGAATTCCTCAGCAAGATGGAGGAGTGGGCCAAAGGCTACGGGATAGACGAAGACGCTCTGATTCAAACTATGCCCTTCATCCTGGAAGGGGTAGCAATAGACTGGTGGAATACCACACCGAGTGAGATAAATACTTGGAAGGAACTCAAGGAAGAACTGTTGGAATATTTCCTACCACCCAGATACCAGGAACAGGTGGAGACACAAATTGCACAGCTACGACAGCGGGAGACGGAACTAACAAGGGAATACGCAATGAACCTAAGGAAGTTAATGAGATTCACAGAGTATTCGGAAGAATCGAAATTGGACCGTATATACAGGAATTGCAGAAGCAAAATAAAACTCTCTCGCCTAACCTGGAAGACCTAAGTGGCCTCCAAAACTCTCTCGCCTAACCTGGAAGACCTAAGTGGCCTCCAAACCCTCTCTCACACACGGAGATATCAGGGATATCTCGGGGGGGAATTATCTAGAGGTAAAGGGACGCATACATTCTCCGGCGCAAACAGGAAGCCGTTGCTATCGGGTCCAACCACCGAGGGGCATACTTTCCGGCGCAGATAGCCGTATTCTTTCTTTCTCATCTACAGGACGCCAGCCGCTGCGCAACTACCGAAGGACGATCAGTAGCCGCCCACGACCGCACTCGACGACACCGCCGAAGACGGAACCAGCCGCGCCGCTCTATCCTTGTCTTAAACTCTGTAAAATTTAAGTAAATAAACACAACCCCCTTCAATTTCACCGAACCCCGCTCGTGTCATACTCTGGGAACCGGGTCAAACTCTTACAGCAACCACTCCTGACATAAATAAATGTTGGAACGAACTCCTGGACACCGTTGAACTACCCCAGCATAGCAGGAACGTTACATACAGACTTCATTTGAACCTTTGTCTCCTGGATTTTGCCCTTTAGAAGAGGTATTATGGGAAGTTTTCCTTGACAAAAACATTGAAACTTTTTCTCAAATATAAATAGGCGGAGGCTTTGGCTTCCTTTTCTCGACTTCAGTAGATTCGGCCGCCTCAACGTCATAGGCGTCTGCCAAGATTTTAAATCGGCTTGAGTTCATGGGCGTTTCTATTGCACTAGGCTAGCATTGCCACGGGTTATTTTGCGTTGAGAATTTAGAGGGCTTAGCTTCCTTATAATTTGGATGAGGCGATCCATACCAGTCTGCACAGCCGGCTTAACATTCATTGTTTTTGTTCTGTTTTTCGGGCGGCACAGCGGCAGACGTATTAATATTTGCGCTGCTAGCTGATGATGTCATTAAACGCGCAGTCGATGTAGTTACAGTTGACGTTGTTAAAAAATTGCGGTGCTAGTTAGTGCTAATGAGCTTAGGTTATTGCACACCTGCATTGAAGCACATTCAGCGCTCTTTGGCTGCAGAGACGTCGATGGCAGCGAGGAGGAGCAAGAACGCGCTTCGGTCAAGTTGGGAGTAATTGGCCGCGCTTGATCAGAGCTTGCAATATTTTCGGTTGTTTTCAAAGAGAAGTACGCGTTATTTCTTTGTACTGAGAGCCGTCTCTCGTCTTGCTCACGTTCACGTTGTGTGCGACGACTAGACTTTATATGTATGAGTTTAGAATTTTTGATTTCTTCAGTCAGTGTCTCAGGGAAATTGGGGGGAATTGTAAGGTAAACAGTACGGTTTTCTAATCATCCCAAATGAAGAAAAGGTGCCGTGTCAAGAAATCAAAACACTCCGAAAACAGTCTTATTGTAACATCCTTATATTTGAAACAGAGAAAATCAAATAAGAATGGCGATCAAGTCAATCCGTAGCCAAAGGAAGCAATACTCTTTTTTTTTTCGCGCGGAGTCCCACGGTCCACTTACCCGCCCAACCGACCGAGGGGCGTAGCCGTGTATCGTACGGAACGATTCGCGATAAGATAGACGCGAGATAGGAAAATAATGGTAAAGGTCCGGGGAAAAAAGTAATAGAATAATAATCTTGTGCCAATGAAGCAAGTATTAATCGTTTTAGGAGCGGCAGAGAGTCAAGATTTGATATTACAGGAAAAAGTCTATTATAGTCAGAACATAATACTCTGAAAGGCTCATGCAAGGCATTGTTAAATCTACAATGATTTAAAATTAGGGGAATATAATTTCTAGTTAATCTACTTGGCACAGAAAAGTTTAGCCGACTTAACAAGTCGGGGCAGTCAATATCACCATGTATAAGGTTATAAATAAAGATAGTACCAAGCATCGTTCTACGGTTGGCTAGGGATGGTAAATTAATCAAAAGAAGTCTACTAGAATGGTAGGTAAGATAAGATTTGCATCCTAGTTTAGGCGCCGTAAAGCAAAAAGAAGGAAGTTTTTTTACAGATTCAATACGACCAATATGTATTCCGAATTGTGGACTCCAGACGGGAGACCCATACTCCAGAATCGGACGGACTAGCGAAATAAATAAAGTTTTAGTCAAATAAGGATCATCGAATTCTTTTAACCACCTTTTAATAAATCCGAGCACTCCTCTGGCTTTATTAACCATGGACGAAATGTGATTAGAAAATTTTAGTTAGGGTCGAAGAGAACGCCAAGATCGTTTAAAAGAGTTATTCTATCCAAAGAGCTGCCACTTAACGTGTAAGTCGCGTATATCGGATTGATAAGCTTTTTATCGTGTAAAGCTTTCACCATTTAACAGTTTAAAAAAATTGCAAAATATTGTAAGAACGCGGGAAAAGTCAATTGAGTCGATAGCAAAGTCCGGTCCGAATATAGTCCAAAATCAAAGTCTTTGTTTCATGAGCGAGGTGGATCAGGCCGACAGACATGAAGAGGAGAAAACTGATTAGGAAGCTACGGAGGTGTTGGCCATGAATCTGGTTTGTTGGAGTTGTCGAGCGAATATGTACTGACATATGTCAAAAGTGGATGGCAGATGCCTACATGACTCTAGCCAGCCAAAAAACTATATACCTCGCACCTCTGTAAACTGACGTAGACTTATTCCCAGATTTAACACTCATAAATACCGACGCAGCACAACGCTATAATAAGCGGAAAGATCTCTTACGAACCCAGCCATAGATGATTAGGAAAAGGAAATATTACCAAACTTTGGTTCTTGATGAAAATATTTGCGGTATAATGGCTCTGAGGCTTTTATGTAGCTGGCTTTTGCGAACAAAGCTTTGGAAAACACTATCAAGGTCAACCGCCTTCAATGGGCTGTCTATACGACCGATGATAAGAGCTAATATTGTTTATGAAAAATATAATTCTATGGGTAGTCAAAAAGTATTATTCTTTGTCTGGGATTCATATATGGGATCGTTCCTCGCTAATCAAACCTCCACAATTAGTTTATAAAGGAAACAAAAAAAAAGGTTTAGGAAGAACTAGCTATTCAACAACGACACTACGGTAAATCGCCAGTGGTTGAAATATGGTTGGGGTCAAATTGAGGTCGTATGCCAAATTTTCGTGACTGATAAGATCGTAACTGACAAGTAGTTTAAGATAGATGTGGTCTTTTAAGTTACAAGTTAAAATATTTCATGGCAAAGGAATCCTAAACCTTGTCCAGATGGTCAGCAAGCGTACACACAGAGGATTGGTCGGGCTATTGATTCTTGTTATTTTCTATAAAATACGTAACAAGACCTTAAGAAAAAAAAACAAGGCAACCAATTGTATACTTATAGACGGTGATAGAAAATTTCTTTTTTTGAGTTGACCAGGCAAGTGAAGACAAAATTGCGAATACTTTTGGAAAACTTGGGTTCCAAAAGAGTTGATGTCTCTGCTGCTACTTTATTACTTATAGACAGTGGAAACAAAATTGCAATTACTGTTGGAAAACTTGGGTTCCAAAAGAGTTGATGTCTCTGCTGCTGCAGTGTCAAAACGTAAAAAGTTATCGATGGTAAAACTGTATAAATAACTGTATCATTCAGCCTCCAATACTAGCCCTTATAGACTGGCATCTGGGCAGCATTTGATCACCAACGGATAAACCTTTCCGCTGATAAGTGAACCGACTCTTCTAAAGGTTTCATTCTCCAATTTTTCAAAGAGGACTCTTTTGATATACTCAACAAGTTTTCAAGGCAGACAGAAAATAAACTGCAGAGTTAAGAAAGAAACTATAATCTACGGGTTGGTAGGTTTCATTTAATGTTGTTGAACGTTGATTACAACGTTCATTACACGGATAGAGGTTGGACAACAAATTTAATGATACCAACAAAATTTTAGAAAATCCGGGGCCCAAAAACTGGTCCCACTTTTTCTTATGCAATTTTTCGCGCTGAATCCAAATCCGGTGCCAAAATTGCTCCAGCACCTAGATATTCTAACCTAAAAGTGTGAAAATGGACGATTTTGGCATATTTCAACAAGCTATATATTCGATAATACATTTTTAAATTAGCACCATCCTAACCTTTAAAATTATTTTTTAGTTTTTTAAATACGATTATTCGTTCCTGAGATATGACCATTTAAAGAACTGTAAGGTTTCTGTAAATAACTATTCTTATTTTGGTATGGGCGTTAAGGGGTTCAATAAAAATATTAAAGTGACATTCTTTAAATGGTATATCTCAGGAAACGAATAATCGTATTTAACAAAACTAAAAAATAATTTTAAAGGTTCAAAAAATGTATTATCGAATATATAGCTGGAGCTGGAAAAAATTGCTTAAGAAAAGTGTGTCCAGTTTTTTGGGTCTAAAATTTGTTGGCCTAAAGAACACGAGAGGGTTCATTCAGGAAAAATGTACACCTTGGGTCTTGTTATATAAGACTATGAAAATTGCTGGTGGCACATTAATTTTTAGGCGGATTCTATGGAATCAATATCACGCTAACCAGATTGTGCTTAAAGATAGTACAACGCATAAGTCGAAACCTGACGGCAATTTATTGTAGGATAAGCAATGTAACGGACATCTATAAACAAAAGATTCAGGCTGGGTGTTACGGACGGGTCAAAGCGCACGCAACAAATGTTAATCGGCTTTGGCTCGTGGCTAGTGGGGTGGATCTTTGCTTTAACCCGTCATTGCCTATTTGATTATTATCAGAACTCAGATTGCGTGCAAAGGACAAACCAAACTGAGGCCGGGGGAGAGAAAACACTACTACCTTACTCGGGCTATTGTCGGGCGTAAGGCCCTCTACGTCTGCGATCGAGCCTACCGCTTTTCCACCTCAGCTGTTAAAGAGACGGCAAATCAGCCCACCCTTCCATTGGCCGTTCCCTAGCCATTTTCTTTACCTAGAACGGCCCCTCGCGGTTGCAGCTTCACGGGGGGTCTCATGTCCGCCGAGGACAAACACACAAATTTACCACATTGTAAACATCTTTATTAACTAACAAATAAAAGATTAAACAAATCAATATTGCTGAAACCCTAACCGAGTCTAACATGAAGTATAAAGAATAATATAAAAATAATATATAGGTATAAATATCATAAGAGAAACAAATGGCGATAATATATAATAAATGGCATAAATATAATAAATATAATAGGTAATTCTTATAAATAGGGATAGGTGCAATAATAGATTTCAAAATATATATGTTAAAGACGGCATGCCAATTAGGTTTGCATTTACTTTAAATTTAAAAGAAGGACAAATATAAATGACTTTTCATGGTGTGGTTTTTCAACTTTTAAAATACGTTACGTTACGTTGACATGTTACCGTTCCCATTTGCATACTAAATCAAAAAATAAGCGCAAACGCAAAGCGATTTACGATATTGGCGTTGAGTGGGTTTTTGCTGATCAAATCTACAGTATTGGCACCCAATTACGCGATTGTCTTTGCCTTCTTATTCTTGGGCCATTACGTAATGTCGGTTATACTTATGGGAAAATTTAAATTCGGGAAATTACTCTCACCACATAATAAAATTTAGAAAAAAAACTTGAAATTGCGCCCATCACCCAAAATTATATTTTTTTTCTATATTTTTTTAAACGCTTACCAATTTTTCCAGAGGCGTCCTCGAAGAAAGGGCTTTTTTCGAAGTCGGCTGAAAATGCTGCGAAAGGAGAAAAGGGTATTTTTTTTTGGGGACACATTGGGGGCTTTCACTCTTCATTTCAAATTCCTTTTTCAATTTTTTTCCAGGGGGTAAGTTGGCCATACAATTTTTTACTTCCTTACTTTAAACTTGGATTTTTTTTCTCTATGAAAGAGGGAACACAATGCCGGAGTTTTGGCAGCACACCGAGTCTCAAACACTTTAACCAATTCACAAAAAATACACTTTATTAAATAACATATGAAAACAATTTGCTAGGATTAATAATTAAAAAAAACTATTCTATTCTGACATCTTTTTTTTCAATTACTCGTTTTTCTTCGTTCTTTTTTTCTTTCTTCTTTACGGCAAATTAAATGTGAGGTTAAATGGCGTTTTCGGCTGGTTCTTCGCGATGGGTTTTACTTCCTTTTGGCCACATTTTAAAGGGTTTTTCTCTTCAAACTTCTTTCACAAACTTTTAACGGGGTCGGGGACTGGGTAAATTTAGACCCTCACGCAAGACGTTTCAGCACTTTTAAGCCCTTTTCCTCCCGCGATTCTCTCGTGGTTCCGCGCCGATCGTAAGTCTCGCTGCAACTGGTCGCCCTCTCCGAAATAGAATTTCAATGAGAACTTCTGCCTCAGCTGCTTGCAGTTTCAAGTGTTCCTGCCGGTATTGAATATCGTAGATTCTGGTCTTTGATCGCCGAGCCTATAAATCACATAAAGTGCTACTGAACGGACCCGTTGATTTTCTTCCATTTATTTTGAACTCACCCTCAATAATAGGACTCGGCCGAAATTATTAAATTTGGTTGCCTTTTCCCTTTGAAAATCTTCCCTATATAGGCTCGCTCAGCTCAAGACTTTTGGCACTGTTGGCACACTGACTTTGACGATTCACTTCTTGATCAGTGGAAGGTTCAAATAGAAAAGAACGCTGATGCCGCTTGCCGCTGGCGGCAAACCCCTTAACAGCCAAAATGGCAAACGCTCTCAGCAGAAATCAACTGACATTTCGCCCTGTTGACCTATTACGCTTTCTCTTACCCCTAACCCTAGTTCGGCAACCACCCCACAGATGACGCCAGCTACGATCCGTTCCCACTTGACTACCAGCGCTACAAAACTCCCCCCACAAGATCTGGAATGGGGTTTGACATCCCAAAACAGATCCAAACAAAGCTGGTAGCTGAACCTGCTTATTGTTTTAAGTCCTTGGCATGATAACGGCCCAAGGAACGACCCTGCAAATAGTCCAGTTCATAGCATGAATTTCCTAGCTTTTTCTGGATTCTAGCCTTAAGATATAACGGACCGAGTTTCGCACTTAGCCTCCTGAAAAATTGCTCTGTCTAAAGTTTTTGCGATAAACCTCTTGACCTTCTTGGTACACTACCTCTCGAGACCGCAAGTTTTACTGTCGTTCGTTCTTTTCATTTTGTTTTTGCATAACCTCTCGAGCCTTAGAACGCACCAATTCCAACGAATCTTCCTGAGTGAATCTGGCTGCTCTATCCTCAAGCATTTCGAGAGCGCTCAACAGCTTATAGGTCGAGCCAGATGAAACAAAATGCTGGCCAAAAGCCATGTAATAGGGTGTTGCGCCAATTCCCGAATGTATAGATGAACGCAAAGCACAGCAAATACTGCTCAGATATTCGTCCCAATCTTTCTGGTCTTCTCGGATATATGACCGTATTGCGGCTATCACTGACCTGTTTACTCGCTCAGAGGCATTTGCCTGCGGAGCATACACAGCGGTCAAGCTATGGGAAATTTTGTACTGATTCAGCAACTTCTGGAATGGCTCGGACTTAAACTGGGAGCCATTATCCGACACAATCGTTTGAGGCACCCCAAAAGTGTGAAACAATTCTTGCTGCAAGTACTTAACAACCACATCAGCAGTCATTTTCTTCACGGCTTTTAAAAAGACAAACTTTGAATAGTGGTCTAAAACTATAAAAATCCCCACATTCCCAGACCGCGATCGAGGATATGGGCCGAGGAAATCAATGTAGAGTCGCTGGAAAAATCTCTGAGATTCGGGAGCGATTCCTATTGGTGGCCTTTGTACTCGATTTGGTGCTTTTGTCTTTCTGCAGATGTCACAACTACCTATATATTCTTTAACATCTGTCACCAATCCTGGCCAGAAATAATATCTGCGAATCCGTTCTTAAGTCTTGTGCACTCCTCCATGAGACGCTAGCGGGTCATCATGAGCCTTTTTTAACACATCAGGTACCAATTCGCTTGGAATCCACAACTTCCACGCAAAGGTATCGTGCAACAAATCTCCCGTCGCATGATCAGTTCTGCGATACAAAAGTCCATCATCAACCCTTAAATCTGGAAATTTCTCACTGTTTGCAATAATCTTTTCCTGCAATTCTAAATATTCACCAGACTTAATAGCTGAATCCTGCCAATCGACCATCAAACCGTGGTTAGCATCTATTGCTGCTAGTTCGTCCTCATTCACACGCGACAAAGCATCGGGAACCACATTTTGCCTACCACTTCGATGTTCAATTTTAAAGTTAAAACCTTGTAATTTTAGTGACCACCGCGCTAGACGACTGTGCAGATCCGTTTGGGACATGAGCCATTTTAAAGACGCGTGATCCGTAATCACGGTGAATTCATGGCCTTCTATATAGGCCCGAAACCTTTTAATGCAAACAATGGCTGCCAAACATTCTTATTCAGTCACCGAGTAATCTCTTTGGCCTTATTCAACTTCTTGGAAACGAATGCGATAGGAAACTCATCGCCTTCGTCGGTTTTCTGAACAAGGACACCACCGACACCAGATTTACTTGCATCACACTGAACAAAGAAATCAGGACTTCGAAGCACGGGCGCTGAGCAAAGCATGTCTTTCAGCGCTTCGAAAGATTCTTTGCCTTCAGGGGTCATCACAAACTTTTTCTTTGGCTTTAGAAGATCTGTGAGTGGAGCTGCAACAGAAGCAAAATTGTTTATAAACTTTCGATACCACCCCACCATACCAAGAAAACTCCGAAGTGCTTTTAAAGATTTTGGCAAAGGAAAATCCTTCATAGCCGAAATCTTTTCGGGGTCTGTGCGAATGACACTTCTCCAACAATATGGCCCAAGTACTTTACTGATTTCATGCAAAATTTGCTTTTGCCAACGTTAAGCGTTAAACCCGCGGCACGTATTTGATCAGCAACCAAATTTAAAACCGTCATATGGCCTTCGAATGTATCAGATACCACCAACAGATCACCCAAGTACACGAATACTTCATTTCTCAATGATTCTGGAATCACTTTATCCATGAGCCGGGTCATTGTTTGGGACGCATTAGTCAAACCGAGGGGCATTACTTTGTACTGGTAGAGTGGCTTCCCAGGAATAGTAAAAGCAGTCTTTTCGCGATGGGCGATGGTTGGCCACTGGGAGGAAGACTACCGCGCTGAGATAGCTGTTCACTAATTGGTTGTAACTGAGCTGTTATAGCTGATCGAATTAGCTGTCCCATCTCCCTTGATAGTTGGGCCATTAATTCGCTTTGCATTCCTCGGACGGCCTCTGATATGGCAGTTGTTATAGATTCGGTTTGTCCTGCATTTAATCCGATGGCTGGCGAGTCGACTGATTCAAGCCAGCTGAAGTTCCTGGACTGTCGAGATTAACTTTACCCTGCGACCTAGTGTTGGGCGTAGCAGGCTTCTCAAAGCAGACAGTACTACAGGTGGGACAAGTTAGTTTCTTTTTAGAATAAATTGCTATGCAGGATTTGTGAAATTCGTGCAAGCATTTGGTTCTAAAAACTGTTGCAACTGTTAGTGCTTTTCCATACAGTACGCATTCTGGTGGTGTTGGAGTACTATCATTTGCCTCATCAGCCATTTTTCTATCTCAATAAAA
>JAYMZC010000216.1:0-12477 GCA_036346975.1 Drosophila prolongata | reverse complement strand
AGCACAACACGTTTAAATGATACTTGGTAACAGACTGCAAGTGACTGCAAGTGATCGAACGACCAAATCGAACTAATACGTCTGCAGATTTTTGCCAGCCTTCAGACAAAATATGAACAGCTATTGCCCAAAATTGTGTTAATGGTAACAAATCAAGTTGATTATATATAAATGTTTGTTTCTTGTTTTATTATAATTTCATATTTTATTTCATTTTAAATGTTCTGCTCCATGTTGTGAGTACGGTATGCGCCTAGGAAAGAGTGGAACAACACCTAATGCTGCCACACGGATGGAGCAGTAATTAATTAATTATTACAAGTATAAACAACATTACACTTGGGTATTTTAATTTTGGTCAAAAGTGTGCAACGCAGTGAAGGAGACATCTCCGACCCTATAAAGTAAATATATTCTTGATCAGGATCACCTCCTGAGTTGATAAAAATGTCCGTCTGTCTGTCCGTCTGTCTGTTTCTACGCAAACTAGTCTCTCAGTTTTAAAGATATCGAATTGAAACTTTGCACACACCCTTCTTTCCTTTGCACGCAGTATATGTCGGAACGGCCGGGATCGGCCAACTATATCCTACAGCTGCCATATAACTGATTGATCGGAAATGCCATAACTTTGGTGTTTATATAGTTAGGAAGTTGGGATTTTCTATGGGTTTTATATTTGGCCAATCAATCCGACCTATCAAATGTCATAAGGATCGGCCAACTGTATTCTATAGCCGCCATATACCTGATTGATCGGAAATGCCATAACTTTGGTGTTTGTTAAGTTAGGAAGTTGGGATTTTCTAAGGAATTTATTTTTGGCCAATCAATCCGACCTATCAAATTTCATAAGGATCGGCCGACTATATTATATAGCTGCCATATAACTGAACGATTGGAAATGCCATAACTTTGGTGTTTTTAAAGTTAGGAAGTTGTGATTTTTTATGAGTATTAAGAATGCATCATATGAATAATTTTGGAGAATATAATTAACAGAGTATTCTGCAAGGGTATATCAACTTCGGCTCCGCCCGAAGTTAGCTTTCCTTTCTTGTTTGAATTGGCGCCTTCCCTTATCAAAAGTTGCCCGCCATTACTTTTTAAATTTTTGTAGTGAATGTTGCAATTTTCACTGTCTAGAAGAATAACTCAGAGTTGAACCGAAAAAACATCGGCTTATAATCGCATAAAAAAGCCCGTCAAAATTGTACAATCTGCAACAAAAACAAGTAATAGACATCCAATAGAAAAACCTATAGGAGAAGCTCCTATACCAATCGTGGAAAATGAAAACCTTCACATTGATATTTATTGCATAGATTCATATTCAAAATTTCTAGAAGTAAAAGAAATTGAAAATAAATTAAATATAGAATATAAAATTTTGGAATTCCTTCGACAATTTCCACAAGCTAAAGCAATTATGACCGACAATTAACCAAGCACTTCCAATGGACAAATCGAAAGAGTTCACTCTACTTTGACCGAAATCGCACGCTGTATCAAAGATGAATTTAATTTAACTAATTATTCAGAAATAGTAATAAGGCAGCTCAAAAATTATACAATACAATTAAGCATGAAAATATTCTTCTAATACTTAAGCAAGCGCTACTAAAAATGCTTAGGACTCACTATGAAAAACGAAAACCAAAAGCTAATCATGTAGGCGAGAAAAAACATGGAGAAAGAACAAAATTAAATTATAGATATAATAAAAAACAAGTGAAAAATGAAATGAATTTTATAATACTGTTAAATCTAATCATAACATCGGTCCGTTGCGAAGTAATAAATTATTCAAATCATGACTATTTGCTCTACAAAGACACCTAAGATGTAACAAAAACGCAAATAAGAATCTTTAATGGGAAATACCTTACGACTTAAATATTTAAAATGATTTTATCCCAAATATTATATCCTCGATCAAATAGGGTTATAAATGAATTAGGTACAGTTTGGAAATGGATAACAAATCATTAATATCATTCATATGTCTACAAACGATGTTGTACTTCTTTTGCATTGGGGAATTCTAATACTACACTTCAGCAATACCAAGTACAGACTAAGTGACTGTGACATAAAATTAAAGTGACAAAAAACGGAAAAAAAAATTGGCCACAATATTCATTCAGCCAACAGCAACAAAACCCGAACTATGTTTCTGCGACGAAGGCAACAGCAGCAGCACCCACGTCATGATAGATCCGTACACCTCAGCCATCTAGATATGTATCAATGAACTATAAAATCATAACCATGAAGCCCCCTTACACCTCCAATAGAAAGTGTTTGAAATACCCTTAAAAATATAAAAAGAATAAGTCGAAATGTGTGAGTGGCAATCCGCCCCTTACACCTTCGTGGGAAACCGAATATTGACTATGCAAAGCCGGCACATACATATGAGCAACGCTGGACTATAGGATGCTGCTCATGTTGAGCAAAGGGACGGACCGAGTCTATAAGAGGTGTGTCCAACTGATGGACCTCGCCTCCTCACAATAGCTGAGTACAGGGCACGGCAGGAAAAAAAGAAGCCATTAATTTGTAATATCCTCTACCTCAGGCCGATTTGCGAAAGCGCTGCTTGGAAAACACTAAACACTGTTAGGCTTTATACTAAAACTATACTGATATTGATTTATATAGAGCAAACAATTGTAAATCAGTTATATGTAAGCTAACATCATTTTTTTACTTCCATTTGTTTACATATTTAAATATATACATTTGTGAAATGTTCAATCATAAATTCCACTAATTATTTATGAACTACACATGAATCTTGTAGTTATAAATCAACAATTCACCATATATAAGTTAATCACAGAAATATTTCAATATTTTTTCCGAGAAATATTGTAACATTGTCGATGGCAACATTGCAACATTTCAATACAACGGTCAAGAGACCGCAAGTTCGATAACATAAACACACCAAGAACCCCCAAGTTCAATAACATAAACACGCGCATCCGGTTAACAGCCACAGAGCAATACCAAAATGCCGATTCTGCAAACCTTGCTGTTTCAGCCGCTCCATCAGAACTAGGCCACCGCCGCGGTCTCTTCCGCGACGTCGACGTCGCTGCCCCAACCCACAGCTTAGATCAGGGTATTTTGAATAAAGGTATGAATAAAATCAGTCTCAAATTGAACTCCGAATAAATCAAACGTTCAAAACTTATTTTTGGGTTTTTATTATCCTGGAAATTAACTGGCGCCCGAACAGGGACCAACGCGAGGAAAATCGATTAAGTTCCTTTTAATGCAAAAAAATAAAATATTTTTTGTGCGACTCCGTTGACCCAAACATATAACCTGAAATCAGAGAGACTCCTTTGCAATTAATTTTGAAAGCTGAAGACGGGAACCGGTCGGTGAAAAACAAGTTTACTGATCCATCGGTGGACTACAAGTACTGTCAGGTACGCCCGCAGGACAACCTCTACTTAAGTGTGAATCGCAGGATCCCCAGTAGGAAACAAAAAGGAAAACATCCGGATCACCAGGAGGTGTAGCCACATCATGTTAAGTTAAGTGAAATAGTGAATAAGTGAGGCAACAAAACCAAAAGTAAACCCAAAATAAAAGCGACAAATTTTCTACACTAAAAGAAAAATTTTAATAAAAATCAAGAGTTACAAATTTAAAATAAAATTTTAAAGTTAAAGTTCTAAAATTTAAATTCCATTTAAATTTAAATTGGATCTAAAATTTAAAATTAAATTTAATTATTTTGAGTTATTAAAATTTTATCCATTGTATATGAATTAATTAATTAATTAATAACCATTTTTAAATACAAATTGAATTAAAGCTATAAAAGCATTTTAGGTGATTTAAATTTTATTAAACATTTTTACTACTAATTAATTAAAATTCGAATTTAATTTCAAAATTAATTTAAGTAAATGAAACATTCATTCCTTATCTTAAAAAAAAAAAATAATAATTAATTGTTTGAAACTTAATATTCATAAGAATTATTCTTAACAACCATTTCTATTGTAAGACAGACCCATGAAAAAAATCTCCTACGGCCAATCGGCATAATCTTATACGACCACCCGTCATTGATTTACAACCTCAAGAACAACCTCAACCTCAGCCGGAACAACTTCAAAATAATCAGTTAAATCAGGTAGAACAACATCAAGCTAACATAGTTCAAAATCAAAGACAAATTCATAGACAGGAATTACATCAGGAACACAGAGACAATATGGCAGCACTAGAGTTACAAGAAGCAGTCAGACAAATAATTGCTGAGCAATTACCGATCGTATTACAACAAGCACAAAACACAGGATTCGATTTTGCACTGGCTCCAAATCAGGAAATTTCTTATGAAAATCGAGATAATCTCAAAAGTTTGGATTAAGGGAATTTTCTGGCAACCCAACAGAGTTCAGCTCTTGGAAAAAGGGTGTGGATAGAGTTCTTAAAACATATGAACACACTGTAGGCACAGCTAAGTATTTTGGGATTCTACATACCATACGTAATAAAATCGCGGGATACGCAGACACTGCGTTAGAATCTTATAATACTCCACTTAACTGGAATGCCATTTCTAAACGTCTAACTTTGCACTACGCAGACAAGCAGGATTTAGGCACTCTGAAATACTAAATGACAACTCTATGCCAGGGTGCTCACCAGTCTGTAGAGGAATTTTATCAGCCAATCTACAAACACCCTTCGCTTATCCTTAATAAGGTTGGATGTATGGAATTAGAAATGGAAGCAGAACAACCCATGACGAAATTGTAACAATTGCAACAATCCGGATTTAAAAACGAGCTTTCCCAATGTGATATTTACAACCAACCAGGCCACAGTCAACCAGGCCACACTGGTCATTTCCCATAAATACCCAGTATCAAAATCCTCTGGTAACACCCAGACAAAATAATAATATGTTTAATCAACCACGACCCCAGTTCTTCAATAACAATCAAATTCCACCAGTCCCACAATACACTGCAGTACGACCTTCAGGAAACTTTCCTCCGGCTCGACCTTTGGCTGTAAAGCCACAACAACGACCAGAACCCATGGACATCGACAGGACCATGCAATCGAAACATATTAATTATATGAACAAACCCACACGTTTTGAAGCTGATAAAAGACCACCAATGCCTCTAAACGGAGCTGTAAAAAAATCTAGAAAATTGAATATTCAAGCAGCCCCTCACACTTCTTCAGAAGTGGAAGATGACACACCATCCCTTGACGAATATAACGAAACCGTAAAAACACAGGACGAATCACAATCGGAATATCCTGAATCTCTAACAGAATATTCTGAATCCATAAACCAAGCCGACCAGGAATACCAATACGATTATACCTACCTTCACTTTTTAGAATAACCATATTTTGAATGCAAACTGAGGACTGGAGAAATTTTTAAAATATTAATTGATACCGGTTCAAACCATAATTACATCTTGCTAAAATTCGTTAAAAATCCCATAGGAAATAAATCCTCGTTTGACGTCATCTCGGTTAGCGGAAATATTAAAATTACACATCACAAAACAGCCAATTCATTTAATGACCTAAAACAATAATTACATTTTTTTTATTACTAACTTTAAAAACACAATTTGGGAAACGATAGCTTACAAAATTTAGGAGCAATAATCAACACTAATACCAAATCTATGCACTTAAAAAATGGGAAAACAATCAAAGCTGTAAATTTAATTATTCCTCGGACAGATCATCTTACTGGGACACAAAAATCAAATCTTAAACACCTTATTCAGAAATATTCGAATCTATTTGCCGAACCAAACGAAAAATTGACTTACACAACAAACGTGAAAGCTGAGATACGCACAAACACTGGCACACCAGTCTACTCGAAATTTTATCAACATCCAATGGCACTCAAAGACGAAATTGACCGACAAATAAAAGAACTTTAAGAAACCAACATAATACGACCCTCTAGATCGCCTTACAATTCACCAGTGTGGATTGTTCCAAAAATTAGATGCCTGCAATGTAAAGAAATATAGAATGGTAATAGATTACAGAAAATTAAATAGTGTGACAATAGCAGACAGATATCCAATACCAGATATAAATGCAGTTCTTGCACAACTGGGAAATAAATGTAAAATGACGATTGTCAATGACAACAGACGTGTTTTTATATCGCTCCGTCGCGAAACTAAAAATATACCACAAATAGCCGAATTCTATTTCGCGAAAAGACGCTCAGATGGTACGCTTGGGTACTTGTGCTCATGTGCTTTGGAAATGATCAATTACTAAGTATTCTAATTACTAAGTGATAATCAAATAAAGGCAACTTATAAGAGCGTAAGCTCTGAATCAAAAAGCTATAATGAGCAAGACTCGGCAGCAATAACAAGACAAACGTCGGCTCTCGTCAATCAGAAATAACGCTTACTTCTCCAAAAGAGCGGAAGAGTTAACAGAACCAGCAACAACTCCAACACTGCAAGCGAATACGGAGAGAGCACGCTCGCTCTCTCCCGGCTTATTATGTCCAAGCGGCACATCAGAAAAACAGCCGTGGAGTACCCAATGCCCGTCCCCCGACCCCCGACTTTGACACTAATGACGTCAACAACCACCGCAACAACCACATCAACTGCAGTTTCTGTTTCGTCAGCTCTTATTGACAAGCTAGACCCTACCCAACCCAGAAATACAAAAAATGTTAACGGATCATTAATACAAACAGGAATCGATTGATAAGTGCAAATAAAAAGAAAACTAAGCCCAAAAGCAGCTAAAAAAACAAACAATGCGCTGACAAGTAATCAATTTTCTATTCTTAGTGATCGAAAAGATGATGACAATACCGCTCAAACACCTAGGGCCAAGTAACCAAGGCCACCACCAATTTTTGTACGTCAGGCAAACTGTTCTGGATTGGCTAAAAAATAACTGCTCAAATTGGAGCAAACAAGTTCTAGTAAAGTCCATAAAAAGGGCAACATCAACGAAACAAAAATACAAGTGAACGACGATCAGTGGCCAAACACCTCGATAACGGAAAAATAAAATATAGGTGTAGTAAAGTAAACTAAAAAGTAGCAAAGGATTACAAGTAGTTATAAAAGGTATTGAAGCAACAGTCCCTATCTATGAGATTATAGCTGGACTTAAATAAAAACAAAGTTCCACAGCCAATGTTCAAGGTAGAGTTGGAGCCGGAAAGTATGCACTTGAAAAACAATAAAGTTCACCCAATCTATAAGCTTCAATATCTACTGCACCATAGGGTCACCGTGGAGGAACCCCATAAGCGGAATGGGCCTGTGCAATGCATTGCAATGCATGAATTGTCAGGAATACGGCCACACGAAAACTTACTAATAATTCCAACAAATTATACACAAGCATTGAACACCAAATGCATTCTCTCGCACTGTCTCTCTCTCTCTCTCTCTCTGACTCTGTTTACTACAATAATTGAGTGGAGGCTGATCTTGATTTCTTTTTTAAACTTAAAATTAAAAACTTAAAACTAAATTAAACTTAACAATAAATTAACAATAAATTAAAATTAAATTATACCAGCAACACACACGAATAAACTCCGTCAAAGCGTTCAAGCCGCTGGGCTTTCGGAAAAGGGCAGGGGGGCAGTCATCCCTAAAGATTATAAAATGAAAGACTGATTTTTATGGGGATACGGCCACAGCCCAAACCGTAAGAGCAAGAGCAGCCAAATTTTTTCACAGTATTTCATTGTGGGCGTGGGCGCCCACTAAGATCCGATATGTCCCCCCAGTGGTCCCAAACAGCTCCAACATCCATTATTATGAGCAAAAAAAAGTTGATGTATTTAAGCTTAACTTCTAAAGTGGTTGGAATTTCGATATTTGGTTTTTTCCGAATTTTAGGTTTTGAAAAGGCCTAATTAGAAATCTGAAAGAAAATTCGATATCCCCCATAATTTGGGGGCTACATTTAATATTGACTTTTAGATTTAAAAAATCTAAACCGCTGCTCCGATCAAGATGATTTTTCGCTCAATTGTTATTCTATGGCCCAAATGCTTAAGTTTAATTTTTCAAGTTTTTAACATTTTTTTAAGTATTTTTAACGAATTTATTTAGATTTTCTAAGTTATTGCGTTGCATTTTGCGGGAGCCTATCGAGAGAACGAAACCCAGAGAGCGGATGCCAAGAGAGCGACGGCCGAGAGAGCAACATCCAAGAAAACTGATGAGGGGGAGGGGTAGTGCTGCAGGGAAAGGGGAGGGGGAAAGAGGCAATTTAAGTTAAATTTGTTTTGGATTTTAAAAACTTAAACTGCTGCTCCGATCAATATGATTTTCGATCAATAGTCAGTCCTGTGGATCAAATGCTTAGGTTTTATTTTTCATTTTGTAGCAGAAGTAAGAGCCTTATTTAATTTCCACCATGGAAGAAAATAGAAAATTACTACAAATTCTGTAAGCAAAGCCAAAATGTTTCCAAGTTAAATATTAATCTTAAGATTCGAACTTTTGACCAAATACGTATGTACATACATATGTATATTTGGATATGTTTTGATTTGCTTATATGTACAATACATGTACATACATACAATGTGTGTGTATGTTTCTATTCGAAAGTAGATAATGTGCTTAAATACAAATAAAATGATTTATTATACCCGTTTATCGTTCAAATGTGGAATCTGAAAATAATACGTTACTTTGCTGTTTTTGTATTGGATGCCAATCTTTTACTGTGTGTACAAAGGTTTTCGTTTCATTCAAAACAAGAAATTTGAAAACAACAAATTCCAATTTACAAACAAGTATACATATTTGTGCGCAAATTAAAATTGCATTGATAACATTGTAACTGATAAAAAGTATACAAGCTCACGACTTTTACTTGGATCACTTTCATTTATTATATAGCTCTGCCAGTATCCTTCTGATTCTCTCTCTTGAAGGATCTTCTACAAAGGTTGTTTACACAAAGGTTTTCAAAAAACGCGCAAATAAGAAATAAGAATGTCCTGACAACCCAATTTCCTAACTCCAAACTAATATTAAGCGAACGAGCAAAAAGTCGTATACAATACAATTTTACAAAGGGTTGGGGCTGAGATGGGTGAAATATTTTTTTTGTAAAACCTTCTTGACCAACTTATTGTTCGCAAAAGTTCGAAGTTCAAAAAATAGAGCTCTAGCTGTAGCATCTTCCGGTATAGCTGCTACCCTGCTCAATGGAGGTCAAACTGCTCATTCTACATTTAAACTTCCTTTGGATTTAGTTAATTTAGAAACACCTCATTGCTCTATTTCAAAGCAATGTAATATGGCTGCGGTGTTTAAAGATTGTAAGTTAATTGTTTGGGATGAGTGCACAATGTCACATAAAGGTGGGCTTGAAGCCATAAATAGAACCCTGCAAGATATTAATGAGAATACTATGTTGATGGGTGGTATTACAGTCCTGCTAGCTGGAGACTTTCGCCAAACCCTTCCTGTTGTGCCAAGAGGTACAAGAGCTGACGAAATAAAGGCCTGTTTAAAATCTTCATTTTTATGGCCACAGATAAAAAAACTAGCGCTTACGAAAAATATGCGAGTGCACTTAAAAGGAGACAGTTCTGCAGGAATTTTTGCCGAAACTCTTTTAAAAATTGGGAATGGCGTCCATCCAACAGTTGATGGAAAAATAGTTATAACATCACGCTTAGGAAATGTAGTCAAAAACGTTCAAGACCTTACATCCAAAAAAAATTTCCTGACATTTCCAACATATCATGTAAAAGCTTAGATTGGCTATTTGAGCGCGCCATTTTGACAACGAAAAATGAAAGAGCAACCACTATTAATAATTTATTGCTAAACTCATTTGATGGTTTAGAAGTCTCCTATAAATCGGTCGACTCTGTTCCTGATGCTGATAATGCTGTTCATTACCCTGTTGAATTTTTAAATTCTTTGAATCCTCCAGGAATTCCTCAGCATAATCTGTCTCTTAGGATTGGAGCACCCGTAATGTTATTGCGAAATTTAAGTCCCCCAAAATTATGCAATGGGACACGATTGCAGATAACAGGTCTTCATAAGAATGTAATCGAAGCAACAGTATTTACGGGGTGCGCGAAGGGGGAAACAGTGTTTATACCCAGGATCCCATTAATACCATTCAGTCTGCCGTTTCAGTTTAAAAGGCTACAATTCCCTCTAAAAGTTTGCTTTGCAATAACTATAAATAAATCGCAGGGGCAGACTTTGAAGCTGGTTGGACTAGATCTTAGAGAAGATTGCTTCTCTCATCGACAATTTTATGTCGCATGCTCTAGAGTTAGCTCTGCCAGTAGCCTTATTATTCTCGCTCCTGAAGGATCTTCTAAAAATGTTGTTTACACAGAGGTTTTAAAGTAATCATATTAATTAACATTATTAAACCTAGAAAGTGTCAGTGGAATAGGTCTAATTGGAGATACCACATTAAAAAAAACGCGCCAATTTCTCTACCTCAGGGGTGGTGTGGAAATGGGAAAGTCTTGACAACCGTACTCAAAACTAATTTTAAGTTAGTTTATTTAGCCGGGTACAGCTAGTTATTTATATGGCTATGCTCTATTAAGCTTGAGCGCGAGGGTATATGCACATACATAAGTTCGGTTGCGAGGTCCGCGCATGTGACAATATGCTGACACTTGCACTTTCTGTGAACGGACCGAGGCATACCGATCGGTTCATATTACGGCCACTTGGGCTTGTGACCGGAGCTTTGATTATGTAAACACTGCAACAAAGTGTTACAGTGTGTACCCCTTAAATACTCTTGGTACAGTGGGTATTCAATTTATGTGCATACTACATCTCCCTCCTTTGAAAAATAGCGTAATAATATGAAGTTATTTTGATAATAAATTTTTTTGTTTTTAAGTAATATAGTGACATATTCACATATTCACATACCAAGAAATAAGAATATGCAGTGTAAGCGATCCCACGCTGAATCAATGTAAACAATCCACATCCGGAGCAGGCGATGCTGCTCCTCAATAACATAAACAATTATTGCAATGACTAAGCCCCGCTCCCTGAGTGGCACTCTCGCTCTCAAACTTATGTACAACCAATATCCCAAACGGGCGCTCTCGCTCTCAAACTTATGTACAACCAATATCCCAAACGGGCGCTCTCGCTCCCAAACTAATGTAAACAAAGGGCAGCACAAGAAATATTTTTGTCACCAGTTTTTAGTCTTAAGCTGAGATCCATCAAATAAATACGTAAACTTCAACTTCGTGTGTTTGTACTCAAGCGTTGTCCTAAGTCTATCGACGGGACATTAATTCGACTCAACAATTAAAACATAAACATTTTACTGGCGCAGTCGGTAGGATACAAAAGTATCCGAAAAAAAGAACCTCGAGTGGAAAATAAATTAAATTTTATAATTCAGTTCTCGAATAATAATTACGCAACCCATTTCAAAATCCTTCAACTTGGATTATAATTCCAATTCGGTTGTCCAACAAAAAGTGGAAGAATAGAAATACAACAAAAAACACAATAAGTCCAAAGGCACCTAACAGTTAATAAAAAATAAATTTTAAGAAAAGTTAAAATTAAACAAACACTTAAACCTTAATAAGTGAAATCGAAAATAAAGTAAAACAAAAAACCCAATAAGTCCAAAGGCACCTAACAGTTAATAACAACATATAAATTTTAAGAATAATTAAAATTAAACAAACACTTAAACTTTAATAAGTGAAATCAAATAAACAAAAACAAAATTTTACCATAACAAAAAAAAAATTTTTGTACTTTAAACAATGGCACAACCAATTATCGCCGCACCCCAAATCGTTACGCTAAGCGACAACAACCTTGCTGAAGCTCGTCGACAGCTAAAAGACATCATGCCATTTAAGGGTGATCCAGAAACTCTCTACACCTTCGTCAGCAGAGTGGACTATGTAATTTCACTCTACCCAACTAATGATGTGCGACAACAGAGGATTCTTCTTGGAGCCATCGAAGAAACTTGGACGGACACGTAACACGATCATTGGGCCTTCCGAACATTGAAGATTGGCCTACCCTTAGATCGAACTAGTTGCAGAATTTAAACCCCAACACCGAACTACAAACTACTGGAGAACTTCAGGGAGACACCTTACAAAGGAAATCTGAGAGCATTCTGCGAGGAAGCAGAAAGACGACGTCAAGTGCTGATTTCGAAATTGCATCTGGAAGGTAACCAACCAGATTTTCTTATTTATGTTCAGGCGATTAAAGATTCCATTAAAATATTGATCAGAAAATTACCAATACAATTATTCACAATTTTGGTTCATCATGATATTGCAGACTTAAGATCGTTAATTACTATTGCACAAAATGAGGGAATATATGAAGAACATATTAATTTTGAATTAAATAAAAATCCAGAAAACCGAAATACTAAACCACTCAAATTCAATACAAATAC